>CM022302.1:140929644-141463243 GCA_011799875.1 Thinopyrum elongatum | reverse complement strand
ATGGATGGGAAACGTAGTTTGCCATTAGCGTTAGCGTTTCCTACCCTAGCCGCCGCCACGGGCGAGGCGACTAGAGAGGCGATCTTCTTCCACCGATCTCCACCGGCGAGGATGCTGGCCCCCTCTCCCTCCAGCTGCTGCTTCGGCGGAAGGAGGGAGGGGGGACCCCGTTCCTCCGCTCTGTAGTTAGGGTTTGGATTTGTAGGTCGTGGTGCGCCGTTGGGGTGGTGGGAGCGACGCCCAGACGAATAAATATGTCTCAACTCCACTCCCACACCGGCGGTGTCCTTCATGGCGGCGTCTCGGAGTTGGTGGCATCGTGTGTTCGTCGATCCTTCAGATCGGCGGTGTTAGGGTTCATGGATGGTGTCGGCGAGGCGGTTGCAGTGACTCCATCAGGTGTGTCTCTCCTTCTGCTATGTCCCCGTTGTTGCGGCGTTGTCTCCTACGCCATGGTGGAGCAGGGAGGTTTTGTCTTCCAGGAGTACGCGCAGACGCTAGTCTACGCAAGTGACAGCTGGAAGATGGTGCATCTTGTGCTGGGTTTGTGGTTGGAGGCTGACAGTTCTGGTTTCCTTCTCCGACGTCGTAGTCCTGCGGGGGTGCCAGTTCTGGAGTTCGATGGCGTGTCCGGGGACACGTTGCCTCGGTCTGATTCTTTCAACGGCAATGATTTTGCTTCAGGCAAACTACTTTGGAGGTCCGTAAAGCTGCTGATCAACAATGGAGCCGCGTCGAGTTTGGGTGAAGAGGTGATATGTCTCCTTTTTCTTAATGGAGAGGGCCAGACGCTGGTTTTTTGCATAGGATTATCCTATCTTTTCAGTCCTGTAATGTCGATGTTTACGTGACTTGTAACTGAATCTTTATGTTATTAATGAGACACGTATTACTACGGGAAAAAAATCCGCCGATGGATCGTAGAGCACGAGTACTGAGTACGTTGTATCCCACAAAGAAAAAGGAGTGCTGACGTGTGGTAGTATTATAGCATCCACACTACATAAAGGAATGGAGGGAGTATATGTCATTGCATACATAGTACTGGGATTATACTGTAGTATGTACTATATGCAAGAAAATCAATTGGATGGTACAGACAGACGCTGCATTTGGACATGTCTGTGAGTGTACGTAGAGTGCTACAAATACCACCTAACTACCATGTACGTCACAGAAATAGGTGTTGCCTTTCCCGGGGCAGGCTCGGTTTGGCTCGATTCGGTCCGCTGATGCTCCTTTGGACAAAGAGCCAGGGTTGATGGTACTCACCCTCACCCAGCCAGCAGCATCTGCCCTGACGCGACGCAACTAGGCTCGAGGACGAGTCAAGCGCATGCGTCGCAGAGATAGTCCCATGCGATACGGCCTGCATCTTCGTGGCTGGCCGTGTCAACTCCTTGGCTGTGCTCGTGTCGATTGGAGGCGCAGCTGGCCGGGGCAAGGCGATTTGTGTGCGCCACTGCTCGGGATGCTGGGCAACACGTCTAACAAGTAAATGGTCCATTCCTAATGCCTCCAATTCCAAACCCCAACTCCATTAAGATGGATATATGGATAACCATGAGATGGTGTCGGTCAAAACAATTGTTAGTATTCTGCTATGGTAGGCACAAAATGAGGTCGACGCTCTTTGGCTATATATCTTCTTTTTCCGTGAGGGTGATATGTGATGCTTTAATTTGTTATCTACTTTTTGATTCTCTGCATTTGTTATTGTACCACAGATGGTTTTAATTGTAACAGTATAATTAAAGTTTCACCAACTCATAAAAAAGTTTCAGGACTTGTTGGTGACTCATGTTGTTACTTGCCTTAGGTAAGGACAACTTCAAGGTGGTGCATCAAAACGGAAACATCAAATGTCCACCGACACGTCTGGATGTGTTCGTGGACGTCGATAGGGAAGCCGGCCATCAACCTCTCTGCACTAAAAGTAGCATTGAAAATAATTGAAAGATGGCACAAATTTTCCACAATCATGTAGCGCAAATGTTTGAATGCAATAATAATTCGAATATAAAGCGTCGGATGTTCAGCAAGTTTTTCAAATTCATCGATCCCAAATTCAACATAATCCTCAAAAGCGGCCTTCATCTCAAGCTTGAACTTATTCATCGACGCATGTTGTTTATCCAAATGTTGTGACCCTTGAGCTTCATCCAACAATGCATCAATGTGAAGTGTTTGCCCTCCGTTGTTTGGTACAGTGCGTCCAGACTATAAAATGAGTTGAGTGTTGTACATGGCCATGTTGTCTGGAATTGGTAAATACAGTACCAGATGCATGTTAACTTACTATAAACGCAGTTAAACATTGCTCCTTTAAATAAACCAAAATCATATTGTAGATTGCCATGTCATGATTTTATATCTCACTTTGCATGCAATTAACCAAAAAAGTCCTTCAATGGAATAACTCGCGAAGCTTTATAAAAATGGATTGAGCGCTTTAATGAATATTCACCAATGCTCTCAACAAAAGTTTTTGAGTTTCAAAAAAAAATCATATAGACCGCTTAACTTTTTGGCACTACTAGGAAAAGGGCTATAGCTGATATGGACACTAATGGCGCACCATGTATGTGGTGCGCCACTGCCACATACATGGTGCGCCATTAGTGTCCTCATTGCTAATGGCGCACCAGACACACGGTGCGCCATTACTAGCAAATTTTATTTTATTTTTATTTTTCCAAAACTATTAATGGCGCACCAGCGCGCAGTGCGCCATTACTAGTTTTAACTATTAATGGCGCACCACACGCTCCGTGCGTCACTACTAACAATTTTTTTTTACTTTTTTTTCAAAACTAGTAATGGCGCACCTGTGTGAAGTGCGCCATTACTAGTTCAAACTAGTAATGGCGCACCACAACCACGGTGCGCCACTACTAACAATTATATATTTTTTTTGCAAAACTAGTAATGGCGCACCCCTAACTGGTGCGCCAGGGTTACTAATGGCGCATTTTTAGGTGGTGCGCCATTAGTAACCTGAGACCAGCTAGATATTTTGGACAGCCACCTACCACACTCATTTTTCCCACTTCATTCTCTCCACCTCCTCCTCCAAGCTTGTCTCGGCTGCCTCCTCCTCCTCACCTCATTTGCACCATAGATTCACCCAAATTAAGTGGTTAAATTACCTTTTTTTGATAGGTAAGTAAGGGAAAAGCTTTCTTTAATTATGTTGTAGATCTACTTTTTTCTCCCTCCAACAACGTGCACATGCACTTTTTATGGCCTAGATCTACGTATGTTTGTGGTGTTGCATATGTTTGTGGTGTTGCATATGTTTGTGTTTGCAGGTACCGGTATTTGAAATGCGATAGTTGCCAATATTTTGCCGGAATGTTGATTCATTTCCATTTCGGCGAGAATTTGGCACTATGCATTCTTTTTGGTCCTATTTTTAGGCAAAGTCATGCCAAATTTTTTCTTGGTTCTAAAATATCGTTTTGCTCTACCCCGCAGGCGACCATGGTCCGCACGATGACCGAAGGCATCGTGAATAGGTTTTTGAGCTCCGCGAAGGCCGAGATGCTTCAAAAGAACGAGACGGAGATAAGATGTCCGTGTCGAAGATGCAAGCTGAAGAGCCTTATTACGGACCCGGATTTCGAACAGGTGCGGGACCACCTGCTCTTGCGTGGTTTCATGGATGGCTATCGGTGGCAAGGTGATGAAGATGACTATGAAGTCGTCCATGGGGGCCGGGCAAGAAATGAGGAAGGGCAGCAAGACAACCGCGGCGGCGAGGGCGGGCGAGAAGACGAAGAATCTCCAGGACATGATCACGACGGTGATGCAGTACACAGTCATCATGTAGAAGATGCCGGACATGATGATGAGGAAGATCAAGACGAAGGGCATGATCATGAAGATGAAGATGCCGGAGCAGACGATGATGGACCATCGATGGGCTGGGTGCAGGACCCTCATATTCAAGAGCTGCTTCTCAAGCAGACGGATAGCGCAAGAGCTGCCGCCCGAGAGAAAGCCAAGCTGGATCAACTGGAGATAGACGCGGTTACTCCATTGTATGAAGGATGCAGGCCCGAGGATACCCGCCTGAAAGTAACGCTCATGGCTCTGGAGATGAAGGTAAAACACAAAATGACCGACGCATGCTTCGACGAGAACATGTCATTCTGGCACGAACGTCTTCCCAAGGGGAACAAGTGCCCGACCAGTTTCGAGGAGGCGAAGAAAATCGTGTGTCCTCTGGATTTACCGCACGTGAAATACCATGTGTGCATGAACGATTGCATCATTTATCGGGACGAGCACGCGGAGTCTACCATATGTCCGGTGTGCGGCGTCACTCGATACAAGAAGAGGAAGAAAGCTCCTCGAAAAGTGGTGTGGTACTTTCCGATCACTCCTCGTCTGCAGCGGTATTTTGCGGACCCTAAGGCAGCAAAGCTCCTGCGTTGGCACGCGGATAGGGAGGAGAAGAAGCGAGAAGATGACGGAAATGATCCGGAGATAAATAAAAAAGACAAGATGCTGAGTCACCCTAAGGATGCGAGCCAGTGGCAAGCGTTGAACTTCGAATACCCAGATTTTGGGGACGATCCAAGGAACATCGTGCTGGGCGCGAGCACCGATGGAGTCAATCCGTTTGGCAGCCAGAGAAGCACACATAGCACCTGGCCTGTGTTTGTGTGGATGTACAACCTTCCCCCCTGGAAGTGCATGAAGAGGAAGTACATTCATATGAGTATGCTAATTGAAGGGCCGAAACAACCAGGGAACGACATCAATCTGTATCTGGGGCTGCTGAAAGAGGAGCTAGACACGCTGTGGAAAACGCCAGCCAATACGTGGGACGCCGCAGAGAAAGAATATTTCCCTATGAGAGCCGCACTACTCACGACGGTGCAAGACTATCTCGGTTACGGATATGTCGCGGGGCAGGTGGTCCACGGATTTCGTGCATGCGTCAGGTGCATGGATGACACAACGTATCGCCAGCTAGATAGAGATCCCGGGTCTTCGAAAACCGTGTTCATGGGACATCGAAGGTGGCTTCGCGATGATGACTCATGGAGAAAACGCAAGGATCTGTTCGATGGTGAAACCGAACCCCGAAGACGCCCGCGTACGAGGAGCGGCGAGGAAATAGACGAGCTGTTGAAAAATTGGAAAGAGCGCCCACCGCCAGGAAAGAAGCGAAAGGCGCCAGAGCCGCTGCTGAAGGTATGGAAAACGAGGTCGGTTTTCTGGGACTTACCGTACTGGAAGATCCTCCGTGTGCCTCACAGCCTTGATGTCATGCATATCACGAAGAACGTGTGCGAGAGTCTGCTTGGTACCCTGCTCAACATGCCAGAGAGGACCAAAGATGGGCCGAAAGCAAGGGCAGACTTGAAATCAATGGGCATCAGGGAGGAGCTTCACGCTAATGATGATGAGGCGACGGACACGGAAAGTCGTCGCAAAGGCAAAAAGGCCAAGAAGATCGGAAATGACTGCCCTCCCGCGTGCTTCACTCTAAGTCAGGAGGAGATCGAGCAGTTTTTCACCTGCCTCGTAGGAGTAAAACTTCCTTACGGTTACGCGGGGAAGATAAGAAGATACCTAGACTCAGCGAAGCAGAAGTTCAGCGGGATGAAGTCTCACGACTGTCACGTGCTGATGACGCAGATACTTCCAGTTGCAATCCGTGGGATCATGGACGTGCACGTCCGTGAAACGCTATTTGGCCTATGCAACTTTTTCGACGTCATCTCTCGGAAGTCGGTTGGCGTGAGGCAACTCAGAAGGCTACAGGAAGAGATCGTGGTGATACTATGCGAGCTTGAGATGTACTTCCCGCCCGCATTCTTCGATGTTATGGTGCATCTGCTGGTCCATATCATGGAGGATATCATCCAACTCGGGCCGACGTTCCTGCACAGCATGATGCCGTTCGAAAGGATGAATGGTGTCATCAAAGGATACGTTCGCAACATGTCACGTCCAGAGGGAAGCATAGCCAGGGGCTTTCTGACCGAAGAGTGCATCTCCTACTGCACGAATTATCTAGGCATCGAGAACCCCGTTGGTCTGCCCGTCAACAGGCACCTCGGCAGGCTCGCTGGATGGGGTCACCGCGATGGTCGCCGCGAAATGCATGTCGACTTGGAGGGTCGACTCGCCGACTTTGAAAGAGCAAACCTAGTCGTGCTACAACACATAGACGTGGTCGATCCTTGGGTGGTAGAGCACAAAACCTTTATTGAGAAGACGTACAATGACCGAGGCCAACAGAGGACGGACGGAGATATAATCAAAGAGCACAACTCATGTTTCACGCGTTGGTTCAAGGAGAAGCTTCTGTCGTACCCTTTACATGAGGATTCTTCCGCGGAAGAAAAACTCATATTCGCCTTGTCACAGGGCGCCGAGCACAACCTGATGACCTATGAGGCGTACGATATCAACGGCTACACATTCTACACCGAGGACAAGGACATGAAGAGCGATGGTTATCAGAACTCCGGGGTAACGATGGAATCCTACACCGGTAACGACAAGGACAGATACTACGGAAGGATCGAGGAGATCTGGGAGCTGAGCTACGCTGGAGAGAAGGTCCGATGTTCCGTGTCAGATGGGCCAAGAGCGTCCTAAAAGAAGACCGGTATTTCACCACCATGGTTATACCCGAAGCCAAATCCAAGACCGCGGGCGCAAACGTCACCGCGAAAAATGAGCCATGGGTACTGGCTTCCCAAGTGGACCAATGCTTCTTCATTACCGACCCGTCAAAGCCCAGTCGTGTTGTCGTGAGGAGAGGCAAAAGGAAGATCATCGGAATGGATGGAGTCGCCAATGAGCAAGACTTCGACAAGTACGGCGACCCGAAGATGGAACATGACGACGACGATGAAGTGCCATACACCACAAGAAGAAGCAGGACCACCCTACCTAAAGGACGTCCGTTCAACAGAAGAACTCCATTTGCGAAAAAGAAGGGCAAGAAGATTGTGAAAAGATAGCTAGCTACGATCGATTGTATTTAAATCGTAGTCTTCATTTCTCGATTGTATTTCGGCATATGGAAATGGGCGGCACTTTTTGAATTCATGAATATTTTGAAATCTGATGATATTTTTTCATATTCATAAATGTTTTCTAAAAAATTATTAGATGCAACTAAAAATCCAAAAAAAAATCAAATAACAAATTTGATGATATTTTTTCATATTCATATTTTTTCATAAATGTTTTGAAATCTGATGATATTTTTCCACATTCATAAATGTTTTCAAATTTGATCGTCATTTTCTAAAAAATTATTAGATGCAACTAAAAATCCAAAAAAAAAACAGTTAGTAATGGCGCACCAGGGGAGGGTGCGCCATTGCTATGAAGGTATTTATGGCGCACCCGAATGAGGTGCGCCATTGATATACAAATTTTTATTTATATTTATTCTTGTATTTTATTTTTCAGTGTTCCTTTTCCTGCTTAAATTTCATGGGCACTTTTTGAATTCATGAATATTTTTTCAAATTTGATGATATTTTTTCATATTCATAAATGTTTTACCAATTCACAAATGAATGCAACTAAAACCCCAAAAAAAATTACTAATGGCGCACCGCTAGGTGGTGCGCCATTGCTATCCAAAAAAAAAGTTACTTATGGCGCACCGCTAGGTGGTGCGCCATTGCTATCAAAAAAAAAGTTACTTATGGCGCACCGCTAGGTGGTGCACCATTGCTATCCCTCCCCCCACTAAAATCCCCAATCCCCGATCCCCAATCTCACATCCTCTCAGCCCCCCCCCCCACTGCGCCGCCGCCCCCGCGCCCCCGCCGCCTCCCTCTCCCCATCCTCCTTCCTCCCCCTCCGACCCACTGCGCCGCCGCCCCTACGTGCGCCGCCGCCCCCGCGCCCCCGCCGCCTCCCTCTCCCCATCCTCCCCTTCTCCCCATCCGACCCCCACCCCGACGCGTCTCCGTCTCCACGCCGTCGAGCACCGAAGCAGGCCGGAGAAGTCCAGCACGAGCGTCTACGTCGTCTCGTCGGATACGTCGACGAACCGGACGGAGCCGAGCCGAGGAGCACCGCGAACCCGCCACCGAGCCTTCTTCCACCTCGGATTCGCCCCGCCTCCTTCAAGTCCGGAGGTCCAACAAAGGTATAGTGACGAGCAATTCTACTTCAGTATAAGGAGTGCACAAAAAAAGAAGCATTGGATGATTGTTGTTGATAGGTAGCTCTTGATGCATAATAATCTATATCTATATCTTTCCAGCACAAATGATTGTATCATGATTGGTACAACTTAATTGGCAATTTTTGCTTTTTCTAATCTCTGAGTTTGAAGATGAATTAGAAAAGGGAACATGTACTACATTTTTTCCATTTGAATCTGCCATATACAATATGTATTTATGGTATTGATGTACAGTTATTAGGAGAGTTACTTCTTTAGGTATTGTGCTATAAATGAGTTGCTTCATTTGAGTCGTATTCTTTTGCTCTGTCCCGGCATATTGTGCTATAAACGAATCTTCATGATAGTCTGTGCTAAGTACTTCAGGTCAGCCTACTTATATTGTTTTAAGAACAACCATTCTATTTTCAATATTTAGAAATGAATTGATCTAAAATGTATGGTGCATCTTTTTGGCTCTGTAATTTTGGATGATTCGTGGAATTACTGCCCTGTTAGCCTGTCATGTTCACTGAAAAATTTCAGGAAGGGATGATGCAATCTTCAACAAAATTCAGAAGCTCCACCTTTTCATTCTTAAAATCGCCATCATTGCAAAATATGTGCCGTGTAATGTTATTTAACATTGGAGGTTTACTTTCTTTCAGTATGAGAATTCGAAAAAATAACTTTAGTTTTACACCTAATGGTGTTGGGTTCAGAAAGCAAGAAGTCTCGAAACACACATCATTTAAACCACGGTGAAACCTAGCTAGGTCATCTTTAATCTGAATAATAATCTTTACAGGGAAGCTGTAGTACCATATGAATGCACAAGATGGATGTCATACTCAGCATGGATGTTTTACTGCCATTATCTTTGTTTGCAAATGTTTCCGTAAACATGATACTCCTCAAATTCAGTTAAACTACTGCCCAGAAAATGATTTTGCCTTGTCCACCTGGGATAATGATTTTGCCTTGTCCACCCGAGAGGCCCTTGAGTTTGCCGGAATGTCGATTAACTTCCGTTCCGGCAAATTCGGGTACTCCATATGTCCTATTTTCAGCAAATGTCATGCTGAAATTTTCCGTGAATTTTAGCATGACTTTGCTAAAAATAGGACATATGGGGTACTTGCGACTAATGCATGGGCCGGGGTATCTTAGTACTTAATTAAGTAGGATCAACTGCCTCTTGTGTTATACATATAGAAGTGTGATATCAACTCATAGTTATTACTAATGTCAGTTGCTCGTCATCGATAAACCCTAATCTGGTAGGATGACCTACTAAATAAGCCCATACCACATATTCTTTTAGGGTGCCTCGTCATCGATAAACCCTAAATGATGAAAACTTAGGCTTTTAGGGTGCCTCGGTGTCGATAAAAACCTAAATGATGAAAGCTTAGGCTTTTAGGGTGCCTCGGCGTCGACAAACCCTAAATGATAAAAGCTTAGCTTTTAGGATGCCTCGGTGTCGACAAACCCTAAATGAGGAGACAAGAAGAAGGGGGTTAGGAAGGGACTTGGACCTTAGGAACAACACACTAACAGGTTCCATCCCAAAACACCTAGGCAATATCACAAACATCTCTCAATTGTTCCTTGACAATAACCAACTTTTTGGCGACATTCCTTGAGAATTAGGTTATTTGGTCAACTTAGAGATCTTGTTCCTTGACAATAACCAACTTTTTGACCAAACTTTTTTCCTATTTAGAGCGAAACATGGCCCACAACGATGAGGCCGGCGGTTCGGGCGGCAAGGCATTCTGGGAGCTGTCCCAGGAGATGGAGGAAGAACCTCAGCGCTATGAGGACGCCGCGGAAGACACCGATCCTGACTACACAACCCCTAGTGGCGTCGGGGATGACACCACTGATGGTGCCGCTGAGGATGCCACCACTGATGATGGCAGCGCACGCACAGATGGCAGCCAACCGAAGAGGCAACGGAAGGACCGGCGCCCGAACGTGCTCGGCACCGTCAAGGAGGAATTTACTGAAGTGTCCTCCGAGGGGCATCCAACGGCGCCCAAAGAATTAGTCAAGGGGTACGCGGGACAGCTCGGGTGCATTCTCCGGAGCACCGTCTCGATCAACACCGAGAACCTAAGGCATCGTGACCGAGGGAATTTGCGCAACCTCCTCTTCACGAAGCTGCACGAACGATACAAGTTCCCCGGTGACTTCGCAAACACACGCCTCTCAGGGAATAAAGTGAACAGTGCCGCCCTCACGAAGATGAGCAAGGCCCTGGCTACTTGGAGAGGCGCGGTGAAGAGCATGATTGAAAAAGGTGATAGTTATGAGAAGATCAAGGAGAAAAATCCTTCGATCAGCGAAGATGACTACCGGGAGTTCAAGATCAAGTGCGAGAGCAACGCATCCGAGGAATCAAGTCAGTGGGGGAAAGATATGCGGGACTTGAACTTAGGGGTCCACAAACTCGGTCCCAGCGGTTACAGAGTGGCGGAACCTATATGGGACAAGAAGGACGCGGAGCGTGCCGAGCAAGGCCTACCGCCCCGCTTCGAGAAATACCGTGACAAGCAGACCAGGAACTATGTCAGGGCCCGGTACAAGATTGACCCGGTAACCAAGGAGCTTACCACGGATCCGAAGACCAAGGCGCTTGAGCGTGTTCTGGTAAGGAATACACCCCCGCGTAATTAGCTCCATATGGTTGCATTCTAATTAATGAAGCCAAATTTCTAAATGGTTCACGTTCCTTCCGCAGGACACTGAAAGCAGTAGTGCGGGGTCGTCTCAGAGCTCCCCTTTCGACACCCCTTTAAATAGGGTGTTGAACATAATGAAAAACAAGGATAAGCTCAGTAAGCCGTCGTCAGCTGGTCGTGTGGCCGGCAAAGGCTTGTCCACGAAATGGTCGGAATACTATACCGCTGGGCGAAAGGAGAGAAAGACCAGCTCGAAAAGCCAGCAGCGCGAGGTTCAACAACTCAAGGCACAAGTGGCGCGGATTCCGGAGATGGTCGAAGAGCAAGTGCGAGACCAACTGGGAGCGACGATCACCGCCATTATACCTACCTTGGTTTCTGGGCTGCAGGCGTGGGTGGCGGGCGGCCAACAGGGGCAGCCCCCGATTCCCAGCTTCACGGGCAGCAACTCGCGCAACGCGCCGGCGGCGCCATTGGTGTCTCCGGCGGAGGCAGCATTGGTGTCTCCCGCGGCGGCGCCATTGGTGTCTCCGTCGGAGGCGGCATTGGTGTCTCCCGCGGCGGCGCCGGCATTGCAGCTTAATGCACCTGGGTGTGGGAAGAATACGCCGGCCGGCACCTCGGCAGCAAGCGGCCCCTCCGTCAATTGCACGCCCGCCGTTGGCGGTGCCTCGACATTAGCCGAGCTCGACGCCATCACGGTAACTAATTAAGCCTCTCGGCCGATGACTTCATCTCCTTGCCTTTGACTGGGCATCCCTGACGCCCTACATGTTTTCGCAGGGCGCCGCCGACGTTCCGTGCACTCTCCTGCACTTCGTGAACGACGAGTTGGTCGATGTCGCCAAGGGCAGAATCGTTCAACCAGGCAACCGCGTGTTCCACGGTAATCAGATGCCACCCACCATTTATAGGGTTCAACTGGTTCGGGTGCTGCCGGGCTTCGACGACATATTACCTCCGTATCGACCCCATGGGGCCGACGAAGATGATGTGATGACCCTCAGCGCCTGCATAAGCTGGCCCATGCTTTGGCCGAAGAGCCAGATTCGTTTGGGGGCGGGGGACACCACCCCACAGACAACACCGCCAGTCGTGCCGGCGCCAAGCCATGGCAAGACCCCCGCAACGCTACCGGACATGCCGAACATGCATATGGCACAGGATCCGGAAGATGACGACGACGACGACGGTACATTTACCAACGTCGATAAGTACTTCAACGAACATGGGTACGGTGACGAATTCTTGGGGCCTCCTTCTCAAGAACCCAACCCTGCAAAAGACGATCTAGCTGGTACCGCGGAGAAACCCAATTGCAACAGGCGTCGTCTGGCGTTCAGTTCTCAGGAGACGCCTCCAGCTGCCGCCTTCACCGAGCCTCAGATAGCCGAGGTGCGAAATATTATCAGCCCCAACACACTCAAGAAGGCGGTCTCTGAGCAGAACTTGATCCCATTACAGCAGAAGAAGAAGGGACGGAAAAGAAAGAGTGACAAGGGTGCGAGCCAGCCGGCACCGAGTACGATCCGTGCTCAGGACGGGCCACCTTCACCTAAGGATATCTCGAGGAGGGTGCATGTGGCGGGTAGGCCGATGCTACCGACTAATCTGCTCAATGCTGCAACCGGTGCTATGCGGAGTCTGCATGACAGTGTTTTTTCTTTGGAGAAGCGGCGTCTCCGAGAGAATGATGTGGCATACCCGGTTTTCGTGGCCAAGGTGCCAGAGGGCAAGGGCTTTGTGGATAGCGCCATCGGGGGTATGATCGTCCTGCGGTTTGATGACATCTTCGCTATGTTTAACCTTCATCCGCTGCACTACACCTTCGTTCGGCTATTTTCGCTGAGTATGGAGATGCGGATCATTAGAGACAAGACCCCGGACATCGTGATAGTCGACCCCTTCTACATGCGTGTCAACATCTTGGGCAGCGCTGGGGACCGGCAAGTCGCGAGTTCATACCTCGAAGGCGTCATTCTGGCAAACCCAGATAAGGATAACTTCCTCGTGCCTTACTTTCCCGAGTAAGTCATCCCATCACCGCCCCGTAACATATGATTTCTTAGATTTCGATCGTTCTTTTTTTTTCTAACATTCCGTGTTTTGTGCAGTGACACACATTGCACACTCATCCTCTTAAGCCCGAAATATTCCATGGCCACGTATTTCGACTCGGACCGTCAGTCGAAGAAAGACTACACAAATATCAAGAAAGTTCTTGATGATGTTCTCCCCGGCTACGCCAGATCTGGAGGCACCTTCAGCAGGTCAATTCGTAGGTACGGCAAGCACGTGTTCACCCACAATACAACGTTCCCCTGCGTCAAGCAGCCGCCTGGCGGTCAGAAGGATGCCTACTACGCCCTCCATCACATGCGGACGATCGTACGGGACCATAATCACCTTCTGCTACCAAATAATCTCAAAGATTGGGCCGCACGCTTGTCGGCAATCCAGGACGCGGACATCAGACAAGAATTCTTTCGCATCCAGTCGGAGTTTGCGGAAATCATCCATCAAGATGTCCTTCGTACCTCGGGGCAGTTCTACCTCAGATATCAACCGTCCAACAGTGAGATAGAAACAACGCTACAAATGCAGGCTGACAACGCCCGCGATTTCATGACCATCACGACAGATGGCGGCTTCATCCACGCTCCGGTCCCTGAGTCGAGTCGAAAGTAGTGATGCTATGTAGTTCTGAAATATCGATTAGCTCATGTTGTAATTAAACTTTAATGAACTTGTATGTCTCTTTGGTTTGGACAGTCGTTCAACTTATATGTAATCGATGCTATTTATTAGTAGGACCATGAATCGTGCTATTAATGTCTTGCTTTTCTCTTCCGATCCTTTTGTTGCATACTTATATATTGCTTATGTATTGTCTGTGAATTGCTACTAACGTTTTGTTTGGCTAGTGCATAGAGATGCCGTCGTATGTCGTGTACAAGGGTAAGGTTCCCGGAGTCTACGACGACTGGGAGGAGTGTCAGAGACAGGTTCACCGTTTCAGCGGTAACAGTTACAAAGGGTACACCACTAGGGCGGAGGCGAAAGCTAGATACGCGCGCTATCTAGCGGGAGAGAGGAGGGAGCGGAGGAGGAACCGGATGAAGACCAGTTTCATCGCGATGATGCTCATCGTGATGACCGCAGCTCTCTTCTATGTGATGGTAGTTTAGATGATCGATGTCGACTTGTAATGTGAAGACAAACTCGCTACTCGCGGTCTCGAGACTTGTAATGTTCTAACTTTGTTCGGTCTTTTGAATTCGGAGACTAGCTAATATGATGAATTGTATTCGGAGACTAATCTTCTATTGTATTCGATGAATCTGCTGTTTATATGTTTTGCTGTCTATATTCTGTGCAGTAATATATTTTGTAATATGTGCAAATATCAGAAAAGAAAAAAAAATTCCTAATATTCATACTAGTGGCGCACCATACAGCACATTAGTGGCGCACTGCTATAAAAATATTAGTGGCGCATTATCTGTTAGTGCGCCATTAATAACCCAGAGCACAAGGTAAATATGGCCCCCTGGGAGGCATACTAATGGCGCACCGTATGACTTACTAATGGCGCACTGCGTGGTGCGCCACTATAGTCTGGTATACTAATGGCGCACCAGGTGTTACTAGTGGCGTGATGATAGTGGCGCACCTGTAGTGCGTCATTAATGGCCAAAACAGGTGCGCCACTAATAAGCCGTTTCCTAGTAGTGTGGGTTGCATTTGGCCTTTGCGCCATGAGGGCAACGGGTCATCTACTATTGTATAACCGAAGAACCACCACATGATGGACTAACTAATGACGGAATTGTCAATATAGATGTGGCGGGATGTGCCACTCGCCTTGTTTGGATATGAGTTATGTCTGTCTTTCAATACCGCACACAAAAAATAGAGTAAATCGCCGATTGTTGGCCTAGTTGGGCGGTTTGCTAGGGCTGTCGTCTACTCAGACGAGTATTGCTTCGCCAAGGGTTTGAGCGTTAGTTTAGACAATGTACTGCCTATTCTGAGTTGAAGTTGCTGCGGTGTTCGCCGATTTGGTCACTTTATAGTCTTGTTTGTTTTCCCTCACTTGATCTTGCTCATGTTGTTCTTGCTTTTACTCTATACTTGGCCTAGTAAACAGGTAAATTAACAAAAGTAAAAATATAGGATTAAAAATAAAGTTGATGAAAAAACACGTGACGGTAAGGCGTGTGTCCGCTTCTGGTCTCAAATGTAGGCAGTAGAGGATCAACCACTGGGCGAAACTGGGCGGCCACCCCTGGTCGACGATGGCGGAGCGGCGACCTCCCTCTACCTATCCTTCCTCTGTCCCTGTCGAGCCCTCTCAGTTTTTATAAGACGGCGAGCAGCGGTGCTGCTGTTGTTTGCATGCTTTTATGTTTTTAGTAGCATTTCATGAGTTTTGCTCGAACGGACATGGATCTGTGGCTATAAAATTTTATTTTTTTGAAACGGAGGCAAAGATTGCCTCATCTATTAATTAAGCAGAAGAGAATTGCCCAGTTAATTACGGAAAACCGGGCAAAAACCAGAACAACAGGGACCAAGCCCACTCCCATAGACCGAAACACATAGACCGAAACACACAGGGCAAAGCCCATCCTAATCGACGACAAGTCGACCTGCGGCCAGACAACGCAGCTCCGACTCTGACGGAGAACTCAGAAGAACAAAACCAGGCACGGCTGGCGCCACGGAAGATCGCCGAACGGACCACCTGCCGCCAGTCATCATACACCACAGGGCCCCGCCGCCGCAGCTTTGACTCCACAGCAACAAGCAAACCGAGGCAAAACCGAGGACACGCCGGAGAAGAGCCGACTAACGCAACCATTGTCGCGTCGCCGACATCGCTCCCACCATCATCGTTGCCACAGAAGTTTGGTCGCCACAGTGATTCTCTCGGGGCCGCCGCCCCGACATCCACCACTCCGTCGCGCCCAGCGCAATCAACCGGCACCGCCTTCCGGGGCCGCCGCCCCGACATACCACCGCTCCCCTCGAGCAGCAACGCCGCACAACCCAGCTGCCCACAGCCCACGCTGCTCAGGGCAACCGCTCGTAGACCACGAACGTCGCACCACATTCGGGGCCGCCGCCCCGACGTAAAGTCAGACCGCCCCCTCCGGGGCGCATCGACCGAGCCGACACCCCTACCGCCCAAGCGGGACAAGGATGCCACCCAACCAATGTCGAGATAGAGCCCCACCTCATAGAGCTGTCACTCACATTGTTCCCGAGATCGCCATCTCGACACACAATCAGAAACCACCCGGAGCCGCCGCCCCGACATCCACTGTCCCCGACGATGAAGAGATCCGTGCAAACTGCAACATGCTGACTCTCCAAGACGATGCCTCAAAGAAGGAAACGACGTAGCCGCCGTCATCGCCCGCTTCGACCATCCGAAGCTAGGGATTTCTCCCGGAGAGTCGTGTAATGGAGCTCCACGGCAACACCTTCAAGAAGGGGAACGACACCATGGCCATGGCGCCGCTGTTGCCGGCACCGACCCAAGGTCAGTGCTGGACTTTCGCCCGGAGCTCCTCCACACCTCCGAATCCGAGCAGATCCAAAGCACTGCACAGCACGCAATCCCCATGGTCGACGTCCACCAGCTCCACCTCGTCATGCAACTGCTGCCGCATCTCGCAACCGCGCCGGCAACCACAGCAGCACCTCATGCCATGAGTGACCTGCCAGCGCACAGCCACTGCAACGGCCCCACCCGCCAAGCACAACTTTCGGATCTGACGGGAGAACGGGCGGCAAGCCAGGCAGCCCCGTCGCCAATGACGGCTGACCGGAGTCAGCATCCACGGACGCGAAGGGAGGAGGCGAAGGGAGGGACGGGACACCACCCAAACGGAAGCCGGAGCAGCCTGGATGCCGCTGGTCCGATCCGCTCCCCCAGAGCTCGATCTGGAGCACGAGGCCCAGATCCGCGACGCCCGCGCTGGGGGGACCGCCAGCCATCGCCGCACCTAGCCGGAGCCACCGCCGAGCATCGCCACCCCAGCCATGGCTCCACACCGCCCCTAGGACCAGCACCACGCGGCCCGGGCTCGCCTCCAAACACCGCGGCACGAGCAGGAAGTGCCCCGCCGCCGCCGTCCGCCGCGCAGGCTTCGCCTAGCGACCTCCTCCGGCGGCGGCGAGGTGGCCGGCGGATCTGGTGGGGCGAGCTACGGTGGGGAAAGGGGCCGCCCGTGCCGCCCGAGAGAGGCGACGCGGGGGCGTAGGGAAAGAAAAGTCTCTTGTGGCTATAAAATTAGACCTTATAGGCCCCGTCTAATTCTATTCTTGAATCCGCGCCACTGACTGTAGGCGGGCAACATACGCCACTGCCGGGGAGTGGCATGGGTCACCCTGTGCAAAACCGAACCGAAAACCAAAAACCGAACCGAAAATTCAGTTTTTTCAGGTTTTGGTTATGGTTTCAGTTTGCGAAATTCAAAACCATACTCAATTCGGTTTTTTCGGTTTAAAACCGAAAAAAACGGTTAAACCGAACTAAACCGAAAGCCCAGCAGCACCCAAAAATTACAGGGCCCGTCGGCCAGCCCAAACTGGGCCTTCTCCTTTATTCCTTCAACCTAGCCCAATAGCCAGCCCTAGGGCACCTCACAGCGTCCCCCAGTCCCTCACGCACGCGCACTCTGAGCCGCAGAGGAGAGACTGAGAGAGGCCAGCCGCACAGAGCAGAATATGGGTGGTGGCGGCGCCCTAGCTTAGCTAGGTCAGACTCCGGCGCATCCATCCGCCGTCCGCCCCCTCCACCCCCCCAAGCAGGCGAAGCTCCGTGCCTCCGTCCATCTCCGCCCTTCGTCCTCCGCATCGCTGACCTCCGGCTCCGCCCTCTTTCCTCCACGTCGTTGAGTCGCTGACCTCCGCCCTCTGTCGCGCTCGCCGACGCACGCTTCCACGGAGCAACACGAGCCGTCCACGCCATCATGGTAAGCGCATTCTTTGACCTTTAGTTCGATCTGTTTGGATACTTGTTTAGTAGCATTGCATCTCCCTGATCTCATGATACATAACATACCTTAGTTGGTTCAGTTTGGTTGCAGTAGTAGTGGCTGAGAAAAACAAGTATTTGCTAGTTCGGTTGCAGTAGTAGTGGGCTCGTGGCTAAGAAAAACAAGTATTTCCGTTCAGTTGCAGTAGTGTGTGTTTGCTACTGAACAATTATTTCATTACTTTCCAGTGTTGGTTCTGTTGTTAGTAGTGTGTGTTTGCTACTGAACAATTATTTCATTACTTTCCAGTGTGTCCAGCAACTTTTTTAGTATTGGTTCTGCTGCTGGTCATTGATACTGAATGAAAACTACCCGACTAATTTTTTTCAGGTGTCCGAGAGTGTTAGAGTTAACCTTGGTGATGGTTCTGCTGCTGGTCAACCTCTCTCAATAGATCCTGATGTTACCCCTGGCAGTGTTGGCAGCAAAAGGAGCAAGAGGTCAAAGGCATGGATGCACTTCACAGTTCAGAAAGATGATCCCAATCATGCTAACTGCAACTACTGTGATGCTGTACTGGGTTGCAAATCCGCATCGGCAGGTACTACTTCTTTAGTCAACCGTTTGAAGATTTGCAAAAAGAATCCTGCCCACATATGTAGCACTCAGTCCGAGCTTACCTACCAAGTTTGTGCTGATGGTAATTATGTGGTTCCTTGGCAATACATTGAGAAAGAAGTTAGAGAAGCATTTGCTCGCATGATAGTGATAGATGAGCTTCCATTCATATTCGCAGAGAAAGAAGGTTTTAGGTACTTCATGTCTAAAGCTTGCCCAAGGTTCACTGTACCATCTAGGACAACTATGTATAGAGATATCATTGCTCTTTATGAAGCTAAGAAAGCTGCGCTTAGAAAATATTTCATTGAATCACGTCAAACTGTTTGCCTCACCACTGATACATGGATATCAAGAAGACAACAAAGCTACATGGTCCTTACTGCACATTTCATTGATTCTGGGTGGAAGCTTAGAAAAAAAATTATTAACTTTGTCTTGGTAGATGGACACAAAGGGGATGACATTGGGAAATCATTAGAAAAATTACTTATTGAGTGGGGCATTGAGCGAGTGTGCACTATTACTGTTGATAATGCAAGTTCTAACGACACTTGCTTAGCCTACATGAAGAGATCTTTGACTAATAGGGGCTGTACACATGCAAGAAGTCAGTATCTTCATATGAGGTGTGTGGCACATATTGTTAATCTCGTGGTCCAAGATGGGCTAAAGATAATGTGCCATCCAATAAACAGAATTCGAAATGCTATCAAGTTTGTGAGAGCCTCCCCAACTAGATTGGATTTATTTAAAAAGTGTGTGCAGCTTAGCAAGGTAGCGAGTAAAGGTTTGATTAATATTGATGTGGTTACTAGATGGAACTCCACATTTATAATGCTAGAGACTGCTGAGAAATTTGAGAGGGCATTTGAGCAATATGCACTTCAAGATCCCAACTACAAGACTGAGTTAGAAAAAACTGGTCCAGAGCCTAAGCCTGATACTCCTGATCAGCGGGGTCCTCCAACTCAAAGTGATTGGGTGTATGTTCGTGAGTTCAAACAATTCCTCCAACACTTCTATCTCCTCACTAATAAGGTTTCTGGCACTAAGTACGTTACAGCCAACACCTTCTTGGAAGATATTGCTGATGTACATTTTATGTTGGGTGAATGGAGTGATCATGTGATCTGTGGTGATGATGAAATATTTAAATGCATGGCTACCAAGATGAAAACCAAGTATGAGAAGTACTGGGGTGATCCTGAAAAGATGAACAAGTATATATTCATTGCTGCCATGCTTGATCCAAGGTATATGGTTGATTGGTTGTTGTTCATTTGTCAAATATATATCGATGTTGTTCTTAATGCCCTTCTAACTTGTCTTGTCTTGTCTTAATTCTTTATGCAAGGACCAAGGAATCTCTTTTCTATAAGGACATGATTGAAGACACCTATGGCAGTATAATAGGTAATAGAATCTTGACATCTTCCCACAATGAATTTGTCTCTCTTTTTGGAGAATACAAAGAATTATATGGAACCAGTACTCCTAGGGAATTAGCATCACAAGCTCGTCCTAGTGCAAATACTTCTGGAAATTCTGTAGTGAGGTCACGATACAACCAGAAGAGAATGAGAGTTTGCGGAGAGGGCAGCACTAGCACAAATACCAGAACTGAATTAGACAAGTACCTAGCTGAGGATACCGAAGAGTTGACTGCTGAATTTGACCTTCTTGAATGGTGGAAGTGCAATGCTCCTCGCTTTCCCGTCCTTTAAAAAATGGCTCGTGATATACTAGCAATCCCCATCTCAACGGTTGCTTCTGAATCAGCTTTTAGCACTAGTGGTCGTATTCTCGATGACTTCAGAAGCTCTTTGACACCAGCGACACTCCAGTCGTTGATATGTACACAAGATTGGTTGCGTTCTAAGTGTATCAATGTTGAAGCTGATCTTGCTGAGTTGACCAGGCTGGAGGAAGGTATTTAAATGAATGTGCATTTCAATTAGTTCAATGATCATGCAACATTAATGTTATTTAATTGATCATGCAATATTTCTGTTATTTTTGTAGAAGTGGGCGCCCTTCATTTAAATGATAATGACACAATATCGATTGATTGATCTTCATGCGTGGAGCTGGAGTGGAAAATTGCTGCCTGAAGCCCTGAAGTGATGAAACAAATGCCATTTTATCTTGATTTGCACCTTTTGTTTGTGTGCCATGTGTTGCACACGTACTGTACTACGCTGAACTTTGGTTGTTCCAGAATTTGCACTTTGTACTGAAGTTTGTTATCTTGATGTATTCCAGAATTTCATGTGTGCTTGTACTGGGCATGTTTAGTTGTTCCAGACTTTCATGTGTAGCTTCAAGCTTGTACTGGACATGTTTAGTTGTTCTTTCTTGTTCAGACTTTCATGTGGTTCTCGTCCGTGGTCTGCTGGTAGATCGAGTTTAGATTCTATTATCTGCTGATGCATGTTGTTCTCGTCCGTGGTTTGAGGGATACACGCTTGCTTCTGTCTCGTGGCCGTAATCTGTTGGTAGATCGGGTCGCAGGTGTTTATTTTGAGCTGATGCATGTGGTTCTCGTCCGTGGTCTGAAGCATTTTCTCCATGTGTTTAGGATATGTTGCTCATGAACCTAGTCAGATTTGTGTTCTACTTCTGTTTGGTTCTAGGAAGTAGGATCTGTGAGTCGTGTGTAGAATATATGATTTCCCCTCTGCAGTCTGGTATATATGTCTTGCCATACCAATATACCATGTCTTGACTGAAAGTTCATGTACAAAATTTGTTTCTTCATGTTGCCAGACCATGCCTTCTTTATCCTTTTCTAATTGGTTTTTCCTCATTATGATATACAACATGTATTTACACATGGAAAAGTTATGTGTTGGCTCAAAAATTCGCGTCAACTTTGGTTTATTTGGTTATTACCGAAACCGAACCGAAAGTAAATGGTTATTACCGAAACCGAACCATATCTATGTATAAAACCGTATAAACCGAAGTATAAAAACCGTATAAACTGAACCGAATCAAACCGAAAAAACCGAACGCACACCCTGAGGCGAGGGGGTGTAGTTCCATGCGAGCCTCTTGGCTCGATTGAGAAGAATAGGTCAAAAGATCTCTACTTCAAAGGTTTCATAAAAACTAGTTGTACGGTCATATACTCCTGAAGTACGGGTTATTGCCAACTTATGTTGGCATGTGCATGTAGGTGTTCTTTATGATCTCTTTGAAAAATGTGAGAAATAAATATGAGTTTTATTCCTTCAAAATAGAGATACAATCGGCTCCTGTCTGCCTACAAATACAGTCTTGGGGGTGGCGCAACCACGAAATGGTATGTGCCTGTGTTATACCAACATTTGCCCAGCAGTTGACGACCCCGTTCTCCTTAGGGTCGATTTTCTAAAGGACGAACTGATGCAGAGCATCTTACGGGCATCACCATGTCAAGAGCACATTTGCCAAGAGACACGTGCGACATCTAATTCAAACATATAAAGGTGAATCTTCTCTTTTACACGTGTCTACTTGTGCCCTTCAAGGATGGTATACTACTTGACACTCCTCGTGTATATGCATACATTTGAGCGGAGCTTCACACGAGTCGAGGAGGAGTGCACGCACAAGAGTACGACTACGTCATCCAAGAAGGATGAGTGGAAAGAAGACGGGAGAAACGAGGACAAGGCGGAGCAAACACCGGCCTGAAGCCAGATGTTTGGACTCCTAGCCGGATCATCTAGGCATCAGTCAGACGTCCAGACTCCCTCCCAGATCATCCGGCCACAACATCTGAAGGCAACCAAAGGCCAGCTCTGGAGCCGGACCATCCGGACTCCAGTCTGGATCATCCGGGCATATTCCGGATCGTCCGGCCACCAACCGAGATGTCCGTCCTACCTGCGTGCAGATCTGGCCAAGTGGCCATGTAACTTACCCTTCGCCCCTTAGACTATAAATACCACTCCCGCACCTTATTTTCAGGGTTAGCAAAGATTATAACAAAACCATAGATCTTTTCTCATGTCCCCTTGTGGGCTACCTCCAATGGGAGATGAACTATCCATGGTTGTCAAGGCCTCCTAATGGAGAAGGATCTCATCATAGATCACCAAGACCTCCTAAGGGAGAAGGATCCTCTTGCGGATTATCAAACCCTCCTTGTCCTGGGAATTAGGGAAGAACTCTCTCTTGTTCCATCTCTCTCTTTCGATGATTTGGATCAAGGATCTATCTATGTGTATCTTTATTGCATCTATGTGTGTTGATTTGTGTGTTTCCCTTCATGATTCCCCTCGTGTTCATCGTGTTCTTCCTCAAATATACCTCTAATTCGTTAAGACCAGGCCACCCTAGAGGCTTTCTCTATACCATGAACTCACGGTCTTCAAGAAGTTTGTTGGTCTCTAGACTTACACGATGATATGCAGAGCCTTCCAAGGATGATCCTAAAATGGCATTCAGAACATTTGCACAATCGAACTGGATAACGAGAGGTTCAGAGGATCATTTTAACGCCAAGGCAATTAGTGCCTTCATGGGGTGCCCAAACAAAAAAAACATTTTTTCACAATGGGATTATGTATAAATGGGAGGTAGGGCACGAGGTGAATATTACTTCTTCCCTAAATTCTCCGTATAAAAAGGTATTTTATACATTAAAGGAGTTCAATGATTTTGACATTATACCTAGAGTGGGGAAAACATCGATCATAGCGAGCACAAACTACAAATGACAGTATCCTTATGTAGGTTGAGGCAATCCTTTTGTTTTATTTATCTTGTAAATTTTGAGTACACAAATTCACATAGGAAGGCCAAAGAACATGGCTAAGGGCCAGTTCTTTTGGGTGGCCCAAAAAGTAAGTTGCCTCTTCCCAACTTAAAAAATAATTCTCCCCTTAAATTTATCGAGGCTTCTAAATTAGTTGTCCCATAACCAATTTATAATCCCTAGTGAATGAGAGAGGCGGCTTATAGAATGAGTTGGGAAGAAGGCGCCTTATTTTCTAAGCCACCAAAAGAACTGGCCTTAGGTGTTGCCTCGGGGAATTATGCACTTGACTAATGTCATGTATTCTCCTATGGATGCCCTAAGCTTCTGGCTTTGGTATACATAATTTGGACAGTTAACGGTTCTCAAGACGTGCATTTGTCAGAGCATCTACCTCGGTAAGAACATGTAGGAAAAGAAGAATACTGGCTTGGACATTGTATACAGATCATCTCGTCAATGTGTTAGATTCCTGACCAAGCTTATATCCCCGGTGTGTTGTAAGGTCACACTTGGATATAGAGGTTCCTAGAGCATCTAGGCAATAAACAGTGGAGGTCTCTGCGAGCGCACCTTCATGAAGATGTCATTCCTAATGCCTATAAATCCTACAATATCCTAGATCCCTTAGTGTGAAGATGGATTTCAATATTTTTTGGAGAAATAAAAGATGGTCTTGGATAACCACATAATGATGTCTATCAAAATAATTATGAGTCCTCTCGCATAGTGGGCACAACACGGGTCAATGCTTTTTCTCTAGCTTATGTCATCTTCTCTTTGTGAGGTGATTTGTGACACTTTAATGTTTTATCTACATTTTGATTCTCTGAATTTGTTGTTGTACTATATACGACTTTAATTGTTGCAATAATTTAGGTTTTCGACTCATACAAAGTTCAGTACTTGTTGATGAACCATGTCATTACTTGCCTTAGGTAAGTTGGGGGCAAGTTCCTTCTCATTTACATTTATAGCATGGATTGTTAAGGATTCTCAAGACTTGTACTCATTAAAGCATCAACTTTGAAGGCTTTGTGCATGTGTCATTGGCGTGCTCCGTCTGCAATAGACGAAGGATCCAAGCAGTGACAGGGCTAGGAAAAAATTACCGAGGGACGGGGAGGGAAAAGTTTAAAAATTTATAATGTAAGCCCTCCCCCAAAAAACTCATTTACCCCCCCCCCCCCCGATAGTACACTATTTTCATGTACTCGAGTATGATATTATTGTGAGATGCTCTTCGTGCACCAATAATTTTGATGAGACACACAACACAGGTAGAGACGAACATGTAATTATGTATCAAACCAGCAAATGGTCACTATGAAGAAGTCAAAAATTACTGCACGAAGCGAGATCGAGAGTTTCGTAGATGAGGTAGCCATCCTCTCTGCGATAAAAAAGAACCATCATAATATTATCATATTATTGGGGTGCTGCCTCGAGGCAGGAGAGTCCCTCTCTTGGTCTTTTAATTCATTTGTGCACCATCTCCATGTTGAGGGTCTCGGGTTATTGAGATGCAAAGATTGTTTAAAAGTTATTTTTACAACAGCTGGTGTATTTGCATTCCTCCGCATCAACCATGATGGTCCACATAGACATCAGGATAGAGAAGGTACTACTTGACCACCACCAAACACCATAAATACAAGGTTTTGGAGCTTCCCTGAGATACTAGTTGACAAGACTAGAATTAAAACATGTGTTTACAACATGATTGGGTACATGGACCATGAGTACTATCGTACAAGTCGGTTAACTGGAAATTCTTATATCTATATCTTTTGACATTGTGTACGTGTAAGAAATAAGTCATTATTGGGTTTATGGTTGCCATGGTCAAAGATGGTGTCATGTGGTTTATTTGAATAACATAAATTAGTGGTTGGAGTGCGGGAAACGAAGGGGGTGGGCAGTGAGGGGCAGTGCAAGGCCCCAACGAGTGAGATGGATATAGTAAGGCATCCTTTGGTTCATAGGATAAGAATATTATGGGGATAAGGAAGTCATATAAAGTGAGATGACATATATCTCAAATCCTATAGAGAAAGATATGGCATTTGGTTCCTAGGATATGATTTATTTTTTCATTGCATGTAGGCTGATATATTCTTTTGTTCTTTGAAATACAAAGGGTTGGTTCCTATCATGTATAGGAACAGGAATCTATTGTTATAAAAAAAGATAAGAACATATTTCTACAAATCAAAGGGCTTCAAAGAAGAAGAAAAAACTACAAAATTCCTATCGTTTAGAATTCCAACAAAATTCCTGCAAATCAAAGGAGGCCTAAAGAGAAAAAGGCTCCTAGCCCGGTGGTCAATGAGCGGTTGTGTGACCTGGCCGACGCAGGTTCGAGCCTCGGCTCGGACGCTGTTGTCTCACATTCTTCTCTTAATTACAGTAGGGGCTTCTCCCCTTATTGGTCTAGTTTTTTCTTTAAGAAAAAAGGGAACCACTAGAGGTCGGACTAGTCCATAGAGTGTGAGTCATCCACTTGGTAGTTTCTATGCACGTATAATTTGCTTCCGACAATCACACAAGGGGCTAGGATTAGGTCACAGTTTCAAATTATTTCCCACTCTTTTATGTATGTCGTTGTTTCGTGATTGGAAAGCGCACTATTCAAAATATTGGGACATACGTTGTTTCATTGTGAACCGAGTTACTGGATCCAGCGATCCACTCTCTTTTTTCAGTTGACAATAGCGATCCACTTGTTAGGCGGGGCATCTCATCACCTATAGGCAATCAGTTGGAATGCGTTTGGTTGCCCGCACCATTTTGGCGTGTTTGCATAGACTTCTCAGATGGGCCTGGCTGAGGAAAAACAGTCTATAAACAACCAAGCGCATATTGTTTGGTTGCTCATAAATAGGCTAGCTGCATGAGGGAACTAATTTTGACTCGTTGTTTGGTTGACCGCATAGCCTTAGGCACACATAGAACACGCTATTTGGTTGCAACCTGCATTAGGTGCTGTCATCACTTCTCATTAGTGGTGACCTTACCACACACGATTAACAGTTTCACTCCTAGCTACGAAACAAATTACGGTTCCTCCTAACTACTATCAAATGGCAATACACATTATTAAGAGCCAAATGGCTGAATGGGGAAAGTTCATCATCCCTCCTCTTCCTCTTCATCTTACCTCTTCTGTTGTTGTTGTTCCTCTTCGTCTTCCTCTTCTGCTGCTGCTGCTGCTTCCTCTTCTGTTGCTGCTCTTGCTCTTCTTCTTCTTCAGATCCTTGTCTGACCTTTGTTATCCCACATTGTCTGTGCCCACTCCATCCTTTTCTTCTTCCAGGCTTCGTTGTCGAATGCCTCAACACCATGGCCACCAAGGTCCACATCGTCAGGCGTCACATCTTCCTCCTCAGGCACCAATTCATCAACACCCCATTGCAGGATCCAGTTATGCAGAATGCAACATGCAAGAACAAGCTTAACCTGGGTAGGGTAAGGGTGGAATGGCTTCTGATCCAGGATCTTGAACTTGTTCTTCAGAGCTCCAAATGCCCTCTCAACCGTTACTCTAAGGCTGGAGTGTCTGAGATTGAACAGCTCCTGTGAAGTCCTAGGGTAGTTCCTACCAGCGAACTCGTTTAGATGGTACCTGGTTTTCCTAAAGGGTGGAAGAATACCTGGCCGATATGCATAGCCAACATATCCTAGGTAGAACTTGCCATCGAGTATCTTGATTCCATCAAGACGACTCATGCTGTCACTGAGTATGTTAGCATCATGTGCTGACCCTTCCCAGCCAGTCAGCACATAGGTGAACTTCATATCGAAGTCAACAGCAGCAAGCACATTCTGGCTTGTGTAGTGCTTCCTGTCCCTGTATTCTGCAGGTTGTGACCTCGGCACTCTGGCAGTGACATGAGTACCATCTATTGCCCCAATGCATTCCTGAAATGGCAATACAAGATTGTGTTAGTGCTCACCTTGAACAATCCAAGCATATCAAGCAATGGCTACATTGTGTAGTGCTCACCTTGAAGTATGGATACCATCTTGGGCTAGTGCGAATCTTGGTAGGAGTCCGGCCAGTTGGTGACTTGATCATCTCTTCTCTGAGCTCCTCAACAGCATACAGCACTTGCTTGAAGTACCTAGAGATGGTCTCCATTGATCTCCTGAACGTATTGTGGATAACCCTGAACCTCTGGTTATGGCCAACAACATGAAGGAACATGGCGACCTGCTCTTCCACACTGGTGTGGATGCTATCTTCTAGCAGCCCCCTGCTCCTGAAGGTCTGGACAAGTCTGGCAAATGGTGCTCTTTTCATTTTAAGCATCCAAAGAGCCTCTGTGTCGTTGCAGTTGTATATGTAGTTCAGATTGGCGATCCCCTCCTGCTCCCGCATAAGCATTGGAGCATGTCTGATGACAGGTCTCTCACCACCACGAACAACTCTCTTGTGCATGTACATGACTCATGCCTGAATCATAGCTATCAGTGCTCCTACCTGAACTATCAGCCGCATCCGTGCGTGCATAACCTAGTCCACATCGAGGGTGCGTTGAGCAATGGGGAAATCGATCCTACACCTTGCCTAACGGCCTAACAACATACCTAACATAGGGGAGAGGGGGTGTTGCTTACCGGCTTCGGAACAAGGACGATGAAGGGGGGCTAATGGCTGAGTCAAGGATGACCCGACGGTGGCCAAATGGAAGAGCAGCAGCAGCTCCTACTCCCGGATCTGCCGCTGTCGCTTGCACAGATCTGAGTCACCACCGCCGGTGGTGGTGAGGCTGGAGGAAGTGGCTGTCCTAGAGGTAGCGATGACCGAATAAATGGGGGGAGGGGTGAGCCTAGATTTGGCGCCGTGCCGCCATGCCCGATTTCCATCTCCCGCCATCCCCACTCGCTTTCGCCCTGCACCCCCCCCCCCCCCCCCCCCCCCCCCGCCCCCGCGCGCGCGCGGCTTCATGCGAATGCGAGCCAGCCCACTGTGTTCGCAACCAAACGCATATTTCGTGGCCCAACTGAGCCTGGTTGCGATTTTGTGCGCAACCAAACTCCTCGAAATCACTAATTGAGGAGTACTCCTTGCAAAGATCACTCCCACCTCCCCAGGTTGTGATAAGTGGCGCGCTGCATGTGCGCCACTTGTCACAACCTGGGAGTTTTTCCTTTTTCGTAGATCCGTTTATTCAAAACGTTTTATCTCTTAAATCATGCGTCCAAATCCCGAACCGTTTTCACCGTTGGATTCCTCGCGTCGAGATCTTTAAAACTAGATCCCACGTTGATAGGTTTTGACGAACTTTTTTCTCACGAAAAAAATCGGACGAAAAAACCAAACCGGGAGCACGGTTTTTTTGCCTTTCCGAAAAAGGCCTGGCCATGCCTCTCGCGAAATCACAATTGTGCCTCTCGCAGAAGGAAAAAAATATAAACGCGTTTTTTTTTCATTTTCGAGAGGCACGGCCGTGCCTCTCGCGAAAACACAATCGTATCTCTCGCGGAAGGAAAAAAAACAGAAAACACGTTTTTTTTTCGTTTCCGAGAGGCACGGTCATGCCTCTCGCGGAAGCAAAATCGTGCCTCTCACGGAAGAAAAAAAAACAGAAAACACGTTTTTTTTTTCGTTTCCGAGATGCACAGTCGTGCCTCTCGTGAAAGAAAAAAAAACAGAAAACGCGTTCTTTCCCGTTTTCGAGAGGTACGTCGTGCCTCCCGCGAAAACAAAACCGTGCCTCTCACGGAAGAAAAAAAACAGAAAATGAGATTATTTTTTTTTCGTTTCCAAAAGACATGGTCATGCCTCTCGCAAAAGCAAAACCGTGCCTCTCGCGGAAGCAGGAAAAAAAATATTTTTTCACGCAAAAAGAAAATTTCAAAAGAAAAATTGGGTCCAAAAGCTAAGGAAAACCAAAAAATAAAAAAAAGGGGAAAATGACCGTTTAAAAAGCCGAAAACGCGTGCGGAAAAATAAAAAAAAAACAAAATCCAGAGGGAACACCCCGAGCGTGACACGTGACAACGGCTGAGAGCGCGACAAGTGATGCTGATCGTTGTGAGGCTCCCGAGAGAGCGCTCTCGCAGAAGAGACGTCGCGCTCAACACGTACCGCCGCCCCTATGTGCATGGATAGGCTTCAAGCTCCACAGCAGAGGACGGACACGGGCTGGCCTCAGCCTATCTCGATCTACTCCAATCCCAGCAGCTAACTGCAGCCGCACTTAATCATCATATATACGAGTCCGTCTCAAGGATTCAATACACAATAAACCCATGATGTATCGACATCGTTTTCGAAACTTTTTTCGTAGTTTAGTTGGCAGCCGGCCTTTCCAACCAATAAACCCTTGATATGACATGGCAATCAATGGAAGATGTACTAGTAAGTAGAGTTGGATCAGTCAAAAGATAAGCAATAATAAGCTGGTCTTCACAGTGAAAATCACCACAAACACATCAACATAAAGACCAATTTCATTTCTGCTTGCTCTGCAAAGATCACTACTTACCCAAAGATGGATTCAGAATTCAGATGCATGGATAGAAGAAAACAGAAATAAAAAGGTCATGTTCAACCTCAGTACCCAGCTGTTGACTTGAGCAGGCAAACAGACTCCTATCACCGAGAGGTGCTGAAATCATGAAATGGTAAAGAAATGGCAGGTGTAGAAGGTCACCACCAAACTCTATTTACACTCTGGGTACAGTGCAACGGGGGTCACCATATGGAGTTGGCACGGTTTCAGAGGTCCTCTTCGTTTCTCAGCTTTCTAAGCTAGCAGCAGATTAATGCAGGCACCGCATGATCCGCCATGCCGGTTAAATGTTCATGCCCCGCGCAAAATAGATCCAGCCTGATCACCCTCCAGCAGTTATCATCCAGTAGAGTTGTTTTACCGTACAGACATCGGTGGGCAAAGAATACCTAAGTTGCGCGAGAAGCTGAGCTAGGCCACTCCAGATCCCTATACTTCAGGACATCGACCTTGTCCAAGTTGTACACCTGGCATATCTTCGAGATGGTGTCACGGTCCAGACCCCCATCCAAGCCTCTCCTCTCAAGGAACCCATCGAGCTTCTCTGAAGGCTGAAAGTTCTGTCGAATGAAATAACCACAGTAAGCAAAGTGTCCATGCAGGAAATAAGATGGATGCTACAAGTCACTGAAACATAGTTTTAGTCACACATGAGGCTACATGCATATGATAAGAGGGGCGCAAGAGCAACCGTGCAAGCAACCATTACCCCACAACCCAATGACTCTTATTTGGACAAAACTGCCCGAGATGTATTATATTACAGAACATTGATCATCTTATGATGCTAAATATGGAATTCTGAAGATTTGTCTGTCCATTCGTAGTGGGGGCAGGTTATAGAGCGCTGAGAAGTGAGAACTCCAATAAGTGAAGAAAAACAATGAACTCTGTGGGGAACAAGATCATGGTGCATTGCAGTAAAATTGAAAATATCGTTTTTATATTTCAACTAAAAGTTATACATCAACATGCTTGATTGCCAGAGAAACTATATATTCGCAGGCTCGCAGTAAAAGCTATGCCAAAACTGGTAACTACTCAAGGCCAAGGTGCAAGTATCCTCTTTTTCACTATTGTGATTACCCATGTAAGATGAACAAACAGTCGCACCAATCACCTAATGATGTACTCCCTCTGTCTCAAAATAAGTGACTCAACTTTGTACTAGCTTTAGTACAAAGTTAGTACAAAGTTGAGTCACTTATTTTGGGACGGAGGGAGTACTATAATAAGTTTAATAACCCAGGCAGGCCACACCAAACTGCATGAGCTACAGAAAGATATACTAACAGAACTGATTGTCTGATTGTGATGATTGCTCAATGATTGATTGTTCTATCAGGAAGTCTGGCATGCCAGAAGAAAGCTACTAACAATAAATTCATCTCATCCAAAGTCATGGTCATACATGCCTTTCTGTGTACGCACATGCTTGCATCTAAGTATGAAGGACATACGCCCGAGGTCAAACAAATCAAGCCTACTAAATAGAAGAATTCTGTTCAAGTAGATGACATTTTTTAATTGAACTACTTCCTGCCACAAATCTCATTTGAGTGCGTATACTTAAAGACACAGCATGTCTAGACCAATCAAGCGGCCCAAAGAACCCTCCATGGAACCTTTTGACAAAACTTCATTGTGAATATACTCCAGGTTCACTCAATATGGTCATTGTGAATATACGCAGCATGTTTAGCTAATAGTATATCACATGTGGTGATGAGAGGTTCCATGTTTGATCATCAATGACTCAATTGTGTAATCTTATACTATATGCATTTTACCATTCAGGACATGACATGCATGGTACAAGTCACTGAAATATAATTTTAGTCACACGTAAGGCCCCATGGGCATGATATCAGAAGGATGCAAGCACAAAACACACGCCTCAGAGTACAGAAAAAAAAAACACAAACGAGGGCTAAAAGTCATTCAAATATATATTTTCTGAACCCCTTTCCACTAACTGAATAACGGAAATACATCTGTCCACGACCAGAGAAAGGAGACGGGAAAGGGGAGAGCGAGTTCAACGCACAGCCGGGAAACCCACTGCAGGTGCTCGTCATCGAAACACCTGCTGCAGGGCGAAAACGCGACTGCGCCAAAGAAACTATCCTAACATAAAGTCATTCAAATATAACAACCTCTTCTAGATAAACTTGAGGCCGCAGAACGAACAAAGAGTAGACTGGCAAACAACCATTACCCCACACCCCAATGTCTTACTTGGACCTAACTTCTGGAGATATATTATATTAAACAAATGCACATACCAAACACAATCATCTTATGATGCTAAATATGGAACTCTAAATATTTGCCAGCCCATTCAAACAATATTCAGGGTTAATTGCAGTAAAAATGAGAATGCCACTTCTCAAATTCAACACAAAACTGTTACATCACGTACCAAAAAAGAAAAACATCGACACGCTTGATTGCTAGAAAACCATAAATTCACTATGAAAGCTATGCCAAAACCGGTAAGTACTTCAGGCCAAGGTGCAAATATCATCTTGATGATCGTGCTGTGATTACTATGTAAGATGAACAAGTGGTTGCACCAATCACCTAATCATTGTTGTATATAATCCAGACAGGCTAACTGTACACACCACCCATTAGGTGTATAACAAGTCAACAACTATACGAACTACAGAAAGGTAATACTAAAGTAACTGATTGTCTGATTGTGACGATTACTCAAATATAAGAACGTTTAGATCACAACTTTAGTGATCTAAATGCTCTTATATTTCTTTACAAAGGGAGTATTTCTCATTATACGGTGAAGTCTGGCATGCCAAAAAATACTCATCATTGAATTAAATAGCTACCGGTGAAAGCTATAACATAAATTCGTCAATCCAAAGCCATGGTCATCCATGACTCTCTGTGCACACATATGCTTGCTTGCTGGTATGCAAGGGCATACACCACACATGGCATACACCCAAGGTCAAACAAATCATGCCTAGTAAACTGAAGAACTCTATGCAAGTAGATAAATTGTTTTAGTTTAAATACTTCCACAAATCTCTATTGCACAATTCCTAGGAGCGTACATTTAAAAAGATAACTAAGTGGACATATTTGAGTATAACACATGTCTAAATCAATTATGTGAAATTTATTCCAGGTTCTCTTAATATGGTCACAGTAGGTAAGTGATAAGAATCCAGTTAGCTAATAGTATGTCTTATCTGTAATGAGAGGTCCTATGTTTAATCATCAATGATGGTAATATATATGTTACTGTTCATGGCATTATTCGTTCAGAACCCACTTTAATTCAAACAACAAATAAGAGATGACCAACTGCCAGAGGCACCCCAAGGATATAAGAATCTGAAGGTTTTACTCATTTTGAAGTTACAGTCAACTTACCCAAGGAGCATACTGTGAGTCGTCATCCTTTCTTGTACTCATTCCATTTTTCTTCTCGAGAAGGGTTTTCCCTTCACCTGAGCAGTCTGAAACTAGCAAGTGGAGCCTCTCGCTTCCCTGCATCAAAATAAATGTCAAAAAACCTACATATTTTAATTCATGTATTGCTGACACAGATTTGCTATGTATGTCATAGTGTAATCTCTAGCTCTCTACCAACAAAAGAAGACATGCAATGCAGTATAGCTCCGTCCAACAGTCACCAAGTAGCAACTGTGTCATTGCCAATAACTCCCTTCCTAACAAACAAGACTTTCAATAACGTATTTGACTTACATGCCCTCCATAGTTTATATCCTCTGGAATTTTTGTGCACAAATTGTGCCCTACACACTACATACCAGTGCTGACTTCTGAGGGAGTATATGTTCACAAGTTGAAATTCAAACAAACTGGAATATGTTTGACATGTTTTGAACCTGGAGAGCTCGCCAGTGAGAATAAGCTCGAAACAGCGTCCAAAAAAATGGTATGTTTGGCAAAGGCAGTACCTGCAGATGAATAAAGAGTGTTCTGTTATGAAAGTTATTTGTCTTACGTAATAAAATACACATAATTAAATACAATAACTACATCATAAATGATTAACTACTAAACTATTTACAGGATAGAACGAACCACACTTCCACAAAAACAATCAGCATACAATACATGCCATGACTTCATCTTTCATTAACTGAATGAACATTGTGAATGTAAATCATACTTCCACAAACCTAAATCTGGTTCTCTAATCTTGACAATACACAAAATGACCTTATTATTTTCCTTTTGTTAATTTGAAGTACTAAGCCACAAAGTAGAGCGAGCACACAAGGAAGTTGCTTCAAGTAATAGACCTCAACCAACTGACATGTGCGCAACCCGAAGGCTAGAATGCAGTAAAAACAAATATTTAAATGATGTAACCATCACAAAGAAGATCTAATGATATCTTTGATCAACTCTTAACGGCAGTAAAATCAACGACAGATATAAAATAACAATATCTTTGGAATACATTTGAATAAATCCAATAGGCACACTTTCATTGATTGTAGCTAACACTTAAATTCTTACCATGAAAACGCTCGTTACTGGAAGCATGCAAATGCTGCCATACAGATATTTTTTGTGAATAGCTGCACCCCTAATACTCAAAAACCATGTAGAGACAAAGGTGTCAGGAAAGATCTAAATCAAACTAAACAATACACGTGTAAGGTCATAAAGCAATCACCTAACAGCAATGTGCCGCAGGCGTCGGCGCACGAGACGAGGATTTATACTGCAGTTACAAATTATGATTTAGAATAAATACTTAGGGGGGTAAGAGAAGGCATGTGAGTTCAAAAATGCCAGGTAACTGCATGGCAGGGGAAAGACAAGTTTGCAAAAATTGTTGAAGCCAGATATATGCACAAAGTTCATCATACAGAACCCACCTAAATATACTAAAAGTATATATACATATGTCTGTCTCCTGCTCATAGTTAACTAGTTCTATCATTGGCGGCAATGCATATTCCCTGCTAATGGGAAGAAAATTCTATGAGACCAGGTCTGATTCCCCATCACGTGAGACCCCACCCAGAAAACGACACGTGTTTGGCACCCATCTCAAAGCATCTTCTTCTCCAAGCTTTACATCTCTGCCAAATTCCCATTGGCCGGCAATGTCTATCTCGTGGCTAGCCTTCTCCTAATGACAGTTGACTACCCGTGGCTGTAACCGGCCTGCCTGCCTGACTCTCACTCTGTACGTCCATGGCCACGCCGATGGAGGCGATCTGCAGGTGCAGGGCATGTCATTTTGATCACATCTCTGCAGTACGGTGAACCGGCGATGCCGCGATGGCCTTGGAGGCCGGTAGGCTGGATGGTTTTTGTACAATGAAGATGGCTAAGGATAAAAGAACAAACTAGTAACAAACTAGCAATACGATGCTATAGTTTTGGAGTAGAACAGAAGTGGTTCGCCAGTAGCCATCACCAATTGAGCGATTGGTTCTGAGTCATGGCTCGCTAGCTGAAGCTGCACACTAGTTGGGATTAAGGAGATAGAAGATGCTAATAGTCTGAGCTCCACGGTTTAAACAGATTGCTCGGCTGGGGATATCTTTGGGGAAGAAGATGCTTTGAGATATGTGCTAGACACGTGTCGTTTTCTGGGTGGGGTCTCACGTGATTGGAAAAGAGACCCGGTCTCATAGGATTTTTTTCGTGCTAATGGCATATTACTTATGTACCTCCAGTAATAACAGATACTCCCTCCGATCTAAAATAAGTGTCGCTGTTTTGCACTCGGGCTAGTTCAAAACTGTGACACTTATTATGGATCAGAGGTAGTACTATTTACATTCAGAATCACAAACATCAGAAGATATGCAATACAAGACCAACTCAGTAAGCACTAGCACCTTCCAACTATTTGAACACCACAAACCCAAAGACAAAAAAATACAACCCAACTGGCAAGCATATTTTACAGCCATGAAGAAACAATAACGCAAGCTTATCACCACTTACCTTGCAGGGTGGACGATTTCAAGCATGGAGACATCCTTGGTCAGTGACTTCAACAGAGTCTCTGATGGCCGCACCCGCGAAAGCAGCTTTAACCCAAAGCTGCACCACAACAAAGCTCAGCGTCTGATCGATCTTGCCACGCCCTTCCACACAACACACGCCAAATCTTAAACGCACGACCTGTGGATCCGCCTCTTTACTGATCCCTCCGGCGCGCTGCCGAAACCAATCCACGCCCTGTTCATCTGCACACCCGAAAAACATATGCTAGTTACTCAATCAATAGTTGGTTCTCCCTAGCGAGTAACTTTTGCTCGGTTAAACATGTTACAGTGGCACATGCTTTAGTGCAATGGATCTTACTATGGAGGAATACAAGTAGGGTGGAAACGACATGGAAACAGACAGAGCTATGTGCTGTCTATGAGGACGGCATACATGCATAAGAAAAACAGAAATTTCCACGTGTAAATCCAGAAATTTCACTTCCATTTGTGTTTCAACCGGAAGTCGTCATCCCATTTATGTCTTCATAATTTTACTTTTTGCCTCTGAAAGACTCTGTTTCTGTACCATTTTCACCCTTAGACAAAATAAACCTCACGCATAATGCATTTCCCTGCTGAAGAAAGGACCAGTGGAGGCCCAAGTATATCACATCTCACTTACAAGCATGAACAGACAGTAGAATGCTAGAAATTAATCTGTGGAAGATGGCATTTCACAACAAGGTTCAGTGTTCGCAACAGATTCTGCCGTAGCAAGGAGGGAATGATTTCAACTGAAAACGTCAGTACATATCAATGCATGTGAACTAAACATTGGAAAACAAAATTCTACTAATTAATAGAACCGTAGCCACGGTGAGATCCAGAACGATTTAGCATCATCGGATCAACGAGAACATCAGCTGGTTTTGCTGCCGCCACATCAAGTGGACCAAAAACATTCGACTTGAGCTGCCGAGATCATATGGTTCATTCATGCCCACCTAAGACCGTATACCGCAGGCACAGACTAGGAGAAACGCATGGCGAAAGGATGAATGCGGCGGGCGGAGGAGGGGGGAGAGGGTGGGGGGCATTCCATCGAGCACCTTGTCGGCGACGAAGTCGGCCACGGCCTCGGCGTTCTCGGGTGCCGTGCGTCCGCCGGAGGAGATCCCGAGCCAGAGGTCCTTGAGGGTGGGCGGCGGCGGGAGGGCGCCGTTGCCCGCGGCGGAGGCCGAGGCGGAGGTTGCGGGGAGGACGGGGCGCGGGCGGGCGAAGCACCAGGCGCGGCCCCTGATGGGGAAGACGACGACGCGGGCCTGCATGGCGGTGAAAGGGAGGCCGCCGGCGAGAGGCGAGGAGGGAGTGGCGGTTGATCGCGGCGGGGGACGCGGCGGGCGGTGGTGGCGGCGAGGTGGTCCGGTGTGGAGCCTGTCGAGTGGGGTATGAGGAGGCGAGACCGACTCTTTTGTCCAGGTGGCGCGGGGTCGGGCTTTCTCGGACGTCGGATCGGGATCGGAAGGCTGGACGAGATCGTTACAAGTTTTCTTTTTTTGGACATCACGAGTTTCTGCACAAAGGCTAGTTCAGTGAAAAACACAAAACTGAATTTGAATATTTCAAAATACCAACTACAAATGTAGAAGCACACACTCACGCGGACCCACTGAAAACTCAAGATGCGGAGTTTTGGTCACAGACACCTTGTTGAGCGCCGCCTTCCTTTGAAAGAATAAAAGCCAGGTAGTGACTCGCCCAACAGTATCAAATAATTTTCGTTTAATTTAACACCATAAAGTGGTATGTATTTACACGATGGGACAAATACAAATAGGCGCATAAATCGGAAAGCGAACCACATTTGTTTTGCATTTCTTAGTGAAAGCGGAAACGAACATGGAAACATGCGTAACGTGATCTGGATGCCTTCAAGCATCATGTTATGCTCCTTGGCAATTTGTGCAGGCGCATAACATGATTCCAGGTGTCCCTCCAAGCAGCCTTAACACCTCAAAAACATACACCCATTGTCGTCATTGGGGTCATCACACTATATAAAAAGATGCTACATCCACGGGAGGTTACGGAAAAAAAATTACGAGACGAGGTGGGCGGTTTATGGAGAAAATCAAAGGGTGGGACCCCACAGGAGGGGGGGGGGGCTATTTAGATGAGGACACATTATCCCCATATGTTGATATGTATGATGGAATTCGTAAGTCTAGAATTATTGCAATACATGCAGAATTTTCATAGCTTTTATTTCTTAAACTAGATCATCCGAAGCAGATGGAATTTTCACCCCTATATACAATACAATACTCCCTCCATTCTTTAGATGGTGTATAAACTCAGTCAAAAAACAATGTTTTTTAAGTTTGACCAAGCATGTATACAAAAATATGAAGATAAACAATTCTAAACCAATATCAATATATACACTATCACATATATTTTCATATAACTTATTTATTTAATTTGTAGTTGTTGATAGTTTCTTCTATATGCTTGATCAAACTTAGAAATAGTTGACTTTTTAACAGAACTATACTCCCATCTATTCCAAGGAGGGAGTACAAGACACACACTGGTTAACTCATTTCCGAGAGAAAACGTTCTCCTGACCCAAGTATAACACAAATCTCATTTGCAAGCATTAACGGACAATATTTCCCCATTTATTTCTATTCTGTATATAAGTTGTCTTAAATCAATCTTCAAAGTTTAACCAAGATTATATAGAGAAAAATATGAACATTCACAAGATCATATCAACATCATTAGATGCATCATGGAATTAATTTTGCATATATTTTTAGTATTGTAGGTGTTGATACTTTTTAATATAAATTTGATCAAATTTTAGGAAGTTTAATTTAAGACAAATCTTGTATGCCTAAGTAAAAAAAAATCGGAAAAGATAACTGGGAACATATCATGAGAGGGAGGTTCTAGGAAACACCTCCAAAGCCGTCTGATCACCATCGAACGAACGGCAATTTTTCTGCTCAGGCAGTTTTCACCTCCGAACTTCGCCATTCTTACAAAATTGCCATGGCAACTTGACTTCATTTGGCATGGGTTCACAGGGGAAAACGCTCCGAGAAAACATTCCCCAGATATTACGATCCAAAAGAAACAGAGGAGGTAAACAAACACACCACACCAACCAGAAACTAAGGAGATCAAACAAGGATCGAAACTAGTCGCGATTACCATAGGCAGCACACGGAGCGACCTCCCAGAATTTACAGGGTTCATCCGGAAGACGCATCGCATACGACAGGAAACGCAGCCCATCATTCAGGTCTAACAACGGCTACTGCCACCACCACCCCTCTACATCAAGTCTGTCAGAGCAAGCAGAAAGGTTTTTCAGCACGGGACGCTACGAGCATGTATGTACAACCAGTTCAGTTCAGTTCAGTTCCACACCCTAAGCAACCCCACTAGACCCACTTGTCATCGGCGCCTCCCGCCCACTTGTCATCGGCGCCTCCCGCCCACTTGTCATCGACAGCCCCTGCCTCTGGCGCTGAACCTGGCTCTCCAGCCTCCTGCTGGGGCAGTGGGGGAGGAGGAGGCAGAGGCAGATCATCTTCTGGAGTTCCATCCTCATGCTGGGTCAGTGGAGGGGGAGGAGGCAGAGGCAGATCATCTTCTGGAGCCGCAGAAGTAGAAGCTGGAGTCACCTGCTGGGTGATCGCTGTCGGAGGTGGAGTTCCTGGCGGTGGGCCTGGCAGAGCGGCTTCCAAGTCCTCACCCGGAGTCGGCTGAGACGCCCCGGCTTCAGTGGCTGGTGTCGCGCCTCCGTCAACCGCTGCTGGTCGATCACGGTTCCGCTTCTTGAAGTGCATCTCGCAGATGAGCTCGGCGTGCTCCTCGTGGTTCTTCCTCACGTAGTTGTCCATGCACTTGATGTAGGAGAAGTCTGTTTGGGTCCCATCTGACGACACCACGTAGAAGCACCGGCTGTCCTGGAAAACGTGGTGCTTGTTGACCTGCGAAATCAAACGAGGCCGTTAAGATCTTGCGTATTTTATTATGATGCGTCAGACAATAACACATTCCATCTCAGGGTTGAGCTGCCAGAACGGGAACAGTAGCTCAGAATGCTGAAGGACAACTCTTGGCTGCTTACTGTCGAAATACGAAGGAATTGTGGATCCAGCAACTGCAGAAACTCACGGCTTAATGCTAGCTATTGAGAAGGGCTATCAGCGAGTGGTGCTAGAAACAGACTGTCAGGTGGTAGTTATTTTGTGGCAAGCAGGCAAGCAGAGTCAGCAGGTGGCCAAGTTTTTAGAGAGATGGAGCAGCTCATCTCAACAACTCAGGGATTTATCGTCTTGAGAATAAAGCTGAAGGCATTTAACTAAAATAAAGATATAGAAGGCAAAAGGTAGCACAAGAATCCATACCATTATATGATCAATTTCACCAGACACCTTCTTTTCCTTTTCAGGGTGGTGCTCCAGAACTTTTTCTATGATAAACTTTTCATCCTCCAGGGGAAGCCTTATGCCATCACTGCAACATTTAAGATAATGGTAAAAACAAATATATTTAATAAGATGGTATAAACAAAATAACTGTTTGGCATACCATGAAGCACACAAAGCAAACAAGTAAACTGTGAGATAATTTACCTTGATTCACGGAAGATCTTTCTGACCATTGTTACAATGGGTTCAATTTCTTGTAGAACCTTTTTCGCCTCAGCTGGCAGTTCGTACCGTGGTCTTGGTGGCCTCTCAACAGGAGGTCTCATTGGGGGCCTGCCTGGATCGTCTCTTTGGTCCCTCCGGTTTTCTTTGGCCTCCCATCCATCTGATTTCCAGCCTTTGTTGTTGCCAGAAGCATTGGTCTTCCATTTATCAGTACTTGAGTCATCGGCTTGAGCAGAACCCCAGCCATCCCAAGAATCTGGCTGCTTTGCATCTGAATTATCTCCCTGGGAAACTGGAGCAGCAGAACCCCAGCCATCCCAAGAATCTGGCTGCTTTGCATCCGAATTATCAGGTCCATGGGAAACTGGAGCAGCACCCCACGCATTATCTGATGGTGAAGCAGACACATTACCCCAGGACTCCTGCTGTGTAGTAGAAGTCTGAGCCTTTGCTGCCACACTCCCCCAGGAACCATTCCCTGCGTCCATAGGCTCTGTGATAGAAGCTTTAGCTGCCACACTTCCCCAGGAATCATTCTTTGTGTCCATAGGCTCTGCAGTAGAAGTTTTAGCTGCCACACTTCCCCAGGAATCATTCTTTGCATCCATATGCTCTGCAGTAGAAGTTTGAGCTTTCGCTGCCACGCTCCCCCAGGAATCATTCTGTGCATCAATATGCTTTGCGGTAGAAGGTTGAGCCACACCTGCCACACTCCCCCATTGGTCTTGCTGCATATTGTGATCCTTCACTTTCATTTTGTCCCAGCTAGCACCACCTCCATCAGTATCCCTTTTACCACTCTGATCAGCCCAAGTATCGACTTCAGCTGATCCTTCAGATGCAATATTTCTGTCCTTTGCGTTTCCAGTGCCCCAGCCTCCCCAACCAGAGGAATCATTCTCCACTGCTGGGGGCGCATTCCAACATGACTTGTCTTGCTCTGCTGGTTTTGCAGCTCCTGTGTCAGCAGCTGCAGCTGCATTATTCCAGCCTCCTTCCGTATCCTTTTTAGCACCCTGGTCAGCCCAAGTGTCGGGTTCAGCTGGTTCTCCGGATACAATCTTTTTGTCATTTGCAGGTCCAGTGCCCCAGCCTGCCCAATCAGTGGAATCATTCTCCACTGTTGAGCCTCCTCCCCAGTTACCAGAATCATTCCCAGCATTTGCATTTTGTTCCCAGCTTGCACCCTCTGTTGTGCCATTTTCCCATGAGCTGCCCTTCTCAGTAGTTTGCTGTTCAGGATTATCTTCAAAAGTGGGCATACCATGGGTCCCATCCATTTCCGGTGATAAGCATAGATCATCCATTGCGTTGTCTTCAACAAGGTAATCCACATCATCCAAGAATGTGTATGCAGCCTTTTCTTGGTCGGTCCTCACCAAGGCCAGGAAATCATACAGGCCATCACCAAACTCCTTGTTGCTTTTCAGCTGCGATTGTCAAATATGTTATTTATATACTAAAAAAGCACAGTGTCAAAAATAGAGACAGAGACTAGAAACTCAACAAAAAAAGTGAAACATCGAGCCGTTGATCTGGTGGACCATCTATTTATTAGAAAACAGAAGCATTTAATTGCTTTCAGCCTTTGCCTCATAGATGAGCACAACCCAACCATATTGAAAATAGTGTTCGTTAAACAAAGCACCTATTGACATGCATGCCACAAAAGAGAAAACAAAGCATTTGCTAGCCTATCACATGCTCCAATTATTTGCACTCTGACCTCACAGCGCCAAATGTAATAATCCAGAATTTTACATTGCTGGCCTTCTTTTTTTTAAGTGGTCAGCTTCTGGCGTTGAATATCAGGGATGCGGAAAAGTTCTAGCACCTTTTGTAGTTTTGTTAATATACACCAATAATTACATTGCTTCAGATGGAGAAACAATAAGTCAATTAATAGGAGTAAGATGCGCATGCATATAAGCATATGGAGGTATGTAATTGCAGTACATAGAAAACACAAGTGCAATAGGGCAAGTGACAAATGCGCCGATCACCTCTGCACTCTGCAGTAGACTGTGAAATTTTAAAATATTACAATATGTAGTCAATCTAGCCGTGCAAATGCACTGGCCACCCCACTAGTTAAAATATAGAAGTGTAATTTCACATGGTTGGATCATACAGTGGAACAGCTTTATAGCAACATTCAAATTATTATCTTTGTAGTAAGAAAGAAAATAGTTTGATTGGCCCTAGCATCTGAACACCTTTTTACCCCCGCTAAATATTGACTCAAGCTCCATTACTGATATGAATAGTAAGCTCCAGTGGGTTGAAAAACTAGCTTACCTGATTTTCGTTCCAAAGAATCTGAAAAGATGACCCAGTACCAAGTGCTGCATGCTTGCCCCATGAACAGGATGAGACCACAGAACCCAATGAATCAGAATGGCATTTCTCGGCAGCCTTCTCGAAGCATTTCATAGGGGTCTACAAAAGAAGATCAGGAAATCAGCATAGTGTATGTGGTGATAAAACAAATCAGGAAATCTCAAAATGAACTTACAAGCAAGGTGGCCTCTGTAAAAGGTACTTGAACTTTTAATGAACGAAAGGTCGCCCTGTAACCACCATTGTGGAACCCATTCAAGTTCCCAGTGCATGTCATGCTGTTTGCCACAAGAACCAAATGGTCCTTCAGAATTCCTTTAGCAACCGTCTTCATGGTTCTCGAAAGGCGCTGCACAAAAGATCAAGCAAGAAAAATATCTAATGAAATAGGACATAAATAAAGATAAAAGTTGACAACAGGTGCGGCACGAATCAACCACAAAACAGTTGCAGCAGAATCGCTTTTCATAATAAATGTTACAACACTTGAGTCAAACAGGATGAAAGGTAAATCGCTAGGCAGCAATACATGTCAGATTTAAATGAACTATAAATTTGCGATGTCTGTATCGAAACTGAACCCAAAAAACAGAACCAAACCATCCACTTAGTATGGTTTTGGTTTATGGTATGCATGAAAATCGAAAACCATATGGCCTCGGTTAGTTTGGTATAAAAATAGAAAATTCTAACCAATTGCCAAACTCCTCTTACAGCCAAATTCTCCAACAGGCAGAGCCACTCACGCCGCCTAGCCACCCACCAAAACACCACAGCGGAGCTCTCTACCTCGCCTTCATCTCTCTCCCACTCCCCTTCCTCCCTCTCTCTTAACCCAGACATTACATGTTTCCTAAAAGTACGCCTCATTTTTTAATTTACATCAACTTTGATTAGTTTGGTATTTACCAAAACCAAACCTTGCTTTGATTTATTACTATATTTACCGAAGCTTCAGTACAGTATTTACAGGAAAACCACATTTAACAAACCAAATAACTTTAGCTAGTCCCAGTGGTACAGGTACAGTCAAACTTGTATTAGGAAAAAAAAAAGATTATTTTGCAAAGATCATCCTAAGTTAAGAAAAAAAAGAGGACTCCTACCAAGTATTTGAAACCTTTGTCACTTCAGTTTTTATAAAGAAAAAAACTCTCATGCTTTTGCAAATAAATGCAAGGCTAACCTGAACAACTTGATCAAAGGAGCATGATATGCCAAGAAGTTCTCGCACTTGTTGAATACCATAAGGTATTGACCTTTGTGTGTCAATGAGGTTCATGACTGGTATACATGCATCCATCGCTATTCTCCATGCATCACCGTTCTGCATAGCTTCCTTTTTCTCAACAATAATTTCTACTGCTGGCTCACCCTTTGATATCTTCTTTGTATGTTTAACCCAAGACGTTGCATCAGACCCAACCCACGTAATTTTAGCCTCTTGAACTCGAGGATCGCCTGCAGAGCAAATGGGGAAAAAAACTTGAGCGGAGAATCCTTTGCACACTTAAGAGAAGAAGCTGGTAGAACACCACCTAAATTGTTAATTATAAAATCTTTAATGTCCCCTTAGAGAAAAAGATAGTTGAGTATATATACATTAATTTCTTACGCATAACATTGCACCAAAAAATCAGTGGACCCGAAAATGAAATGGAACAGCAAATTGCCACATGACACATGCTATTATTCTGTAGGCCCAGATAGCAATCATCCGTTTGCATGTCAACTAGTTGGCAAATCTGTTGTATTGTTGCACTGACAAATTTGCAGTTTTTTTTCAAGGAAAAAAATCCATTATAAACTCTCAGCTGAATAGCATGCATCTATTGCATAAAAGGATGTGTATTCATCATCAAAGTATGCAGGTATAAGTCCCCCTTTGTTTGGGCTACAGATTCCTGAGAATCACTTTGGCTGTGGATTCCTGAGAATCAGAAGCTGGTTGTTTGTTTACAATCACCAAAATCGCAGCTTACGGATTCGCTCGTCTGGTAGTTCATTTTTAGAATCGATTCTACGAAGCTCGATAGGAATCTGATGTGTTTGTTTCAGATTTTGATTTTGGAAGGCCTAGAATCTAGAATCACTAGCTCCGCCCCAAACAAAGGCCACCTAAATAGGGCATGGGAGGACACCCAAAAGGAGTAGACACTTGAAAACAGAAGTCACAAATTTACTGTTTTGGTTCTTTAGTGTGTTCAGAGTTCAGTACCTGGCCCTAAGCATCTTAAACACAGGAACTCAGAATGACCTACCACCAGTCCACTGAAAACAATAGCCCCATCCAAGAACACAGTAATAGGCGAGTACTGACTATACACATGAAATCCTCTAATATATACACGACAGGTGTTGACAAATCAAAGAAGTGCAGTGCATCAGATCTTTCATCCAGTAAGATAGGAGAAACAAATTTATTTTTAACAAAAGACTGTAATTTGAAAATATGTGGTGAATGAAATTTCCATGGAAGCTGACTAGTTTCTGCAGCTTACAGTACCTTTTATGATTATCTCCAGAAGCACACCAGAGAGAGAATCGGCTAACACATTCACTGCTTTCTCAACGGAATCAGATAACATAGGGATGTCCTCAGAAAAAGAGAACTGCAGACATGGAACCTTCCCATCACCCGGCTTCTGCGTAAATGAACAATCACTGCCAAGATTAAGGAGAAAAAAAAATATCCATCAGATTAACCTTAATAATATCAGTAATCAGAGTTATGTCCCGTTAAACAGACAAAAGTGTGGCAACACTGAATAGTACATAACAAAGAGGTGGTTCCCAATTGATAATGTACTGAAACTCCTTGTGTCAAGACAAATCCCCATTATGACATTAATGGATTAAGCTCCAGTCACACGGGTGCAGGGTGCCAGTTCATTGGTATGAATAACTTCAAACAGATTTGGGCATTGACTAGAAGCAAATAGACAATGGATATAGTGCAACACCAAGAAAATACAAAAATTCTACCATAACTTAAGCATGTTCTAGTATCATTGCTACAGAGCAGATAACCTCATGCTAAACTAAGAACATGCAGAAAATACAAAGTCATCCCTCTGATCGCAAACAAGTCCATGCAGCCATTTAGACTTCTCCATAAAAAGTCGTTCTATAACTGGCAATGGTTACTCCTTTATTATACCCTGGTGTCATGTTTAGGGGTTGGAATTAACATTTAAACAGCAAGAGTGAATTGATTATGTAAGAGAAAGGGCTAGCTTGTGTAGGAATCACTGAAGGGAAGTAAAGTAATTTCGTATGAATGAAAATCATTTTGTGTGTAACTTGATTCTTGTGCATACAGCTAAAAAGGTTTCATTATTTGCAGTTGGAGGGAATATGAAGTATCATCGTCCAGTAGGAAAATATTTTCATCATTACGGAATCAACCTTTCCCCTCCTTTTTTGTTACAGCTATACTACTTCAATGGAGGTTAGCCATCTTCTCACTCGCCGCCTCAGTATTTCATTCTGAGTTGGTTATTTATCAGATAGGTCAATCTCACTAACCCACACACAGGTGGCAATTTTAATCCTGGGATGCCGAATCGGTGGTTAGATTTTTTATTTCCCTTATCATCCATGTAACGCCCTATTCTGAAACACTTCACTTCCTAACATAATCTTCCACATCTTGTCTTCATCTAAGGTATTCACAGCATGTGTTTACAACACAGTACACATGCATGTGAGAGAGCATGTTAAAGAATCTATGTATAAAAACATAAAGGAAACATTTACAGACAACATCAAGAATTCAGTTTTCATGTTGAGATATTAGGTATTACCGTATTACCCATCTTGATCAAGGACAACACAAGTATACAATACCCTGAAGCAATATTAGCATGTCACCAGCATCCAGTAACCACTACCAGCTAAAATGAGGCCTACCTCAGTCCTGAGCAATAGCCATGGTATCTAAAGATGTAACAGAAAACCCAATGCAAAGTAGAGAATAAAAAGTTTACCAAGTAGAGAAAGTAATCTTTTTAAACAGGTGACCAAGAGTTCCTTTCTTATTGGCATGTTTCCCAGAAACTTCTTGGCATTTCTGAAGAATCTCATCAGTGCTAACGTTTATCTTTTCTAAATGTGCCTGCAAGAAATGCATACATATTCATATGCATCATATATACTTATAAAAAGACAGCCTGTATGTGAAAAGCTAAAAAAACATCACAATACCTTTTCAAGATGAATATGGCCAACAAATGCTGGCGTGGCTTCTGAAATTGCATCTAAACTAACTTGTTTCTTATACCTGAAAATGCAGATGTCATATCCGTGCTATTTGGCGCAAATGACAACAAATACTAAAAAGAATGTATAGAAGTAACTAGAATTGACGGCATGAAAATACATACTCGATGCAGATGTCAGTGGCACAATCCTCTAGTGTGACTCTCTTAAGGCAACCCTGCACTGCAATAGCAGCCTTCTCTTTGCAAAATTTCTTGGGGCAAGAGCAGTCATTCAGGAACAGGATAACTTTTCGATCCTTCGCATCATTTTTATAGCTAACTTTTGTCTTAAGTATTTCCTGTTGGTTTAAGAACATGTTAAACAGTAGGTACAACATAGCTTGAGATACCGATGCATATAATAGTGACTACAGTAGTTTACAACATAGTTACCTTCATCAACTCCCATGAAGTATTATTACTCTGAGAAGAATCCAACACAGCCTTATAAGCGGGGTTGGAGATAGCAGTGGCAGCTAAGACACCCACCGGTTCTCCAGGAGCTATAGCACTTGGAAAATCTGTGTCATCTTCTTCTTTGTATTTCAGCTGCATGATTGAATTGCTGCAGATGTTTCTCACAGTTCCATCATAGCATATAACTACGTCTCGCAAGATGGCCATTAGACTCTTGAACAGAGTTCCTGGTTCTGTCAGCCCTCTTGAGGAGCGGACAATAGTTTCTCTTGTACATATAGAATGTACTAGCTCCTCATAAGGATTGAGACCATAGAAATATGCACTTTGCACAAGACCATACGCCTCTGGTGGGTGTTGAACTCCATCTTCAATCGGTGGGTGTCTATTGACAAAACTTGAGAAGCAATCGTCCACCAGACGCCTTGAGTAGAACTTCCCCTCGCGGTAGAGCTGCGGACCAACAAATGCAAGCTGTTGAACAACTTTTGACACTGAGGGGTCACTCTTTGGGTCAATGAGAAGACCAAGACGAGAGGATTGCACGACAAAATCTGCAATTTGTTGTTTGACGTCCTTCAGATTGTTGTCAACTCTTGTTTCCACAGACTGGCTACTCGAGCACCTTGACTGCTCCAGTACAAGGGACTGCTTTTTAATACACTCCTGTGCTTCTTCCAACAGAGGCTTGGGTACACTAAAATCTTGCAGGCTTACACTAAAGCCATCCAGAAGCAAGAATTCCATCAGAAGGGGTTGCAGCGCATTCAAAAACTTGAGCGCATCTCCAGGTCCCTTAACAGCAAGAATGGAGGACACCAAGTCCGAAAACGAGGCCTGAATGGATTCTTTGTCAATATCCAGTTTTATGACAGTGCTGTCCCTAACTAGGAATCTATCCCCTTCACAAGTCAAATCTGCTGGCAACGCACTTTGCATTATTTGTGCGATTGTCCAGCATGGCTTAGACTTGACCACAGCAGGGGGAGGAAGAGAAAGCGACAGGAGCATTGCCAGCTGGTTTGCTGATTCTTTGCTTAACATGGTTCTAGAAGACATGTGCTTCAGAGCAAGCAAGCTGTCATTCGCTAGCTGGAGATTTACTTTTCCGTTGTGTGAGTTAGTCAGTTGCTTCTCCACGCTGAAAAGCTCCAATGCTTCAGCTTTAGCAGCAAGTGACTGAGGATAATAAATATGCACACAATCACCATCAAAATCTGCTGCAAGAGGAGAGCATATAAGGGGGTTGATTTTGACAGTATGATCATCGTGGATGTATACAGTAAATGCCTGGAGAGAATGCTTGTGAGTACTAGGTGGCCTGTTAAGGAACACAACATCACCATCAACGATTCTTCTACTGATCGTTTGACCCACTTTAAGAGTGGTATATCCTTTTGATCCTACAGTGATTGCATATGTTGTTTGACCATCTCTATAAGTCAAACACAATCCCTTGTCAACAACCTCTTGCAATCTATTTATGTTGATATCTGTAACCTGTTCTTCAAAAGTAATTCTTTTTGCCACTTCAGAAGGCAGTCCAACTACATCTGCTCCAATATACGGGTCTCCAGTAAGTACACTGCGTGATGAAAATCCTGATCCTTTGCTGATGAACAGTGTTCTCATCTTTTCGAGCCATTGCTTTGTTGACAAATGAGATGAATCTGTGCTAACTGCAAATCTCTTTGCGTCTTGAGGACCCTTCAAAACAAAAGAGTCGAGTTTCCATGAATCAAAAGAAGCACGATTAAACTAGACATAAATGAATCTGGTCAGAAAATAAATGCAAATGGCTCTGATAAACAATCACTAGGAGATGGTTCTTTCATCAGCACACCAAGAATACTGCGAAGGTGCCAGAGTTCTCTAATGCTGATGGTTAAAAAATATGTGGTCAAGTGCCCAGAAAGCTCTTCTGTATGATTCTATGGAAAGTCGAAACTTGTTAACACTCAGAAGAGGATAGACACAATCATATTGTGAAGATTCCTAACTTTTTGTCAAATACACAAAAGAATTCATGCTGTTTATAGAACCGATTGTAATCCTAACTAGGTGATGATTTAGAAGCAAACTTGAACAGTCTGAGTCAAAATTGGTTCATTTGAGCGTTTACTTGCAACTATTTTAATTCATGCACCATCTAAATATGAATAATTAGGTAATTTGCTTCAAAATCATGACACATACCTTTGTAGTTCCCCTGAGCTGTATATATTGGCCAATAGAAAGTTGCAGATCAGCTGATTCAGAATCATGTGACTCAAAGTTTGGGGAACCAGATCTTGATTTTTTTATTTGCTCTATCTTTTGAAGTATCTTTTTCAACAAAGATATAGAGATGTCCTGAAACAAAAAGCAAAATAATATGGGATATTGTAGGTATAAACCAGTCAGTAAATTACAAAGATCCAGGAAATGCACAGAAGAAAACTCACATAGGACATGATGCTCTGCCCGTCTGTGAATTCTGGAATATAGAGGCAGTTAGGTGGTACTGGAAGATATTTCATCACATATCCAGGCTGAGCAATGAATCCCCGTGCAGCTAGCTTTTTTTTCGTGTCATCCGGAATCTTCTTTAATATATTAAAAGCCTGGCAAATAATACAGGAATGAGATAGTAGGTTGCTGGATACAAAAAAATTGGTGACTCAGTAAGAAATAATCAAGGGGCAAGTAACTGTTAGCCCTTGGGCCTCAGGTACTGTGATCCTTACTTTAGGCATTACCAAGTTTTGGGGGGTAAAGAATGGATGTCACTCATGAGATTAACATTCCAGGATATACCACCCTACAGATTGTAATTGTATAGAAATGCATTCCGGAATATACCACCCTACGTATCATTCAAAGGTAATTGACCTTATCAAGGGATGAAAGCTCCTCACACGTGGAAAGACAGGGAGAAAATGTAGTTCATCTGGTAAATATGTAAACAGAAAAACAGAACATCTATCTGGGCATGTGCACCAGCTAGTCTTATCCAGCGACACTTCTCAGACGTCCGATCTAGTACAATCCGCAGCCCCCATCAGCGATTTGTGTTCTTGCGTCAAAAGGTACTGGGAAATTCCTGCGGGTTGTACTACTTGAGATAAGGGTACAAAATACCCTCAAAATGCGATGGTCACATCTCCAAACGCCTTGGCCATATAGGGTACTCCTCCAGAAAAACAAAAAAAACGAAAGGTACCAGCAAATATATATTTCACATATCGGTACCTCTTGTGCACACATCACCTATTCATGTGTACCAGGATATACTGCATCATAATTTTCTTGAGATTTTTCGGAACGTTTCAAACAGCATAGTTCTTCCCAAACTTAAAGGGTGTATCTGGATCTTTACTGTCCAAAGAAGCTACAATAACATCTTGAAAACAGAACAAGGTGAAATTATTACCTCTACTGGAAGCAAAGTCCTACAGTGAGAGGCTCCACCATGGTGAAACCCCCCATATTTGTCAAGGAAGTCCCAAGAGCGTTCTGTCATGTGTTTCTTTGGGGGTGCTCTCAACTCTAAACGAAATGCACCATCTTCTGTCTTGATTTCCTTCAAATATAGTGCCGGGAGACCCTAAAAGAAATAAAGATGAGAACATCAATTGACACTCATCCAGATCACACTTGTCGTAGTGACATGCTGTAAAGTAGGAAGCCATTCACTGATTTAAATAAAAATAATGGCACTGGTGATAGTCTCTGATGCCATAGTTGTTGGTTATATCTTCCAAGTTTCAGTAGTATTCTGAATAGGTAGCATTAGAGGAATTATGAGTACAGTAAATTCTGGTGACAATATGTCACATACCAAAATAAAACTGAATCAAGTACACTATTATGGCATTCCATTTCTCTAAAGAAAAGAACTTCCCAATCAATTAGCACCTATGTGCATAACTTCAATTTGAAAAGGAAAAAAGAACAAGAAGAACCTGCAACCATACTCAAGGTTACCAAGCCAACAATATAAAACAAGAGGTGTGGGATATGCTCTCTCCTACCGGACTTTTGGTTAAGTTAAAGACCAGCTACCTATATAACTTGGACTAAATACGAGTGAGGTCAAATTCAAAACACTGACATAAATGGCTACTGCTTGAGTATATATATTCCTCAGTGCTGCAGTCCAACAGTGAAGTATGGCATCTATCAAATTCAAGGCGTAAGAAGAATATATTAAGGTTGGCAAGTACCCGACAGTAATGACATGCCGTTATCGACACATTTTCCTTTCCATTGTTTTGTTTAACCTGAGACATGAAATGTCAAGATTTAGATCGAAACAGGGAAATCGGTATAGAAGAATAACATGGTAAGATTAAGCTGTTTTGACCTATACATACCTTTCCTTTCTTTATACGAAGGCACTTCAGACATACCATGCTCAGTAGTTGCCTAAGCTCACTGACATGACACGGGTGATATACAGGTACAGGCAGCTCAATGAACCCGAAATGCCCTGGAAGGTCATATTGATTTTATTAGTAACAAGAGAAAAGGGATCCTGGACTGCTAAAGGACAATGTTTGGGGCATGAAGAAAAACTAATGAGAAGTAGTTTTAGAACCTTCGCATTTGCCGTTTTCCGTGGCACCACATGACTCGCATTTGCCTGTTTCCAGTGGTAAGCCAAGGAAAGGATTCCCAAGCTGACTAGGATGAGTAACAGGACAGTCATTTATAGAGTAGGTACACTGCAGAACACAAAATTTTGCACATTAGTAATGTTCAAAAAAAACAAATACTCCTCACCATAATATAACAAAAACGGTGACGAAAAATAAAAAACTGTGCCGTTAAATGATTACATAAAAAATCAAACATTTGATACACATGGATGGAGTAGCATGTAACAGTAAGTAATACAGTCCATGAAATGGACATTTATATAGCTTAGCTAATGGAACAACAATGTCCCTGTATCAGTCATCCCCCAAAAGGAAAAGAAAAATGCCAGAACTCAATATTATCTATAACATATAGCCCGCAGGGTGTTCTCATGGCATTTATCTTGCAAATTCAAAGAACTTTTTGCAACTGTCCAAAGTAACCTCGCAGACCGATCAAAATTACTGATTTCAATCAAATATTAATGAAACAGAGGCAGCTCTCTCAAACTTGAGAGATCACATTGACAGTCTTTTTAGCCCAGCATGCATCTCTGCAAAACCGAGAGTAAAATCATCAAGAAGAAGAACGTACTATCTCCTCCTCAGTGGATAGGCTAAGCTTTATGCTCTTGATGGCACCTTCAGCGACCAGCACTGCCGATTGGTCCTCCTCCTCCATCGCTCTGCAACCCAAGGGACAAACAAGTCACATAATATACAGTTAAAAGAATAAATCAATAAACTAGCGAAAAGCAACAACCCCAGGCGCAGGCGCAGAGACGCCCCCAAAAAAAGAAACCAAAGACCCGCAAAAGATCCAAAACCGATGAATCGAAGACTAATTTCGTCAGAGATCAAACCAACAGCACCCAAAACAAACTGACTAATCGATCCTCCTGGGAACATCCATAGGTCCTGGCGCCCTACACTGACCGCGAAAAGAAAGGGGCATTTTTTTTCTCCCTGCCAAGGAAGCAAGAACCATCAAAACTCACAGGAACGACGCGAAAAGACCCGACTTTTTCCTTGCCAAAAACAATCCAAAACTCGCCGCGAAAACCACACTCCATACAGACGCGGAGACGCGACCCACATGAACGGACCAAAACCCGCCCCCAAAAACAAGAACCCCCGTTCCGGGGGACCCACCGGCCAGTCCCACGATCGCCGGAATCCGGCCCGCATTGCGGCGACGGGATCGAAGCCCCGGCCCCAGATTAATAACAAAACTCCCCGCGCTTACCAGACGCTCCACCTCGCCGGAGCCGGCCGCGTCGTCGTCGCCGCCGCCGGGGCGCCCGCCGTCCCCGAACCGGCGCCCTAAAACCCTAGCAGCGGCGGAGCGGCCGGAGAGGGAGGAATGGGAGGGTTTAGCCAGCGCCTCGGAGACGCCGAGGAGGGACCGAGGACGCTTTTACTGTGGGACGGGGTGCGGGGGGTGCGAGGTGGAGGAGGTGCCGTTCCGCGTGTCTGTGGGGGGACTGAGCAGTCGCCCCTCCGGCAGGCACAGAGATGGGGAGAGAAGAGGAGAGCAGGTGGCAGGTGAGGTTACCGCCCGCGCCCGTGCCCGCGCGGCGGCTCCGGTGCCCATCCGCGACTTGACCCGACCCAACCCTCCTCCCTGGGCGGTGGGGCAGGGGAGCGCGGGATCCACCTGTCGGTGGGGCGGTGGGTAGGCGCGTCAGTGCTCATCGGCTCGGTCGCGCCGTTGGGGGGCGGGCTGGCTTGACCGGTGGCAGTGATTCAGTTCTAGCGATTGCGAAAAACATTTACGCACCCCCAAACAATGGCAAATATTCATGGCAATTATGGAGTAGCATATCATCAAGGCGTTTCGAAATTTGCTAAATCATGGAGCTCGTTGCTGTGCAATGGAGGAATTTTACTACTTGTTTCAACCAACGAAATAAAAAATATCGATCGGTCTTCGCGTAATTTTACGGAAAAAAAAAGCACTGAGATGCACTGACGAATCACCGGGAATGGCGTCGAAGGTTCGCCGTCTTTCTCGGCATGTTGTTCTTGGTCGCGGACGGGAGCGCCCTCGAGAAGAAGCCGCCGCAACCGGAAGAGTCAAGGATCTAAGTGTCAGATCTAGATTATTCCTCGCACGCCTCACGACGGCGCCGAAGGACATACCGAGGACCAAACTAGAGAGGGAAGTCGCCGCCGCCGCGCCGACATGCCTTGCAAACCCTATCATCGTCGTCCACAAAAGGGCGGTATGGATCTAAGCCCAGGAGCAATCGAGGGCGCCGTAAACGACCGTCAAGATAGGAAAGGTCGAGGAAACTTACTCATTGGGCCGGTGCCGCCGCCATGAAACCCTAACCTTAACCTATCGACGGGCCAGCGTCGAGGCATCGGGGTCCCACCCCTCACACCACCGGAGAGGCATGAGAAGGAAGAGGACCTGCGGCCTCAACGCCAACGATGGTGGATGGCGAGGATGGAGATTCGCCCTAATCACCCCTCAAGCGAAGGGGAAAGGGGGTAATAGAGATTTGCCTTTTCTACACGCCAAAATGATGCATAAATAAATGATATTGTGTGTGTTCCACGACCGGTCCCCCGCGTGATAGCCTCTTCTGTCTAATTCGGGAAATGGTAGCCGTCCGATCTAACCTTGATTCCTCCGGCGCCTATGAGAGTCTTGCCATGGAGGCATTGACCTACTCGTGGCGTTGACTTGGGCGTAAAATAATACGAAATTTGATAATAAAAAAATAGATCAAAAGGTACTCGCAATTAGATTTGTAACATGAGATGAGGTGCCAAAGAAAAAGCTGAGTTCGACCCCAAAAAAGAGAAGCAATTGCAGCGAAAGCATACCAGCGGAGGTGAGAGGGAGTATTGCAGCCCTTGAGGAAGAGGGAACGAAATCGAACAAAGCTCCTCCGAGCTTTTATGTGTTAGCTTCAAAATTAGGAGGCTAGTTTTCTTCGTCAGGAACTGCAAATGAGCTTGTTATATATGGTGGGTCACCGACGGAGGTCCTCGTGGTGCCTCATCGCCGATCACGTTAATTTTCTTTGCTCAATGATGTTTTATTTACCCTCGATCGTTGCCAACCTCACTCCAAAAAGCATGTACCAGCACAACTTTTGTTGGGTGCCAGAGGAGACGTATGGAACATAGGTGGTCGCATGGAAGGAATGAAACACAGCGATAAGAATATGACGAGGATCGACTCGATGATTGTATATTGCTTTATGCTAGATTGCGTGCATAAGCATTTAGTGTATTCTTAAACTGGCAAACGGAACACAGCCAATGATTCTCTGGCATACGCGGTAGCCATTGATTACTTGTCATATTGGTTCCGCCTTACAGATGTATGGCTGGAACCACTTGTCTCGACACAAGAATGGTAAGTTTTTTTGGTACATTTTTGTAATATTCCAAATGATGGTTTGAGTGGCTATGTAGTCTCTGTTTACCCTGGCTATAGCTAGGGTTAAGTATATGTGTCTAGCTGGCGGTGGTGAGGTGATGGCGCCATCGGTGGTGGGGAATAAGACCTAGCTGTCATGTCCTTGTTTCATCGATGCTGTTTGGCACTGGCAGAGGTGGAAGAGCATCTCCATTGTACCCTAGCCTTCCACCTCTGCCATGGCTAATTTTCATATTCAGGTCCATGGCTTTTATATGGGAGATGAACGGTGACCCATGCCAATGATTTTTCTAGTTGTTGTCCTCCTCGAGATTCTAGTTTGTAGTTTGTAGGTATTTTGGTTGATACGAGATCCACATTAAGTATAGGTCAACCATACTATGAAGATGGGCACAAGAAAAGACTTTGGTTTGAATCCAAACAAATCATAAGACAAAGCCATCTAAAAATCCACTCCCTAGACATATTTGTATTAGTTTCACAAACATGGTACTTCCTGAGATTTTCTTCTGATAGTAATGATGGGGAACGAAGCATGAAAATCAAAAAAAATCCTACGAACACCCAAGATCAATCTAGGAGATGCATTGCTACGAGAGGGGAGCGAGTCTACATACCCTTGTAGACCGAAATCGTTAACGATCTAGAGATCGTGGTTGGCGTAGTCGTACTTGTGTCGAGATCCAATCGGATCCAAGCACCGCACGTGCGACACCTCCGAGTTTAGCACACGTACGGCTCGGTGACGTCTCCTCCTCCTTGATCCAGCAGGCGAGGGAGAAGAGGTAGACGAGATCTGATCCAACACGACGGCGTGGTGGTGGTGGTGGTGGTGGTGGCAGCGGAACTCCGGCAGGGCTTTGCCAAGCGCTACACGGACGAGAAAGTGGAGGGAGAGGGAGAGGGCAGCCGCCGTGGTCAAGGGATGGGCTACCCCTTGCGCCTCCTCTCTATTTATATAGGGGGAGGGATGTGGCTAGCCCTTGCCCCTCCTCTAAGGGAGTGGGTGGCGGCCAAGGAGGGGAGGAGGGCCCTCCCCTTTAGGGTTTTCCACCCCTAGGTGCATGGGCCTTGTAGGGGCTGGTGCCCCTAGCCCATTAAGGTCAGGGCGCCCCCCATACAGCCCATGCTACTATATGAGACATGGTGGAACTCTTGGTGGACTTCCGGAACCTTTTGGAAGCTTCCTAGTACAATACCGAAAAAATCTGAACTTTTTCCGGAACCCCGATAACAACTTTCCATATATAAATCTTTACCTTCGGACCATTCCGGAACTCCTCATGACGTCCAAGATCTCATCTGGGACTCCGAAAAACCTTCGGTCACCAACGTTGATATCTCATTACTACCTAGCACTACCGAATGTTAAGCGTGCGACCCTACGGGTTTGAGAATCATGTAGACATGACCGAGACAACTCTCCGGTTAATAACCAATAGCGGGACCTGGATGCCCATATTGGTTCCTACATATTCCACGAAGATCTTTATCGGTTGAACCACGATGTCGAGGATTCGGTTAATCCCGTATGCAATTCCCTTTGTCCGGCAATATGTTACTCGCCCGAGATTCGATCGTCGGGGTCTCCATACCTAGTTCAATCCCGTTGCCGGCAAGTCTCTTTACTCATTCTGTAATACAAGATCACGTGACTAAACTCATTAGTCACATGAAGCTTCTTATGATGTTGTATTACCGGGAGGGCCCAGAGATATCTCTCCGTCACACGGAGTGATAAATCCTAGTCTCGATCCATGCAACCCAACAGACACCTTCGGAGATACCTGTAGAGCACCTTTATGATCACCCAGTTACGAAGTGACGTTTGATACAATACAAAAAAGACACATCCGCGACATTGTGCCCCGAACGAAAAGTTTTTCTGTCATGCTTATGACAGTTCTATGACGATAATTGTGACAAAAACACGTATCATCATAGACGTGGTGGGCTCCTACTTCTATGACAAAAAATCATGACAGAAAATGGGTTTTTCGTCCTGGGCGGGCCGGAGACACACCTGCATGACATTCTTTGGGCCGTCCATGACGGAAAAAATTATGGTAGAAGCGTGGGCGAGGAAAATATCGGGGAGTTCCCGGTTATGGTGGGTGGTCGGGCCGAGCGATGCATTGTGGTTTACGCGTTTCTCTCGTGTACGCGCGTGTGTGCGAGGCGTTGGCTAACTGAACCCGAGCGATCGCACTAGCTACGTTACTGAACCCCAGCGATCGATCCCTTGGCTGTTAACTGAACCCGAGCGATTCATTTGACGCTGATGACTGAACCCGAGCGATTCCTTCATTGCTGCTGCTAACTGAACCCGAGCGATCTATCACTGATGTTGCTTACTGAAGCCGATCGAGCCCCCGTGCGAGACGTAGCTAGCCGGTGTTGGGTTGCCTCTCGATGAACAGTGATCGTTGCTACCGTGCGAGCGGTACATAGAACGAGTCGAGACGTTGTGAGTCGAGACGGTTGGTTGGCTGTGGATGAACAGTTCCCAGTGGGGGTTGGATGAACAGGACCCCGTGGTAGTAAGAGGTTGCCGCTGGATGAACAGGACCCCGAGGAGGCCGCCACACCTCAGCCGATTGGGGGTGGATGAACAGGACCCCGTGAAGGCTCTATGAGCAGTAGCCGGTGGAGCCTGCTGGAGGACGGCGGTGGATGAACAATAGCCCGTGGAGTCCCGTTTTGCGGTACGCCACACCCCTCTCAATGAACAGGACCCTGTTTCAACCGTAGGCGCTCCAACAGAAGTCCGTTTCCTCCGTTTTGCGGTACGCAAGACCCCTCCCGATCAACAGGACCCCGTTTCGACCTTAGACACTCGAACAGAAGTCCGTTTCCTCCGTGTTGCGGCACGCCAGACCCTTCCCGATGAACAGGACCCCGTTTCGACCGTACGTGATCGAACAGAAGGTTGTTTCCTCCGTTCCGCGGTACCCCAGACCCCGTTTCGGCTGTTCCGTCGAAGCCGACTGGCTCCCGTTGAACAGGACGCATTCCGACCCTGTCGGTTGCCTCTCGATGAACACAACGCCGTTTCCTCCGTTCCGACCCAGTCGGTTGGCTGCCAATGAACATGATGTCGTTGCTGCCGTTCGTTGCCTCTCCATGTATATGAGCCCTGGCCGCACGTATGCACGAGTACGCGTTCGAGTCCTCGCCCGTATGTACGTATGTGGCCGTATTTTTTGCCCTGTGGCTGTACGTACATGTACACCACTTAGACGGGACTGCATGAACTGCTACGTCGGGGGCTCTACTTCGACACGTGCCACTACTTACTCGGCCACGGTTCATCCTTGCAGAGACACCGATCGACCAGTATGTACATACACGTTCGCGATCAGACAGACAACGCTACGTATGCTTCGACCGGGTGGGTCCCAGCTGTCAGGAAGAATAAGGAGGCACTTCCTTGCGTACGAAGATATAACTGGTGGGTTGATATGTCCATTTTGCATCATGTTTTCCTACTGTTATCTATATTGTTTTTATGCATAATAATGCTTTTTGGAGTAATTCTAATGCTTTTTTTCTCATAATATGCAAGGTTTACACAAAGAGGGAGAATGCCGGCAGCTGGAATTTTGGACCTGAAAAAGCTACGTCAGAGTCACCTATTCTGCACATCTCCAAATGAGTTAAAAATTTACGGAGAATTGTTTTGGAATATATGAAAAATACTGGAGCAAATAACTACCGGAGGAGGCCCACCAGGTGGGCACAACCCACCTGGGCGCGCCAGGCCCCCCCAGGTGCGTCCTGGTGGGTTGTGCCCTCCTCGGCCCACCTCCGGTGCCCATCTTCTGGTATATAGGTTATTTTGACCTAGAAAAAATAAGGAGGGGATTTTCGGGACGAAGCGCCGCCGTCTCGAGGCGGAACTTGGGCAGGAGCACTTTTGCCCTCCGGCGGAGCGATTCCGCTGGGGGAACTTCCCTCCCGAAGGGGGAAATCATCGTCATCGTCATCACCAACAACTCTCCCATCTTTGGGAGGGCAATCTCCATCAACATCTTCAACAACACCATCTCCTCTCAAACCCTAGTTCATCTCTTGTGTTCAATCTTTGTACCAGAACCTTAGATTGGTACTTGTGGGTGACTAGTAGTGTTGATTACATCTTGTAGTTGATTACTATATGGTCTATTTGATGGAAGATTATATGTTCAGATCCATTATGCTATTTAATACCCCTCTGATCTTGAGCGTGATTATCATTTGTGAGTAGTTACTTTTGTTCTTGAGGTCACAGCAGAAGTCATGTTGCAAGTAATCATGTGAACTTGATATGTGTTTGATATTTTGATGATATGTATGTTGTGATTCCCTTAGTGGTGTCATGTGAACGTCGACTACATGGCACTTCACCATATTTGGGCCTAAGGGAATGCATTTTGGAGTAGTTATTAGATGATGGGTTGCTAGAGTGATAGAAGCTTAAACCCTAGTTTATGCGCTACTTCATAAGGGACCGATTTGGATCCAAAAGTTTAATGCTATGGTTAGATTTTATCTTAATACTTTTCTCATAGTTGCAGATGCTTGCGAGGGGGTTAATCATAAGTAGGAGGTTTGTTCAAGTAAGAACATCACCTAAGCACCGGTCCACCCACATATCAAATTATCAAAGTAGCGAACACGAATCAAACCAACATGATGAAAGTGACTAGATGAAATTCCCGTGCACCCTCAAGAACGCTTTGCTTATCATAAAGAGACCGTTTTGGCCTGTCCTTTGCCACAAAAGGATTGGGCTACCATGCTGCACTTTATTTACCATTACCGTTACTTGCTCGTTACCGATTATCTTGCTATCAAACTACCTGTTACCGATAATTTCAGTGTTTGCAGAAAATACCTTGCTGAAAACCACTTGTCATTTCCTTCTGCTCCTCGTTGGGTTCGACACTCTTACTTATCGAAAGGACTACGATTGATCCCCTATACTTGTGGGTCATTAAGGCTCTTTTCTGGCACCGTTGCCGGGAAGTGAAGCGCTCTTGGTAAGTGGAAATTGGTAAGGAAAAATTATTACTCCGTGCTGAAATTTATTGTCACTTGTTACTGTAGAGAACCATCCTTTAAGGGGTTTGCTCTGGGTATCTTCACCTCAACCGGAACCACAATTAGTTGCCCCTCAACCTACTGCACCTACTGAAAATATTGGTTATGAAATTCCTTCGGGTATGATAGAACAACTGCTAGCTAATCCTTATGCAGGAGATGGAACTGAACATCCTGATATGCATTTGATATATGTGGATGAAATTTGTGGATTATTTAAGCTTGCAGGTCTATCCGGAGATGAAGCTAAGAAGAAGGTTTTCCCTTTATCTTTGAAGGGAAAGGCATTGACATGGTATAGGCTATGCGATGATATTGGATCTTGGAACTGGGATCGATTGAAACTGGAATTTCACCAAAAAAATTATCCTGTGCATCTAGTTCATTGTGATCGGAATTATATTTATAATTTTTGGCCTCGTGAAGGAGAAAGTATCGCTCTAGCTTAGGGGAGGCTTAAGTCAATGTTATATATTCATGCCCCAATCATGAGCTCTCTAGAGAAATTATCATTTAGAATTTTTATGCTCGGCTTTCTTGTGATGGTCAATCCATGCTCGGTACTTCTTGTACTGGTTCTTTTATGAAGAAGACTATTGAATTCAGGTGGGATCTTTTAGAAAGAATTAAACGCAACTCTGAAGATTGGGAACTCGACGAAGGTAAAGAGTCAGGTATTAAGCTTGAATTTGATTGTGTTAAATCTTTTATGAATACCGATGCTTTTCACAAGTTTAGCACTAAATATGGACTTGACTCTGAGATAGTAGCCTCTTTTTGTGAATCTTTTGCTACTCATGTTGATCTCCCTAAAGAGAAGTGGTTCAAATATCATCCCCCAATTAAAGAACCAGTCATAGTTAAAGATGAAACTATTATTTATAATGTTGATCCAGTTGTGCCTACTGCTTATATTGAAAACCACCTTTCTCTGTTAGGATAAAGGAGCATGCTAAGGTTTCGACTGTGGTTCGCAAAAGTAATATTAGAGCACCTAAACTTGCTGAACAAATTAAAGTAGAACCTAGTGTTGCTATGGTTAAAGATCTCCTGGTAGAAAATATTGATGGGCATGTTATTTACTTCTGTGATGAAGCTGCTAGAATTGCCAAACCCGATGAAAAAGATAAACATAGACCTATTGTTGGCATGCCTGTTGTCTCAGTTAAAATAGGAGATCATTGTTATCGTGGTTTATGTGACTTGGGTGCTAGCATGAGTGCTATTCATTTTACCTTATACCAAGAAATTATGAATGACATAGCACCCGCTGAAATAGAAGACATAGATGTTACTATTAAACTTGCTAATAGAGACACCATCACACCGCTTGAGATTGTTAGAGATGTTGAAATCGTGTGTGGGAAAATAAAATACCCTACTGATTTTCTGGTTCTTGGTTCCCCACAAGATGACTTTTGTCCCATTATCTTTGGTAGACCTTTCTTGAACACTGTCAATGCTACTATAGATTGTCATAAACAAACCGTCAGTGTTAGCTTTGGTGATGAGTCTCATGAGTTTAATTTTTCCAAGTTTAATAGACAACCTCATAAGAAAGAGTTACCTAGTAAGGATGAAATAATTGGTCTTGCTTCTATTGTTGTGCCTCCTACTGATCCACCAGAACAATATTTGCTAGACCATGAAAATGATATGCATATGCATGAAAGAAATTAGAAAGATAAAATTTTCTTTGAACAACGACCTCTGCTCAAACACAATTTGCCTATTGAAACTCTAGGAGGTCCTCCTCCACCTAAAGGTGACCCCATGTTTGAATTAAAATAATTGCCTGACACTTTGAAATATGCTTATCTTGGTGAGAAAAAGATATATCATGTTATTATTAGTGCTAACCTTTCAGAACATGAAGAAGAAAGATTATTGAAAATTCCGAGGAAGCACCATGCTGCTATTGGATATACTCTTGATGATCTTAAGGGTATTAGTCCCACTCTCTGTCAGCACAAGATTAATATCGAACCTGATGCTAAACCCGTTGTTGATCATCAACGACGTTTGAATCCTAAAATGAAAGAAGTGGTAAGAACTGAAATGTTAAAACTTCTAGAAGCAGGTATAATCTATCCCATAGCTGATAGTAGATGGGTAAGTCCCGTTTATTGTGTCCCTAAGAAGGGAGGTATTACTGTTGTTCCTAATGATAAAAATGAACTTATTCCACAAAGAATTGTTACTGGCTATAGAATGGTAATTGATTTTAGAAAATTAAATAAAGCAACTAGAAAAGATCATTACCCTTTGCCTTTTATTGATCAAATGTTGGAAAGATTATCTAAGCACACACACTTTTGCTTTCTTGATGGATATTCTGGTTTTTCTCAAATACCCGTTTCACAACCTAATCAAGAGAAAAGCACTTTTACTTGTCCTTTTGGAACTTATGCTTATAGACATATGCCTTTTGGTTTATGTAATGCACCTGCTACCTTTCAAAGATGTATGACTGCTATATTCTCTGATTTTTGTGAAAAGATTGTTGAGGTTTTCATGGATGATTTTTCTGTTTATGGAACTTATTTTGATGATTGCTTAAGCAACCTTGATCGAGTTTTGCAGAGATGTGAGAAAACCAATCTTGTCTTGAATTGGGAGAAGTGTCACTTTATGGTTAATGAAGGTATTGTCTTGGGGCATAAAATTTCTGAACGAGGTATTGAGGTGGATAAGGCTAAAGTTGATGCAATTGAGAAAATGCCATGTCCTAAAGATATTAAAGGTGTTCGTAGTTTCCTGGGTCATGCTGGTTTCTATAGGAGGTTTATTAAAGATTTTTGTAAAATTTCTAGGCCTCTTACAAATCTTTTACAAAAGGATGTTCCATTTGTTTTTTATGATGATTGTGTAGAAGCCTTTGAAACACTTAAGAAAGCCTTAACTTCTGCACCTATTGTTCAACCACCTGATTGGAACTTGCCTTTTGAAATTATGTGTGATGCTGGTGATTATGCTGTTGGTGTTGTTCTAGGACAAAGAGTTGATAAGAAATTAAATGTTATTCATTATGCTAGTAAAACTCTAGACAGTGCCCAAAGAAATTATGCTACCACTGAAAAAGATTTTTTAGCAGTTGTGTTTGCTTGTGATAAATTTAGATCTTATATTGTTGATTCCAAAGTAATTGTTCACACCGATCATGCTGCTATTAAATATCTTATGGAAAAGAAAGATGCTAAACCTAGACTCATTAGGTGGGTTCTCTTGCTACAAGAATTTGATTTACATATTACTGATAGAAAAGGAGTTGAGAACCCCGTAGCTGATAACTTGTCTAGGTTAGAAAATATCCTTGATGACCCACTACCTATTGATGATAGTTTTCCTGATGAACAACTAGCTGCAATAAATGTTTCTCATAACACTCCCTGGTATGCTGACTATGCTAATTATATTGTTGCTAAATACATACCACCTAGTTTCACATACCAAGAAAAGAAAAAATTCTTCTATGATTTAAGACATTACTTTTGGGATGACCCACATCTTTATAAAGGAGTGGATGGTATTATTAGACATTGTGTACCCGAGCATGAACAGGAACAAATCTTATGGAAATGTCACTCTGAAGCTTATGGAGGGCATCATGCTGGAGATAGAACTGCTCATAAGGTATTGCAATTTGGTTTTTATTGGCCTACTCTCTTCAAGGATGCCCATAAGTTTGTTTTATCTTGTGATGAATGTCAACGAATTGGTAATATTGGTAAGCGTCAAGAAATGCCTATGAATTATTCACTTGCTGTTGAACCATTTGATGTTTGGGGTTTTGATTATATGGGACCTTTTTCTTCCTCTAATGGGTATACACATATTTTGGTTGCTGTTGATTATGTTACTAAGTGGGTAGAAGCTATTCTAACTAGTAGTGCTGATCATAACACTTCCATTAAGATGCTTAAAGAAGTTATTTTCCCGAGGTTTGGAGTCCCTAGATATTTAATGACTGATGGTGGTTCACACTTTATTCATGGTGCTTTTCGTAAAATGCTTGCTAAATATGATGTTAACCATAGAATTGCATCACCCTCAATCTAGTGGTCAAGTTGAACTTAGCAGTAGAGAAATAAAATTGATATTACAAAAAACTGTTAATAGGTCCCGAAAGAATTGGTCTAAGAAATTGGATGATGCACTTTGGGCCTACAGAACAGATATAAAAATCCTATGGGTATGTCTCCTTATAAAATGGTTTATGGAAAAGCTTGTCATTTGCCTCTAGAGTTAGAACATAAAGCTTGTTGGGCAATTAAAGAACTCAACTATGATTTCAAACTTGCCGGTGAAAAGAGGCTATTTGATATTAGCTCACTAGATGAATGGAGAACCCAAGCCTATGAAAATGCCAAATTATTTAAAGAAAAAGTTAAAAGATGGCATGACAAAAGAATCCAGAAGCGGGAATTCAAAGTGGGAGAATATGTTCTTTTGTACAACTCTCGTTTTAGATTCTTTGCAGGAAAACTTCTCTCTAAATGGGAAGGACCATATATTATCGAAGAGGTTTATCGCTCTGGAGCTATCAAAATAAATAACACCGAAGGTGGTCAATGGGCAAAGAATTAAACACTATATCTCAGGTACGCCTATTAATGTTGAAAGCAATATTATTCAAACCATGACACCGGAGGAACACATAAAAGAAACCTTCCGGAACACTCCAGAATCGTGAAAAAAGAGGAGGTACGTGATACAGTAAGTAAACGGACTCCGAAAAATCCGCAAAAATACTTTCTGTCAGTTTTGGAATATTACAAAAAATAGGAAAATAAGAAACAACCAGGAAGGCAACCGAGGAGGGCACAAGATGCCAGGGCGCGCCTGGCATGCCTGGCACGCCCAGGTGGGATGTGCCCACCTCGGGAACCTTCCCGACTCCGTTTTCCTCCCGTTTGCTTGTTTCCCAAGATAAAAAATCTTTATATACCCCCCGAACATATTGACCACCGTATCATGGATAAATCTTCTGTTCTTCTTTCTTGCTGTTTTCTGTCAAATCTGTTAAGCCAGGCATCATGTCTTCTCCCTCCTCCAATAAAGTAGAAGGGGATGCTTGGTTGATGAAGATGGAATTAAAGAGAGAGGAGCCAGAGAAAACCATCAAGGGCGATAAGGTCAAGGAAGTTGTGGGAGATCAAGTTCCGGCAGTAGGGCAGGTCGTCCCGGCAGCAGCAGAAGAAGACATCCTTCAACCTTACTACGATTATCTTACCCCTACTGAAATTGAAGCTTTCAGGGTCATTGAAACGGTTCATGTGCAAAATAAATATCTCACTCATGAAAATATTTTGTTGCAAGAGCATATCATCGCCCTCCGGAGCATCATCCATAGATTGGAGAACCTCTTGAGCCTGAAGTGTGAAGCTACCTCTTCCACACCACCTCTTTCTTCATCACCAAAGGAGACTTGAGTTCATGGTATGGACACTCCCCTTGGCTTGTGCCAAGCTTGGGGGAGGTGTCCCGGTATCGTATCACCACCATCACTATCTTTGTTTTTATTTATCTTAGTTCGATCTTTAGTTATCCTATGATTTAGTTGAATAAAAGTTTAGTTCGATCCTTTTCTTTTGAGTGCTTGCTTAGTGATCTATCTATCTATGTAATCGTGTGTGAGATATATAATAAAGATTAGTTCAAGTTTTGCTTTCTTTACCTTTTTGTTCCAATAAAAAGAAAGAAAAATAAATGAAAAAGATCATATGCTAATCTTATGGTAAGTAATGACATCACATAAGGAAAAGTATAAGTGGTAAAATTTATTGGAGATTGACAAAAATAGCATTGGTCAATGATGCAATTCATGAAAGAATTAATAAGGGAAGAGAAGATTCACATGCAAATACACTATCTTGGACATCTTTTATGATTGTGAGCCCCCATTAAATATTATGTGTCAAAATTGTTGACGTTGGACAAGGAAGACAACGTAATGATTTATGTTTGTTCATATTCACATAGAAGTTGTATTGTCATAGATCCTTCAACATGTCGTGCTTGCTCAATATCTTTGCTAGCCAAAAACTCCGCACTAAGTAGAGATACTACTTGTGCATCCAAAAACCCTTAACCCAAAATCTTATTTCGAGAGTCCACCATACCTACCTATGGATTGAGTAAGATCCTTCAAGTAAGTTGTCATCGGTGCAATAAGGCAATAAAAATTGCTTCTAAATGTGTTGGATCATTTAGTGTAAGAGAAAATTGAGCGTTGTACGAACTTGTGATGGCAAAATAATAAAAGCAACAGACTGTATAATAAAGGTTGCTATCATAAGGGGCAATAAAACGTGGCTTCTTTTGCACTAAGAGATTGAGCATACAAACCAAAAAGCGCATGACAACCTCTGCTTCCCTCTGCGAAGGGCCTATCTTTTACTTTTATGTAAGAGTCAAAGTATTCTTCCCTATTCCTTTTTATTTTCTCTTTTTGCAAGCATCATGTGGTGAGGAAAGATCTAGGCACATATATCCAGTTGGATATGAGTGGGCATGAGTTATTATTGTTGACATCACCCTTGAGGTGAATACGTTAGGAGGCGAAATTATAAGCCCCTATCTTTCTATGTGTCCAGTTGAAACTTTATGTTCATGGGTATGCTGTGAGTGTTAGCAATCATAGAAGATTAAATGATGGTTGAGTATGTGGACTTGCCTAAAGGCTCCGATACGTGACCCTTCCTGAAAATATGATAAATTGTAGTTGCAATTTTTACTGAGAACATAGTTTGTTGGTTTTCAATAGAGTTTATGCTTTATACTTCAATGTTGTGATGACTTGTTACTTGTTCATGAGAAGTTATATGATAAAAGTTGTGTGATAAAGTTTTATGTTAAAATTCCTTGTTGTTACAATAATATGCATGATGCTTCTATGTCTATATTTTGTTTTTATCGACACCTCTCTCTCTAAGCATGTGGACATGTTTTCCGATTTCGGTTTTCGCTTGAGGACAAGCAAGGTCTAAGCTTGGGGGAGTTGATACGTCCCTTTTGCATCATGTTTTCCTACTATTATCTATATTGTTTTTATGCATAATAATGCTTTTTGGAGTAATTCTAATGCATTTTCTCTCATAATATGCAAGGTTTACACAAAGAGGGAGAATGCCGGCAGCTGGAATTCTGGACCTGAAAAAGCTATGTCAGAGTCACCTATTCTGCACATCTCCAAATGAGCTGAAAATTTACGGAGAATTGTTTTGGAATATATGAAAAATACTGGAGTAAATAATTACTGGAGGAGGCCCACTAGGTGGGCACAACCCACCTGGGCACGCCAGGGCCCCCCAGACGCTCCCTGGTGGGTTGTGCCCTCCTCGGCCCACCTCCGGTGCCCATCTTCTGGTATACAGGTCATTTTGACCTAGAAAAAATAAGGAGGGGACTTTCGGGACGAAGCGCCGCCGTCTCGAGGCGGAACTTGGGCAGGAGCACTTTTGCCCTCCGGCGGAGCGATTCGGCTGGGGGAACTTCCCTCCCGGAGGGGGAAATCATCTTCATCGTCATCACCAACAACTCTCCCATCTTTGGGAGGGCAATCTCCATCAACATCTTCAACATCACCATCTCCTCTCAAATCCTAGTTCATCTCTTGTGTTCAATCTTTGTACCAGAACCTTAGATTGGTACTTGTGGGTGACTAGTAGTGTTGATTACATCTTGTAGTTGATTACTATATTGTTTATTTGATGGAAGATTGTATGTTCAAATCCATTTTGCTATTTAATACCCCTCTGATCTTGAGCATGATTATCATTTGTGAGTAGTTACTTTTGTTCTTGAGGTCACGGGAGAAGTCATGTTGCAAGTAATCATGTGAACTTGATATGTGTTCGATATTTTGATGATATGTATGTTGTGATTCCCTTAGTGGTGTCATGTGAACGTCGCCTACATGGCACTTCACCATATTTGGACCTAAGGGAATGCATTGTGGAGTAGTTATTAGATGATGGGTTGCTAGTGTGACAGAAGCTTAAACCCTAGTTTATGCGCTACTTCGTAAGGGACCGATTTGGATCCAAAAGTTTAATGCTATGGTTAGATTTTATCTTAATGCTTTTCTCGTAGTTGCAGATGCTTGCGAGGGGGTTAATCATAAGTATGAGGTTTGTTCAAGTAAGAACAACATCTAAGCACCGGTCCACCCACATATCAAATTATCAAAGTAGCAAACGCGAATCAAACCGACATGATGAAAGTGACTAGATAAAATTCCCGTGTACCCTCAAGAACGCTTTGCTTATCATAAGAGACCATTTTGGCCTGTCCTTTGCCACAAAAGGATTGGGCTACCTTGCTGCACTTTTTTATCGTTACTGTTACTTGCTCGTTACCGATTATCTTGCTATCAAACTACCTGTTACCGATAATTTCAGTGTTTGCAGAAAATACCTTGCTGAAAACCACTTGTCATTTACTTCTGCTCCTCGTTGGGTTCGACACTCTTACTTATCGAAAGGACTACGATTGACCCGCTATACTTGTGGGTCATCATGGGTCCTTGCTGTCAGGGGCGGAATCATTTTCTTTCGTAATAAGGAGGCACTTCCCCGTGCGAAGATGTAGCTGGTGGGTCCCAGCTGTCAGGGGGAGGAATAAGGAGGCACTTCCTTCCGTGCGAAGATATAGCTGGTGGGTCCCACCTTTCAGGGGGAGGAATAATTTTATTTTCGCGTAATAAGGAGGTGGTTGCATGCGTGCGTCCATGGACCTGGTGCATCCCCACTGTCAGCCTCTCCATGTATAGTCCTCCTCCGATGACTCTTGTTTGTTGACCATGTTGACGACGCCGCACCGAGTGCACCAAGGTGGTGGACGACGGCGAGGCCCCGGACGGGAACGAGCCGAAGATGGGAAGACGCGGCAGTGGAGTCGCAGATGGAGAGATGTACGAGGGTTAACTGGTTCTCGTGCGGCGTGGTTCTGCAGTCAGCGAAGAATAACAGGAGCTATGGAGGGGTGAAGGAATAGCCTGGCCGGCGGTGGGTAGCGCTTCGCAGCGAGGCGTGCTGCTAGCCGCCGGAGATTGAAGATGGATGACGGCCGTTGGATGTAAATTCAACGGCTACAGATGTAAGAATCATTTGTTGACTAAGTTGACAACGCCTTGCGTAGGGTTCGTCCTATTGGTCCACATTTCAGCCTACAAAAATGTGGCACATATTCAACCTATTTTCTTAGAATTTACAGTCCATTTGATGGGCTGGGTGAATAAATAATGTAGCGTACATGCGGCCCATTTATTTTTTCTAAACAATTAGAACCCATTTGCACTTTCTCAAAATACAAGATTTTGCTGGGCTGGTTGTGAATATAATGTTGGGTTGGGCGGAACAATGTTATCAAAAAAGAAACCGGGGCTGGGCATTTTATTATAAATAAAATTAGATAATAAGCGTGTTATTATTACATTGGTTCTTCAATCTTACAAAGCTTTTGTACGCAATCACCAGGATTTTTGTTGCCTTAGAGTAAAAAAATCAGGATTTTATTGTTGAACATTTATTTTTATAAGTTAATAAGACGTGGGATATTTTTTCTTAAAGACCTCAGCGTTTTCTTAAAAAAATGCATAAGTTGGGCTGCGAATGTTTAAGCGAAAATAAAACCTAGGCTGGGAGGCCCATAGGCCGGTCGATATATGATGGCTCTTAAAAAAATAAGTTCAAACCACTGTGTCGGCTTGTCCTGGGCTGCGCTTGTTAAAAAAGAAAACCTAGACTTGGCAGGCCACAACCCAGCTGATACTGGCTGGCCCTCTGATAAAAAATGATACCTGCCAGCTCCCCGATGACCGGCTTCGTTGTAAATTTATCTCCTTTATTAACTATATATTGAGAAACCCGTGGGCCCAACATCAGTATACCATTAGGAGGAAACATTTTTCCAATGAGGCACTTGCTTGCGTATGGCCATGGACCTGATGGGTCCCGATTGTCCGCCTCTCCAAGTACTGTCCTCTCCAAATTCTCTCGTTTGTTGAGCATGTTCACAACGGCAGACGGCGGCACCGCGGCGAGCACACAAAGTCGGACAGTGCCGGAGGATAATGTCGAGTCCTCAGACAAGACTGCACCGGAGGCGGGGGAAAATGGGCTAAAGTAGTGGTAGGAGCTGTTCATGATATGTGCCTAAAGTACTGCAGTACCGCAGTGGCTAAGTCTCATTCCCCAACCGCTGCTCCGCTCAGGTTTGATTCCACTTGATGCAGTGAAAATATCCCCAACCTTTTGCCTCTGCCATTACTGACATGTGGGTCCCCCTTGTTGTGACGCCCCCGGCTTAATCGTGCACTAATCATACACGCAAATGCACACGATCAAGCCTAAGGACTCACTTGAAGGAATCACAACACAACTCTAAAACATAAATAAAGTCATACAAGCTTTATATTACAAGCCAGGGGCCTCGAGGGCTCGAATACATAAGCTCGCTTACAAGCGTCAGCGGAAGCATCAGATATCTGAGTACAGATATAAAAGAAAGGCAGATAAGCCTTTAAAAAGGCGGGGCAAAAGAAAAAAAACTACAATCGAAAAGGCGCATGTCTTCAAGCCCTAAGCATGTCTTCAAGCACTTGATTGACTCGCTCGACTTGGCCTTGGGATTGGGGGTGATAAGCTGAACTCCAGGTAATATGAATTCCCATAGCCTCTTGGAAACTTTCCCAGAACTTAGAGGTGAAAAGGCCGCCACGGTCCGAACTGATCTCTTTCAGAATACCGTGGAGTGAAACAATTCTGGAGATGTACAACTCTGCTAACTGACTAGCAGTGATAGTCTCCTTGACAGGCAGAAAGTGTGCAACCTTAGAGAGTTGGTCGACGACGACAAGAATAGCATCGTGACCCTTCTGTGACTTCGGAAGGCAAGTAATGAAATCCATTTGCACTTTATCCCATTTCCATAAAGGAATAGGTAACGGTTGCAGAATTCCAGCAGGCTTCTGATGTTCTGCTTTAACGCAACGGCAAACGTCACATTCAGCAATGTATCGAGCAATATCCTACTTCATTTTGGACCACCAGTACCTTTGACGGAGATCACGATACATCTTGGTACTACCCGGATGAATAGACAGCGGTGTATCATGTGCCTCCTTCATTACCTTGTCAATCATAAGCTCGAAGCGAGGTACCACAATGCGGTCTCGGAAATACAAGGTTCCATCTTCAGAGAGTGAGAAATCCCTGTACTTTTCCAGGTGAAGATCTTTCTTCATCAGATCAATTTCAGCATCTTTAGCTTGCACACTCTTAACAACCTTCTCGAGATCTGGTTGTATTACAAGGTTACTAAGAGAACCCTGTGGAACGATACGCAGGTTTAGCTTGTGCAGTTCTTCATAAAGATGAGGTTGAGCTCGCTTAACCATGAGGTTGTTACAATAGGACTTGCGACTTAAGGCATCAACCATGACATTAGCCTAGCCAGGGGTATATGAAATACCATAGTCATAGTCCGTAATTGTTTCCAACCATCGCTGTTGATGGAGATTGAGATCCGGCTGAGTAAACAAGTACTTCAGACTTTGATGATCAGTATATATCTCACATCGGTTACCAAGAAGGTAGTGTCGCCAATGCTTCAATGCATAAATCACTGCAGCAAGTTCAAGATCATGCACTAGATAGTTTTCTTCATGTGGACGCAATTGTCGCGAAGCATACGCAATTACTCTTCGTTCTTGCATTAGGACATAGCCTAATCCTTGACGAGAGGCATCGCAATATATCACAAAGTCTTTGTGAGAATCCGGAGGAGCAAGCACTGGAGCAGAAGTTAGCTTGTCCTTGAGGGTCTGGAAACTCTCTTGACATTTGTCTGTCCACTCAAACTTAACACCTTTGTGAAGCAGGTTAGTCAGAGGCTTAGCAATCTTGGAAAAGTTCTCGACGAAGCGACGACAATAGCTTGCAAGGCCGAGAAAACTTCTCACTTGCTTGACGTTTTTCGGAGGAGTCCAGTCAAGAATAGCCTGAACTCGTTCCGGGTTAATCGCAATTCCATCCTTGGAAATCACATGTCCAAGGTAGGTTACTTCAGAAAGCCAGAACTCGCATTTGGAATACTTGGCATAGAGCTGGTGTTCTCAAAGCCTTTCGAGTACAAGTCGAAGGTGTTCAGCATGTTCTTCCTTATTCTTCGAATATACCAGAATATCATCTAGATATACCACGACGAACTTGTCGAGGTAATCCATGAAGATGTAATTCATCAGATGGGAGAATGTGGCTGGAGCATTTGTTAAGCCAAATGACATGACAGTGTACTCATAAGAGCCATAGCGAGTAACAAATGCAGTCTTGGGAATATCCTCTTCGCGGACACGGATCTGGTGATAACCCAACCTCAAGTCGAGTTTAGAAAACACCGATGATCCAGCAAGTTGATCATACAAATCATTGATCCGAGGAAGCGGATATTTATTCTGAATGGTTGCCTGGTTGATAGGACGGTAATCTTGGACCAACCTATTCGTAGCATCTTTCTTCTTGACAAAGAGAGAAGGTGCTCCCCAGGCAGAGGAACTTGGACGGATAAAGCCTTTACGGAGTGAATTGTCGATTTCCTCCTTAAGCTCTAGAAGTTCATGCGGAGGCATCTTATAAGGATGCTTCGCAATGGGAGTTGTGCCTGGTTTCAAGTCGATGGCGAACTCGACAGCTCTAACAGGAGGTGTTCCTGGAAGTTCTTCTAGAAAAACATCCTGGAAGTCTCGAAAGACTGGAATGTTTTCAATCCCCTCAAGCGGAGAAGCATTTAACACATTTAGAGCATATATTAGGGCCTCGACATTTTGAGTAATATGAGCATGGTAATTCACTAGCTCATCTGATGGGTGTAGGAGGTGTACCACCTTAGTGGCACAATTGATTGAGGCGTAATGAGCCTTCAACCAATCCATTCCCAGAATAAGATCAATTTTGGAAGATTTTAGGATAATGGGAAATTCCTGAAACTTCAACCTGTGAATCTCAATAGTGACTTCAGGACTGAACAAGGAGGCTTGGCACCGACCCGCGGGAGTGTTTACCACTAAAGGATGGTGCAGCGTTTCACATTTAACGTCATGCATGAGTGCGAAATGTTCTGACATGAATGAATGTGATGCTCCTGAATCAAATAAAACAGATGCTGGTACTGAATTAACAAAGAGAGTACCCATCATAGTTTCAGGTTGATCCTGAGCTTCAGCCATATTGACATGGTAATTCTGTCCACGACCATAAGAAGGCCAGACATTGTTGTTGCGCTGCTGAACAATTCCACGGCCATTACCACGGCTAGCAGGAGGAAGGACCAGCTGATTCTGACCCTGTGAGTAGTCTCTGGCACGGTGACCCGGATGGCCACACTTGAAGCAGAGCCCACTATCTGGACGGATTGCAGGAGCTCGAGGCGGTGTAGCTCGCAGAGGCTGTCTTGGTGTTGGAGGGGGAAGACGCGGTGCGACATAAGTAGGATGGTACACGGGAGCGGTTGGACGATACATGCTCTGAGGGATCCATATGCGGCGCTTTTGTGAAGACGAGCCCGAAGATGAGCCAACATCACGATAGCGCTTCTGTGACTCCTTGTGCTTGATCTGAGCGGTCTCAACCAGAATAGCCTTGTTCACAAGGGTAGCAAAGTCGGTGAAGTCTTGAGCAGCAAGTGCAAGCTCGATGTCTGGGTGGAGTCCATTACGGAACTTCTCTTGCCTATGAGCAACCGTGGCGATGTGTTCTTCAGCATAGCAGGATAGGTCAAGGAATTCCCGCTAATAGGCTTCGACAGTCTTGTTGCCCTGAGTGAGGTTGCGGAACTGGGTTTTCATCCGGTCCATGATTCCCTGAGGAATATATCGGGCACGAAAAGCAGCCTGGAACTCAAGCCAAGTAACGACTGTTCCAGCAGGCAGCGTACGCTTGTGAGTGTCCCACCATTGAGCAGCGGGACCCTTTAAGAAAAAGGATGCGAAGGTGAAAAAGTTGGCAGGGGAGACATTTGCAGACTCCATCTCGTGAGTGATGTCGCGAATCCACTCATCGGCATCCAGTGGCTTATCAGAGTTGCAGAACTGAGTGGGTTTAAGATGCACAAATTCCGACAGAGTTATTGAAGTAGGGTTCTGGTTCTGGTTGTTCAGATGCGGGAACTGAGCCATAATCCCAGTCATGAACTGACGGTTGAGCTCGAATTGTTGCATCATAGCTGCCATATAATCTGGCGGTGGTGGGTGTTCAGGGGCACGACCACGACCACCAGGTCTAACCATCCTGCTAAGTTTCAACAGGGGTAGTTCAGTAAAAGCAATTGCGAGTGTTTAGCGACAAGCATGATGTAACACGACAATAATTAAGCAGTGTAATAGATACTTAACAGTAGTCAATTAAGACGTACAGATCCATACACAGAGTCGGGTACATGCAGACAGCATAACGGCGCAAATTTGAAAGCTAGACATGCTAGGCGGCGCGCAGGCATGCGGTAAGGAAGTACACAACGAGACATAGCAAAGGCTACATCAACGTCGGAGAAAACTGCTGGAGCGAGGAATCTGCAAGTGACAACACAGGGTGCCCTCGATAAAAGGATCCTGCAAGCAGAACCTGGCCCACAATCTTGAAGAAGGGGGGGGGGGTAATTTCAGAACTCCGGGTGGATGTGATCACGGGAACCTAATGTTGGAGTTAGTAAAAAAATTAACCCGAAAGGAAGAGAGATCAGAGTCCCAGAGTATAAACGAGGAATAAAAGATCCTAATACCACCAATGGCGACGTGGGCCCGTAAGCCACACAGCCAAGTTAGTAAAACAGTTTTGGACGACTATACTCAACTTTGGCCAAGGAGTTGGAAAGGGGGATTCCTACAGGCAGTCGGCTCTGATACCAACCTGTGACACCCCCGGCTTAATCGTGCACTAATCATACACGCAAATGCACACGATCAAGCCTAAGGACTCACTAGAAGAAATCACAACACAACTCTAAAACATAAATAAAGTCATACAAGCTTTATATTACAAGCCAGGGGCCTTGAGAGCTCGAATACATAAGCTCGCTTACAAGTGTCAGCGGAAGCATCAGATATCTGAGTACAGATATAAAAGAAAGGCAGATAAGCCTTTAAAAAGGCAGGGTAAAAGGAAAAAAACTACAATCGAAAAGGCGCAGGCCTCCTGCCTGGGACCCTCTGATCCTACTCCTGGTCGTCGGACGGCTCCTCGTAGTAGTACTCGCCAGGAGGGTAGTAGTAGTAGCCGTCGGCGGGGGCAGCTGGCTCCGGGGCTCCATCGTCTGGATGCATCATTCGGGTATGGGGAAAAAGAGGAAGCAAGCAACCGTGAGTACTCATCTGAAGTACTCAGCAAGCAAGGATCTACACTACATATGCAACATTATCAAAGAAAGGCTGTATATGTGGACTGGGCTGCAGAAATGCCAGAATAGAGAGAAGGCCTAGTCCTATCAAAGACTAGCATCTTCAGCGATCTTGCAGCATTAGAAGAGTGTAGATTAGCACAGTATAAAGTAGTAGTAGCATTAAGTATCAACCTCGGCCAGAGATCCTTTCTCGACTCCCTGCGAGAAAGCAATCCCAGAGCCATACTATCCATTTCTCATCACAAGTATCTAGTTCTAGTTGTATCGATCGGGATACAACTCCGAGCATCCTTTACCGAGGATCCGGCTATGCATAGATTAGTTCTTCCCTACAGGGGTGCACCAACTTACCCACCACGCTCGATTAACTCCGGCCGGACACACTTTTCTAGGTCATGCCCGGCCTCGGCCAAATGATACGCCGCAACCCGACCTAAGCTTAATAGAGAGGTCAGCACGCGCGGACTAAACCTATGCGCCCAGGGGTCTTGGGCCTTCGCCCCGGGAACTCCTGCACATTGCGTACGCGGCCGGTGAGTAGACCTAGCCCCCCTTATACAACTGTAGGGCGTTACCAGTCCAACCCAGCACGCGCCGCTCAGTCGCTGACGTCTATTAAGCTTCGGCTGATGCATACGACACAGAGTGCCCATAACTGTTCCCACGTGATGGTTAGTGCTATCGGGCCAGAGGCCCACTCGGATCAAATATCCAAATCGTTAGTGTATTGGGGGTGTGCGGTAATGAGCAGAGACTCACGATCGATGTGACCCCGTCGCCCCGTCTCGAGGGCTTGCGGCAAGGGCTAAGAATGCCCGGCCATGCCTCGTAATTATCTTTTGGGTACCATCCAGGTCAACCCGACTTCCCATCACTCGCGGGTACCCCTCAGGGCCGACCCGATGTCATCATGGTTCTGTGTTAAGTCAAAGTAACCGTGTGTCCAAACACCAGGGGGAAACCTGAGGAATCACCCTCGATGGATTCCACCTAATATAGTCGTCAAGGTGAACTTAGGAGGAATCACCCTCGAGGTTCACACTTGAGGTGTTGCACGACGGCGTCGTTATCGGAAGTGGTGAAGGAGGAATCACCCTCGATGACCATGACCGAATAGCTACTCTACAGAGTTAACATCAGAAGTGCTAAACAAGGTATCACCCTTGGCACTCGATAGTAACGCTGCAGTGTCGTACAACTAAGGGGGGTGATGTGCGGTGCCGGGGCCTGGTTGTCGATCACGTTGATTGAGTCATCTGATAATCCAGCGGTGGCAACTTGGGACAAAGTGGGGTCTCTGGTGGGTCTCTATCCAGCCTATACTAAGCAGTTTAGGATAAACAGGTAGGTATCAACAGCAGTTACAAAAACAACCTATGCATGAGAAATAGGATAAACAGTAGCAGCAGCAATTTCTAATGCAAGCATAAGAGAGAAAGAATAGGCGATATCGGCATGTTCAAAGGGGGGGTGCTTGCCTGGAAGCTCTGCGGCAAAGGTCTGGTCGTCAGGGGCGTAGTCGACCTCCGGAGCTGCGTCGGCCTCGGGGACTACGTCGGTGTCGGGGTCTACCGAGAGAGAAGAGGGGGAGGAAATAGATAAATACACAGCAAACATATGCAACACAGAGCATGCCATGCTAAGGTGCAGTGCAGGGTTGCCTAAAAACATGTCTAAATCATTTTAGTTATTTTAGGATTAAGGTTGGATTTATTAACCGGTATATATGCACTATTCATCTACCGAAAACAGGCTAAAAGTTGCGGGTTCACCTCCGTAGAGGGTCCCGACATGGAAATAGATGGCACGATTGGATTCGTCTTGTCGTTCTGAGCAACTTTCATATATAAAGTTTTTCGATCTGAGCTACGGTTTAATTTCCACGAATTTTCAAAGATTTAAACAGTTTTATGGAATTATTCTAATTAACAGAAATTCTCTAAAATAAATTATGACGTCAGCATGAGGTCATCACTGCATCAGCAGTCAACAGTCACACTGACTAGGTCAAACCTGACCAGTGGGTCCCACATGTGAGCCTCTGTTACTTAAGAGAGTTTATTTTAAACTAATCTGAGGTTAATTAGCTACTGGGCCCCACATGTCAGTGACTGATTAGACTTATTAATTAAGTTTATTTATAAAATCATTTTAATTAGGTTAATTATGCGGTGGGGCCCGCATGTCAGTGGCACTGAGTGCCCAGTCAGCATAGTTGACCACGGTCAACATGGGCAACTGGGTCCAGGGGCCCACGGGCAGTGACCCAGAGGCGGGCCCCGCCAGTGCCAGGTCAGCGCCGGCCACCGGAGACGCGCCGGCGAGTTCCCCCGCGGCGGCCGAACTCCGACGAGCTCGGAAACGCGCTGTGGGTCACCATTTAGCGCGGGGTCGGGCTCTTTGGAACGGGCGTTTCGAGTCGCGTCCATTGGTGGTGGTCTCGGTGGCTGGGACGGCCGGAATCGGCGACGGTGACGACGACAGGCGGCAGCACAGCTTCGGGCGACGGTGAAATCGGCGAGGCAGCGCGCTACGGCTCGAACTAAAGGGGCAGGCGTGCTCTATGCGCGCATGCGAAGACGGTGGACATGGGCCCGTGACCTTTTGGTCACCGGAGGCACGCCGGCGACGAGCTCGCGCGGCGTCATGTTCGGCCACGGTGGAGAAGGTAGCTAGGAGGCGCGCGAGAGCAACCAGAAAGAGGGAGAAGGGGGAGGAGCTCACCGAGCGGCTAAGAAAAGTCCTTGTGAGCTTAGGAGCAGCAGCAGGTCGCCGGAGACGACGGAGATCCCCGGCGGTCGAGGCGGAAGGAGGCGGCTCGATCCGCGGCCTTCGGTGCTCGCCGGCTAGCGCTCATGGACGGGGACGAGGCAGTCGACGACGGCGGAGCTGCTGGACAGGTCGGCGAGGCGAGGCGAGGTTGGTGGCCACGGCTGTGACGGCGAGCGGCGATGGTCGCGTTCGGTGGGGAGGGAGAGAGCTCGAGGGAGAGGCGAGAGAGGTGAGGGGAGAGTGGCGAGGCGTCCAGGGGGAGTGGATGAGGCTTGCCCTTATCCTCTTGGCGTCGGTGGGCGTCGTCGTGTCGTCGTTTCGCCGGGGCGCGTCGGCGCGGCCATAGGCGCGGCGACACGCAAGGAGAGAGATCGGGAGGAGGGAGAAAAGGGGCCCCAGTGGGCTGGGCTAGTGCACTGTGCACTTAGGCCCAGTTGCACAGTGCCGCTTCTGGCCTTTTCCATTATATTTTTTTACTGTTTTGTTTTAACAGTAGGTTTTTGCATTATTTTGAGCTACCAAATGCCTCTGTAAAACTGTGAAACTTGGTCACAAAAATGCAGTGGAATATTCTGTTGTGCAACAAAAAGTTTGGACAGGTTTTGAATCCATTTGAATTTTTCAAAAATGAAAAGGCATTTAAAATGCTTCTTTTGGCACTGTTTTAAATGCTTTGGCCCACTTTGACTTGATGGTGATGTTGTTTTCCTTAACAACAAATTGTTTTGGAATATTTGCTAAATGATGAACATTTTTCTAGCAAGTTTTGGGCAACTTTATTTTGCACTTGAATTTGAATTGTTTTCAGAGAGGAATTTGAATTGAGTTGTTTAAACACCATGATCAAGCATTGCAAATGATGTTGACTTGGCATGATTAGCATAAGAGCACAGTGCTTTATTACACAGGGGTGTTACACTTGTCATCTACGCAAACCACCTCCAACACTTGCCAAAACTTCGTCCCTAGTTTTCTCCGTTTTTCGCACACTCAACATTGTGTGGCCATTTTGAAAATAGCATATCTTTTTGACTGTGCATCATATGAAGATGTGCTATGCATGAATGTTGATCAGCATGATGTTAACTGGCTGGTAGTTTCATTTTCGACCATGAATAAAACTTCCAGCAGGCTATTACCCCTGTTAGAAAAGGGTGTGTTAATATAAATGCTCTGCCTCTAAAAATTACAGTTTCTTATCTGAAACTGAAAATTGCTGTTTCTTCTCTGAAAATATCATTGTCTGCCCTTTTATATGAAACTACATTTTTGAAAGTACTAAAAAAAGATCTCTGGAATTCAGAAAATACTTCATAAGCTCAACACTGCAAATCTGAAATTCAAAAGACATTCATATCTAAAAGTACTCAAAATACACAACACAAAACATAATTCACAACCTGCAAATACTGATAACCCTAAGCTCATCCTCTAATTATTGGGGGGCACTCCCCTCCTATTCCTCGGTGGCAGACAGCCGCCCCGTGAGACAAGGTGAACGGCGAGGGAGAGGATGGCGGGGAAGCGTCCTCGCGCCAATTGCTTTCCTCCTCTTGCACTTGGGTACGGTCGACGAAGACTCCACCGGTCGCTCTGCCACGACACCCTCACAAACGACACCGTGTAGATGCTCGATCCTTCAATCTCTAGATGCTCCATCTTGGATTGATACTCCCACCACCGCTGCCTCATGATCGGATTCGGTGAATATGTCTGCTCCATGGCCCAAAGGAGCAGCTCTATGTACTGCCGCGCGACTCCCTCTGGGAGTACCGCCGCCTTTTGATTGCTTGTATCTGCGTTGGTATTTCCTCGAAGAGGAGAGGATGATGCATCACAACAACGATAAGTATTTCCCTCAGTTATGAAACCAAGGTATCAATCCAGTAGGAGGATCCACCAAACTATGGAAACAGTACCTTCACACAAATAACAAAAACTTGCAACCCAACGCGTAAGAGGGGTTGTCAATCCCTCCTCGGTATTGAGATAGATTAAATTATATGAGATTGGATAAATAGATCTAACAAAAACACAAAATAAAATAAATAAAGAAAAAGTGCAGCAAGGTATTTTTGGATTTTTGGATTAATAGATCTGAAACAATATGATAGAAAATAGACTCGGGGGCCGTAGATTTCACTAGAGGCTTCTCTCGAGAAAATAGCATACGGTGGGTAAACAAATTACTGTTGGGCAATTGATAGAAAAGCAAATAATTATGATGATATCCAAGGAAATGATCATGTATATAGGCATCACGTCCAAGATTAGTAGACCGACTCCTGCCTGCATCTACTACTATTACTCCACACATCGACCGCTATCGAGCATGCATCTAGTGTATTAAGTTCATGAAGAAACGAAGTAATGCAATAAGAACGATGACATGATGTAGACAAGATCTATTCATGTAGGAATAGACCCCATCTTTTTATCCTTAATGGCAACGATACATGCGTGTCATGTCTCTTTCTGTCACTGAGATTGAGCACCGCAAGATCGAACCCATCACAAAGCACCTCTTCCCATGGCAAGAAAAATCAATCTAGTTGGCCAAACCAAACCAAAGTTTCGGAGAAGAAATACGAGGCTATAACAATCATGCATATAAGAGTTCAACAAAGGCTCAAATAATATTCATAGATAGATCTGATCATAAACTCACAATTCATCGGATCCCAACAAACACACCACAAAAAAGAGTTACATCAAATAGATCTCCAAGAACATCGAGGAGAACATTGTATTGAAGATCAAAAAGAGAGAAGAAGCCATATAGCTACTGCCTACGGACATGCAGGTCTGTGGTAAACTACTCACGCATCATCGGAGGGGCAAGGGTGATGATGAAGAACCCCTCTGTGATCGTTGACCCCTCCGGCAAAGTGCCGAAAAAGGCCTCTAGATTGGATCTCGTGGTTCTAGAACTTGTGGCGGTGGAAACTCTAATCTCTCGACTCCCCTAGGGTTTTTGGGATTTTAGAGTATTTATAGAGCTGATAGTCGGTGGAGAGGCCACCCGTGGGCCCCACTACCCACCAGGGCCCGCCAGGGGCCTCTAGCGCGCCCTGGTGCCTTGTGGGCCCCACGGGCCTCCCCTCGTGCACTTCCTTGGCTCCCAAGGTGTCTTTTGTATAGAAAAAAATCTCCAAAAAGGTTCGTGGCATTTGGACTTCATTTGGTATTGATATTCTGCGAAGTAAAAAACAAGCAAAAAAACAGCAACTGGCACTGGGCACTATGTCAATAGGTTAGTCCCAAAAAACGATATAAAGTTGCTATAAAATGAATATAAAACATCCAAGATTGATAATATAACAGCATGGAACAATCAAAAATTATAGATACGCTGGAGACGTATCATCATCCCCAAGCTTAATTCATGCTCGTCCTCGAGTGGGTAAATGATAAAAACTGAATTTTTGATGTGGAATGTTGCCTAACATATTCTTCTCATAATCTTTTCTTTTGTAGCATGGACATTTGGACTTTTAGATGATTCAAAGCAATAGTCTATATTTGACATGAAGACATCAATACTCAAGCATATCAACAAGCAACCATGTCTTTCAAAATATCAATACTAAAGAAAGCTATCCCTAGCCCATTATGCTGAATCATTGATCCATTCATGAAACACACTCAAATATTAACTATACCCAATGCACCAGTATGATAATAGTGTTCCCTAGTTGGTGCTTTATAAGAGAAGATGGAGACTCAATAAAAATAAAAATTGCATAAAGTAAATAGATTGGCCCTTCGCAGAGGGAAGAAGAGATTTGTAGAGGTGCCAGAGCTCAAAGCTTAAATTCAGAGATAAAATTATTTTGAGAGGCATGCTTTTCCTGTCAACGAGAACGACTGAGAATTCCCAATACTTTCCATGCTAGATAAATCATAGGCCGTTCCCAAACAGAAAATAAAGTTTATTCCTTTTCCACCATTCTTTCACAATCCATGGCTAGCCGTATCCACGGGTGCCTTCCATACCAACACTTTCCAAGGAATTTATTATTGAACAACATAATTTTTTTTTCATTTCAGAACTGGGCATCCCTATTACCTTGCCACACTCTCGTGCATTGACAAGTGAATAAACACTGATCTTGAGAATAAAATATCTAGCATGGAAAATATTGGCCACCCCCTACCGCTTCATGAGCGGTATGGGCACACAAAAAGGAAATATTTTGAAAGTTAGAGTTGGCACATACAAATTTACTTGGAATGACATGAAAATACCGCATATAGGTAGGTATGGTGGACTCATTTGGCACAACTTGGTTTAAGGAGTTTGGATGCACAAGTAGTATTCCCACTTAGTACAAATGGAGGCTAGCAAATAGATTGAGAAGCGACCAACCAAGAAACGAAAACGATCATAAAAGAGCATTAAACATAATTAATACCGAATAATGCACCACAAATATGACATAATTTCATTGCATAACTATTGACTTTCGTGCTTGCATAGGGAATCACAAACCTTAACACCAATATTCTTACTAAAGCATAATTACTCACCAACATGACTCATATATTACTATCATCATATCTCAAATCTACTACAAGGAATCAAGTTTTTAATATCCAATGATCTTCATGAAAGTTTTTATAATATCCCCCTTGAATATCTATCACTTTGGGACTAATTTCATATATTACCACTGCTACTAACAAAGCTCTCAAACAAATCCAAGTGAAGAACGAGAGCACATATTTCTTCAAAATAATTTTCATCTCTCAAAATAATATAAGTGAAGAATGAGAGGACATTTCTTTAGAATTTTACTAACTCTCAAAATAATCTAAGTGAAGCATGAGAGCATATTTCTTCAAAATTAAAACACCACCGTGCTCAAAAAGATATAAGTGAAGTACTAGAGCAATTCCATAGCTCAAAAAAATTTAAGTGAAGCACAAAGAGCAATTCTAACAAATCATAGCATCATTATGGCTCTCTCAAATAGGTGTGTCCAGCAAGGATGATTGTCACAAACTAAAAATCAAAACAACAAAGACTCATATAATACAAGACGCTCCAAGCAAAACTCATGATATTTGACGAATAAAAATATAGCTCCAATTAAAATTACCTATGGTCGTTAGAAAAAAGAGGGGATACCTTCTAGGGCATCCCCAAGCTTAGTTGCTTGGTTCTCCTTGAATATTACCTTGTGGTGCCATGGGAATCCCCAAGCTTAAGCTCTTTTCACTCCTTATTCCTTCATCCATCATGATCTCACTCAAAACTTGAAAAGTTCAATCACACAAAACTCAACAAAAACCTTCATGAGATTCGTTAGTATAATAAAGCAAATCACCACTTTAAGTACTGTTGCAAACCCATTCATATTTTATTATTGCATTATACCTACTGCATTCTAACTTTACCATGGCTTATACCCCCCAATATAGTCCATAGATTCATCAAAATAAGCACACAATGCAACGAAAACAGAATCTGTCAAAAACAGAATAGTCTGTAGTAATCTGTACTTTAACCATACTTCTGTACTCCAAAAATTCTGAAAAATTAGGAAAACATAGGAAATTTGTATATCAATCTTGTGTGAAAAAATCAGAATTTTTCGTCGCTTATGTGATTTCTAAAATTTCTGCTACTGGACACAAAAGTTTCTGTTTTTCAACAAGATCAAATCAACTATCACCCAACATAATCCTAAAGGCTTTACTTGGTACAAACACTAATTAAAACATAAAAACACAATCATAATAGTAGCATAATTGTGAAAACACACAAGAACAGAAAGAAAAGAGAAACAATTTATTTTATTCATTAGGTTGCCACCAACAAGCGCTATTGTTTTATGCCCCTAGCTAGGCAAAATGCATAGATTCAAGTATTGTCATGTTTGGTTTTTGTTCCATAGGTTGCCCTCATGATTGATTCATATGGTGGCTTAATTTTAGTTCTAGGGAGGTGTTCCATACCCTTCTTTAGAGCAAACTGAAATTTAATATTCCCTTCTTTCATATCAATCACGACACCAATAGTTCACAAAAACGGTCTACCAAGTATTATATGACAAGACAGATTGCAATTGATATCAAGCACAATAAAGTCTATGGGGACATAATTCATATTTGCAAGAATAAGAACATCATTAATTCTTCCCAAAGGCTTTTTAATAGTAGAATCCGCCAAGTGCAAATTAAGAGAACATTCTTCAATATTGGTAAAACCAAGCACATCACATAGAGATTTCGGAATTGCGGAAACACTAAGACCTAAATCACATAAAGCATTGCACTCATGATTTTTAATCTTGACTTTAATGGTGGGTTACCATTCATCACATAATTTTCTAGGAATTGAAATCTCTAACTCCAACTTTTCTTCTAAAGGTTTTAACATGGCATCTACAATATGTTTAGTAAAAGCTTTATTTTGTTCATAGGCATTGGGTGAATTTATCATGGATTGCAACAAAGAAATACATTCAATCAAAGAACAACTATCATAATTAAAGTCTTTGTAATCCAAAAGAGTGGGCACATCACTAGTTAAAGTTTTGACCTCTCCAAACCCACTTTTATCCAATTTTTCAATAAGATTTTCACCCTTCGAATTATGGGGACACCTTCTAGCTAAAGTTGACTCTTCTTCAATCCCCTTATCATCTATTTTAATATTACTAAACAAGGAATCAGTAGAAGAAACACCAATCATTTTAACATCTTCATCATTACTAAGAAAGCAATCGGTAGAAAACGCTCTTTCTAAAAATTCTCTTTTAGCTCTAAACATAGCGGTTCTTTTCTTACTTTCATCCATGGAGACATATAAAGCTTTAATTGATTCATTGACATCAACCTTAGGTGGAAAAAAATTAATCTTGAGATTGTCTACATCATGCGAAATTCTATCAATGCTTCTAGACATATCATCAATCTTATTCAACTATTCTTCTATCATAGTGTTGAAAACTTTTTGTGCATTGATAAATTCTTTAATATTACTCTCAAGATCAGAGGGCATCCTATTATTGTTATAAGAAGAATTACCATAGGAATTGCCATAATTATTAGAGGAATTTCCAGGAAAAGGCCTAGGATTAAAATTACCTCTATAAGCATTGTTATTAAAATTGTTTCGCGAGACAAAATTCGCATCTACGGGATCACTATTTTGCTCAATCAAAGTAGGCAAAGGCACATCATTAAGATCAATAGGAGAATTTTTACTAGCAACCAACTTCATAAGTGCATCAACTTTTTCACTCAAAGTACTAATTTCGTCAACCGAATTAACTTTTTTATTAGTAGGTGCTCTTTTAGTATGCCATTGTGAATAATTTGCCGTAATATTATCAAGCAATTTAGTAGATTCACCCAATGTAATCTCCATAAAAGTACCACCCGCGGCGGAACCTAAAAGATTTCTAGAAACAAAATTCAATGCCGCATAAATTTTTTGTATGATCATCCAAAGATTTAAACCATGAGTAGGATAATTTCTTAGCATTAATTTCATTCATGATTTGATTTCTAAGGGAAATAATTTTCACGGGCGAAAAATACTTAGTAATAAAACATCTTTGCACTTATCCCAAGAATCAATACTATTGCGAGGCAAAGATGAAAACCAATTTTTTGCACGATCCCTCAAAGAGAAAGGAAATAATTTCAACTTCACGATATCATTGTCCACATCTTTTTTCTTTTGCATATCACACAATTCTACGAAAGTATTTAGATGGGACGCGACGTCCTCATTAGGACTATCGGAAAATTGCTCTTTCATAACAAGATTCAACAAAGTGGCATTAACATCATAAGACTCCGCACTAGCGGCGGGAGGAGCAATCGGAGTACTAATAAAATCATTATTATTTGTATTAGAAAAATCACACAATTTGGTATTTTCTTGAGACATCATGACTACGTAAACAAGATTGCAAGCAAATAAGAGATCTAACAAGAAAAAGGCAAACAAAAAAGAAGGCAAATATTTTTGTGTTTTTTTGAAAACATTTTAGAAGTGGGGGGGGGGATGAAAACGAGAGGCAAATGACAAATAAAGTAAACTGCAAGGATATGAGATTTGAGATTGGTTACTTGATAGATCTGGACTTGATCCTCCCCGGCAATGGCGCCAGAAATTCTTCCTGATTGCTTGTATTTGTGTTGGTATTTCCCCGAAGAGGAGAGGATGATGCAACACAGCAATGGTAAGTATTTCCCTCGGTTATGAAACCAAGGTATCAATCCAGTAGGAGGATCCACCAAACTATGTAAGCAGTACCTTCACAAAAATAACAAAAACTTGCAACCCAACGCGTAAGAGGGGTTGTCAATCCCTCCTCAGTATTGAGATAGATTAAATTGTATGAGATTGGATAAATAGATCTAAAAAAACAAAAAACAAAATAAATAAAGAAAAAGTGCAGCAAGGTATTTTTGGATTAATAGATCTGAAACAATATGATAGAAAATAGACCCGGGGCCCGTAGATTTTGTCGACGTTCTGGGATCGGGGGTACCTAGAACTGCTTGCCTGCGGCCCAGCGCGCGGGCTCATCGACGGCCCGGTACGGCCCAGCTACAACAACTCCAAGACAAGACCCTCGCAAGGGCCCCCTGTCTCGCTAGGAGAACAACGCCAAAGATCCCCACAGGAGCAGCCCCTCGAGCCTGCCTCCTGAGGAGCGGAGAACTCTATGCAAGCCTCCCGCCTCATGAGGCTATGATGACGTGAGCCATGACGACCAAGGCCAGGCGGGCGCCAGCGGGCCCAGAGGGGACAGTTTCCTCTTCGGTGCTAAGGGAGCAAGGGCAGGCGCAGGTTCCCGAGGAAGGCCCCAAAGCTTTCCATTCGGGTGCAACGAGACCAAGACCACGAGCTCGGCAGGACGGATGTCATCGCCGAGCCCACCGCTGCGTCATGGCCAGAAGCTTTGCAGGCGAAGACCACCTTTCGTCAGGATAAGATGTACTGCTTGTCCCCTTTCAAAATTGGCCGTTGTGGGATCCCTTCCCGCCTAAGCTATGAGGGAAGAGGACCAAGGCCACTATAAATATGGGTTAGCCATCACCGTAGAGAGGGGGATGGATCCATCCTCACTACCCGAGCCCTCGCGAGGATGCTCAACCACTGTACTCGTTCATCCTCTACCTCCTTGTGAGGCCAATCCACCAAAAGGTGGCCCGAACATGGGTAAAACTCTGTGTTCATCTTCTTCCCCGCTCGCACGGACTCGACGAGGCTAGGCCGTGGGGTGGTGAGTTTGAGACTAGAGCTGGTTGGGATCTTCGCACACGCCCTAGAGTTCGAACCTTCTTGGGTCTGCGGAGCCCTGAATCCGACATTTGGCGCGCCAGGTAGGGGCGTGTCGGAGCTCTGTTTCTTCACCAACCACGCTCCGTTCTCGCTCCGCCACATTCATGGCAAAAGCTCACCGAGCCCGCGCTGAGCGTTGGGCTGCTCGTGTCGCCCAGGCGGCACCCCTCAGCCGTGGTACCCCTCGCCACACCGTTCCCCCACGGCTAACGCGACCACTGGCGTTGCTGCACGTCGGCGACAGAACCCATCAACGCCACTCTTTGCGCAGCGCAACAGCCGCACCACCATGCCCTCCTTCGGCCCCGCCACGGCGTCGTTCCCCCGCACTCATCGTGGGCTGACAGACTCGCAGGCCGCGCTCCTTGTGGCACGAGAGTTGTTGCGCTACCATCCTTGTCAGGACCGGTTTTCCAATAAAACATTTATTGAAAAATCGCCCCTTTCGTCAGACAAGTATAGAAAAATCTCCCCTTTCGTCAGACAAGTATAGAAAAATCGCCCCAGTTAGTGTCTTGGAATATACTAAAATATCGTCAATGAACACTACAACAAATTTGTCCATAAATTTCATAAATACTTTGTTTATGAGGTGGACAAAATATGCGGGGGCGTTTGTCAGTCCAAACGGCATTACTGTAAATTCATATAACCCGTATCTGGAGGTGAATGCTGTCTTAGGAATATCTTCTGTTCGTACTTTTAATTGATGATATCCCGACCTTAAATCAATTTTTGAGAAAACCTTGGCTTGTGCGAGCTGGTCGAATAAATCATTTATCCGTGGCATCGGATATTTGTTTTTGATGGTGACCATGTTGAGTGCTCGATAGTCTATACATAATCTCAGTGTCCCATCCTTTTTCTTGGCAAATAATACTGGTGAACCCCAAGGTGAGGAGCTGGCCCGGATAAATCCTTTGTCCAGTAATTCTTTTATTTGCTTCTTCAATTCTACCAACTCGGAGGGTGCCATTCTATAGGGTTTCTTGTAAATGGGAGTGGTTCCAGGTGCTAGTTCAATGATGAACTCTATTTCCCGGTCAGGTGGCATGCCTGGTAGCTCTTCAGGAAATACATCAGGAAACTCACACACCACTGGAACTTTACTTAATTCTGAAATATCCACCTTGTTCAATCTTGGTCGCAGTGATATTGGTCTTTCTTGAGCTGCAATTTTTATTGTCTTCCAGTGATGATGGGTGAGGATCACAGTCCGATTGAAACAATCGATAAATCCCTTGTTGGTGGTTAACCAGTCCATTCCTAGGATAACATCCACTCCCTTATTTTCCAATACAATGAGGTTTGCCCGAAACTTTAATCCCTCAATCTCAATAACCACACCATGGCAGTAACTCTGAGTGATTTGCTTAATCCCGGGGGACTTGATGGTATGGAATTTTCCAAGGGAAGAATTAGAAAATTATGTTGCAAAGCAAATTTCTTGGAAACAAACGAGTGAGAAGCTCCAGAATCAAACAAAACCATGGCAGGTATTGTGTTGACAGGGAACGTACCGAGTACGATATCCGGAGCATTCTGTTCTTCCTCCTTGGTCACATGGTTCACGTGACCCTTCTTGTGATTGTTATTGGGGTTGAAGTTGTTACGCTTGGGGGCTGAATTATTTCCACTGTTGTTCGGCTTGAGGGACGAGTTTCTTGGCTTTGGGCACTGCTTGGCATAATGTCATTCCTCACCACAGGCGAAGCAAGTAACGCCTGGGCGATACGTAAAATCCTTGTCCCTTGCATGAATTTTTTTGTTTGGGCGTAGAACATTGGTTGCGGATTTGTTCGCCCCATTTTTCTGAAAATCTTTCTTGTTCCTGTTGTTGCGAGAATGAGTAGTCTTGTCCCTTTTTCGCTTGCGAAAATCCTCCAAGCTGCGGCGCTCATTTTCCAACGTAATAGCCTTGTCCACAAGCGTTTTGAAATCTGGGAAGGTGTGTACGACCAGCTGGCATTTAAGTGCTGGTGCCAGACCATCCAGGAATTTTTCCGTCTTTTTATTTTCAGTCATATGTTCTTCGTTGGCATAACGAGATAATTGAGTAAACTGACTATTGTACTCAGTCACTATCATGGTTCTCTGCTTGAGCAAACTCCCTTTTTTTGATTTTCATAACACTTCTGGGAATGTGCGCCCCACGAAAATTTTCCTTAAATTCCTCCCAGGTGATGTTGTTTTCATTGGGGTGCATGTGTAGGAAATTTTCCCACCATGATGCAGCTGCTCCAGTGAGGTAGTGAGGTGCATAAAGTACCTTCTCACGGTCCGAACATTGTGCAATAATTAGTTTCCTCTCAATGTCTCGAAGCCAATCATCGGCCTCAAGCGGTTTATCAGTGTGAGAAAAAGTTGGGGGACGTGTCTTTTATAGTTCAGACAATTTGGAATGCTGCTGGTATGGTTCGCAGTGATTTCCCATATTGATAATATGGTTCATCATTTCTTGATGCTACTGCTGGCTTTGCTCATAAAGGCGGCATACTTGAGAAAACGCTGCTTCACTGCCTTGCTGACTTGACTGCCCCTGTGTGAAATTGTTACTTGTCTGGGTACCATAATTTTCTTCTGGCGGACTTGGCATGGAACGAGTCCAGGGACGAGGCATTTCCACTCTGGGGTATTTTTGCAGAACTCATGAGAAAAAAAATTTGAGTAGCAAAAATAAATAATTTTGCAAAGACAGAAATTTGAAAACTCCGAGATTTTTCAAGAAAATACTTGATTGCGCATGGAGAAGGACCGCTCAGTACATATCTTACATGCAAGCCGTAATTATACAATACATCACTTAGGATGTGCGTACACATTTCTGACATGTTATTTAGGCTAGTGCACTTCTCCGAGTTCCTACATGATGCGCACACAAACTACTTCTCATCAAACCTATATACATATAAACATATCATACAAGCTGGTACAACACACGGCTGCTCGGCGCACTCAGTCGGAGATGGCAAAAACTTCCCTCGGCCTGCCGAGGGTAAGTCCCAGTGATGCTGGAGACTCCACCTCCTCCTCAATAATAGGCTCTAGGCGCGAAGCACTGGGCTGAGCAGCTGGTGCGGGTGTGGTAGGTGGTGCAACACTAACTGGGGTAGGAGCAATGACTTGGTCAAACTCCTCAGTGGTAGGCAGGCGGCGAGCGGTGGCTAAAATGGCAGGTGCATAGGATGCTGAGGACGAGATGTATGACAGTGGTGGCGCTGTATGGAGGAGTTCCCTCCTGATGGCGGTACAGCCCCGAACTAAGTCCATACGAGCAGCCACAAAGTCATCCACGAGGTTATCAAAAGCTGCCTCAAGAGCTTTGAGATACTCAACAAGCATCTCAATAGCCTCATCTCTCTCTCACCTGGTGCAAGCGAATGCATAGTGACAAGTGTATGGTACGTGGCATGGGAGGTAGCGGTAGCGACGAGTCTTCATTGAAGGAAGAGCATCCCGGAGACGAGCTATTGCCTCACGGGCAGCCATCTGCATGGCATGCCTCTCCGTAGGCATGGCCCTCCCAACAAATCGGAAGCGGCGTGACTCAAAGCGTCCTCCCTTGAATTGCACCGCGGCCTGGTGCATAGACACGCTATCGCTGAGCTTGTACTGGTAGAGTGTGAACTCCGGACGAGTCGATGGCCCGATCGTGACCTTGGCGATGGAGGCGAGGAGCTTGAAAAATCCCTCAGGTACATTGGCGAACACCTGTGACTCATAGTCGCGGCCAGCCATCTACAAAAGTAGACAAAACTTCCAGATAGTCAAATCATAAATTTATGATGACTAACAGAAAATTGCTACAATTTGCAAATTGCTAAAATAGCACCTATTACGCTAATAACCGATTAGCGATCGCACCTAGTGGCTTCCTACAGTCAGCCTGGCTCTGGTACCAAGGTTGTCAGGACCAGTTTTCCAATAAAACATTTATTGAAAAATCGCCCCTTTCATCAGACCAGTATAGAAAAATCTTACTGGTAGACAAATCCTTGATACAGAAATCCAGAAGTACTAGATATTATACAAGGTTGAGCTGAGGTTGCTCAACAATTTATTACAAGCACGCCAATATTACACATAAAGGCGGATATGACACAAAGGGTATGGTGGCATAACTACTGACTCGCAATAAAAGTGGTGGTGGATATGTCACAGAGAAGTGGGTGACATGACTCCAAAATCTTACAACTCATCAAGCGCCGGAGTGAGGCTCGATGATTTTATTAAGGTAGCGGAAGCGTATATAATACGGGTGACCAACTCCAGGATCGCAAGGGACTGACTGGGACTCCTCTAGGCGTCGGACTCGCTATCGTACTCTTCATCCATAAGATCGCCTTCGTCAACATCTGGCCAAATCAACAAGCCAGGTGAGTACTTTGAATGTACTCGCAAGACAGTTTGGACATAAGATATAACAAATGCAAACATGATGCACATGAGCAGATTAGTAATGCACACTCAGGTAATAAATTTGCACCGCAAGATAAATAAAAAGGAAGTCAGGCGGTAGTCCTCCTGAAATCCCAATAAAATAGCTGAAGACCGATCGGGTGTCTGAAGCGACGCCTCAAAAGGTAAAAAAAAAAATTTAACATGCCGCAGTCGGGCGTCAGGGCGACACCACATAAAGGGCTTATACTGAAAAGTAAATGACAGTACGTACCACAGTCGGACATCTAAGCGACATCTCGAAAAGGGCTTATAATGAAAGTAAATAACAAGGATGCCACAGTCGGACGTCTGAGCGACATCTCATAGAGGGCTTATATCAAAAGTAAATAACAAGAATGCCATAGTCGGACGTCTGAGCGACATCACATAAAGGGCTTATATCCAAAAGTAAATAACAAGAATGCCACAGTCGGACGTCTAAGCGACATCACATAAAGGGCTTATATCCAAAAGTAAATAACAAGAATGCCACAGTCGGACGTCTGAGCGACATCACATAAAGGGCTTATATCCAAAAGTAAATAACAAGAATGCCACAGTCGGACATCCGAGCGACATCACATAAAGGGCTTATATTTCGTCATTCGAATTCGAGTAGCCCATGAAAGTAGCACCATCCCAAGGGATACTCGGTACATAATAATAAACCGGTTAGTCCATCCACAGGAATAACATTCAGCCGGGTTTACCACGGTCAGTTAACATGCTTGCTCTCCGGAGACTGTCATTGAAACTGACATTGAGACTGACACTGATCTGTTAATCAACGTCCTTGACCATGGACATGGTTACTCGAATGGATTTGACTCTACAGAGTTTGTACTCTTTACACACAGCCAACGGATTTCAGTAGTCACAAAGGACTAGTTCCGTTTACAGTATTTTTGAAGAAACACATCTAACCAGTACACACCCATTTCACATCCCGCTGCCAGGAATCACCCTAGACAACGTTCAAGAAAAACTCCAAGACGGGGAGGCCAACACCTCGAATAGCATGGGATCAAATTTATATCGCGCGCTCTAAGGGGTGCCCCCCTCTCGGTCCCAACCGGAAACACCCATGCCCCCTGACCGGATGACGGGCTTTAATCCAGGGCCATGGAACCCTCATTCCGGCCCCTCTATTTGGTGTGTACCTGGAAAGAGGTTTGCAACTTACTAAACCGCATTCTTTGCAGAAAACATGTGGTAGCACGAAAAGGGGACGAACATGAACAAGACTCGATCCACGTCAACACTGGAGTTAAACAGTTGATATAGAACTGGCATGCTTCAACAATACCAGCTTGCAACCTATCATGCCACCACATGATCAGGTTATCTCACCATCTTATGAACATATCAAGTTTCGAAGCTCACTTGCAGGTTGCTTTGCATGGAATATAACATTCAACAAATGCTTATATAAACATGCCATGAGAAAACCACTGAAGCAAACATGAAAAACACTCATCATATCAAAGGTTCAAACATGCTTGCCTGGTTCGGAGTAGTCGGAGTCTAGCTCGGCAAAGTTGGCGGCACCGTCACCTCCTTCGGTATCTACGTTATAAAGAAAAATCGGATACTAACGTAAATACCGTGCGTGCATAAAAATTGTTCCAAATATTTTTCAAATAACTATGATAAAAAACTAGACAGAAAAATAAAGATGACAGAAAAAGAATCAACTAAAAATCATCTTTTGTTTAAAAGTTATTAAGGTTTTAGTCCAGGGACTAATCTGTTATAAACAGAAAATTATCCAGGGGCTATTTTGAATAAACAGAAAACGCTTCGGATCGAAATACGCCAAACCGAATGGAAAAACGTACTTTGCCCGAAGGCGTCTTCAAAAAACGGTTCGAGAAAACAGAGGAGAGGCTGACGAGGGGGTCCCGTATGTCAGGTTTGAAAATCCCACCCGCGGCAGAGGCGAACGATGATCGCCGGCGGCGATCGATGGCGAACCAGAGGAGGGCAAGGGTATGGTTGCACTCACGGGTCAGTTCCGCGTCGGTGGGTGGTTGAAGTAGGCGTCGGGGAGCACCACGTCGACAGCGGCTTCCACTCCGGCGGACGGCGGTTCGGGCGAGCACGGATTCATCGGAGGAGAGCTGCCAACACCGAATTGAAGCTCGGGTTAGAAGAGGTGGTGGACTAGGAGGTTGCTGGCAAAGTTTGGGAAGCGGGGGCGCACTCACCAGAGAGGATTTTGCCGGAGCCCGAAGCGGATCGGGGCGGCCGGAGCTGGGGAAGAAGACCCTCCCGAAGCCCTCTGATGAGTGGGGCGTGGTTCTGAGGAGAGGTGGAGAGGTGCTGGGTCGATGGGTGGCTCGGGGCCTCTATTTATAGCCGGCCCGAGGCGGTTGCCGAAAGCGGGATTACTCCGGCGAGCAATTACGGTGAGGCAGAGGTTGGACGGAGGTTTTAGGCGACTGGGCAGCAGCGGATTGGTTCACCGGTTCCATATTTGCGCTAAGCTCGATCAGAGATGGATCATCACCGTGGCTTCGACGGAATTTGCTTCACGGGCACGTTGGCGGCAGATGGCGTGCTCTGAGCCTCCCAGCGCGCGGCGACGAGCAGCAGTATGCGCAGGGGGAAGGAGACAGACACGCGGAGTCCTCACGACGCTTGGGCGGTGCCGGACGACGCAGCTTTGCATCGATGGCCTCTAACGGCCGTGTCAGCCGATGCTGGCGCCGCTGCCATGACCGTGGTGCGCAAGCCAGCGCACCACCGACACTCAAGACCGGCCAAATGCCCGTGCGGCGAGGTGGATAAGAAGGAGGAGCGGTGAGCAACGAGCCAACGCGAGCACTGGTGAGATTGACGCTGCCGACTGACGAAAACGACACTGTCACCTGAATTTTCTGAATTTTGACAGGAACAGTGCACGCCAGCTGTTCGACGAAATGTTTGACGCACGTGGAAAATTTTTCTTGAGCTGAAACTTGGAGGGGTGGTCTCTTGATGCATCCAGAGACTACCTGAATTTTCTCAGAATTATTGGAAAAGGAAAAGAATGAATTTACCAAAAATGGCAAATCTGGTCCAAACTTGCAGCAAGCAAATTTTGAAAAATTTGAACTGTGGACTAGCAGCTCTTGATGGATATAGGTTGAGGGTACTAAGGAGTAGCTATGGTAATTTATTTGGAACCAAAGCTCAAAGCAATCTGATACTTCCTTTGTAAACTTGAGGGGTCCAAAATAAATTACAGAAAAAGGCTTGAGGATAAAATCAATAGAAATAAAATCTAAAAGAGGTTGAAACTTGCTGGAATTGGATGCTTGGCTTGACCCAAAGTAGGGAGGAGGGTTTGAGAAGAAAATTTTGAAATGCAAGTCATGGTAAGAGGTTTGAATAGGGCATTCTTGAATGAGAAGGAATAAACCCCATTTCAAATAAATTCTTTTAGTGAGGAAAAGGACAAAACATCCAGAGAGTCTTTGTGTTGAACCAACCCATGTTGAAAAACTCTCAAGACCAGGATTCAAGAAAGGATCTCCACAAAAATTTGTCATTAAAAGTTTTGAGAAGGAGAATCTTTTAGAAAAATTTAAATAACCTCCTTCCAATCAAATAAAGAATTTGATAAAAATCAAAACCAAAATTTTTGGAGTGTTACAATCCTGCCGGTGGTGGCTATGACGCTTGGCTCAAGAGGGCCACTGAGTTGCTAGATGCCACTTGTGGGGGCGTGGAACCTTTTCGCCCCCACCTGTGTCGCGGCCCCCGCCCCGGGTCCGCGCTCGCCCCTGTTGTGTCTGCTCGTCTTTCCGGGGAGGACCTGGGGAGCCCTGCAGCGGTGAGGTTGCGGACAGGATGCCCCCTCCATCCTGAGAGGTGCTCCCCCAGGTTTCAGTCGGGGTAAGTGGCCCCCCGCGGGAGGCGCCACGGCGGGCCACCTCCTGGCTGGCATGATCCGGCGGCGGGAATGACGATCGACAAGGCGAAGGAACCCGGAGGCTGATTTCAGGCACAGGCGCATGGGCAAGGAAGCAGGCGACATCACGAGCAGGCATGGCACCACCGCTACCCGTTTGTCGCCGACGAACAAGTTTGCCAAGTGGGCAGAAGTAAGGCCCGCGCGCACCATCCCCGCCGGCTCGGTCGTCAAGATCGTCAAGGCCTCGCGAGACCAGGGTCCCTCGTGAACTAATGCGGCTCCCCCAACCGCATCATTAACAGCGAGGACCCCCAGTTACAACCCATCTCTTCAGAACATATTGTGTTAACCTTGGAACGCAGGTGGATCACACTTCGATGGTGCATCCACGGGCCAACGGCCAGACCAAGCGCGCCAACGAGGAGGTCTTGAGGGGCCTCAAGCCAAGGAGCTTCAAGAAGAAGTTGGAGGCCTGTGGTAGGGGTTGGCGCGGTGAGCTTCGGTCCGTGCTGCGGTTCATCTGCACCACTATGACTAAGCTCACCGGCGAGACCCCGTTCTTCCTCGTCTACGGGGCTAAGGTGGTCCTCCCGCGCGAGATCAAACATCGTCCCCCGCGAGCCTTGGCACTCGACGAAGCGCGTCAGGATGCCTCGCGGGGAACAGATCTCGTGCTTGGGGGGGGAGGGAGGGACGTCGCCATGCCTCGCTTCACGCTGCGTGGTGCCGGCAGGCGCTGCGGCGGTGCCATTGCCACAACTTCCACCTCCGGACCCTCGAAGTCAGAGACCCTGTCCTGAGGCAGGTCCTCTCTAGGAAGGGCCTCCATAGGCTCTCACCCAGGGGGAGGGCCTGTTCAAGGCTGCTCGCGTCTCCTGGCCCGGCGCCGCACGCCCGGAGACGGAGGGCGGGGTCCCCGTCGGGAATACTCGGAGCGTCCTGCACCTCCTCAAGCTCTACCTGTGACACTCTCACGTAATAATGAGTGGGGCTGTACATGCCCTGTAGTCTCCCTAAGCGCCACCCCTCAGCCTCACGGGGGCTCCCACCCACGCCCAAGTGGAAGCCCCATGCTCCGTGCTAGCGGACGACACGGTCAAACAGCGACTATGCCCACGCCCAAGTGGAAGCCCCATGCTCCGTGCTGGCGGACAACACGGTCGAGCAGCGACTATGCCCACACCCAAGTGGAAGCCCCATGCTCCGTGCTGGCGGACGACACGGTCGAACAATGACTATGCCCACGCCCAAGTGGAGGCCCCTTGCTCCGCGCTGGTGGGAAGACTAGTATAGGCGCCGGACGCGACTGTTTTTCGCCTTCTTTTGTAGCCAGATTTGCCACTTCTCGAAATGAAATTTGAAGTTCTCGCTTCTTTATTCGCAAGGGGATAGGGTTTTTTCTGCAGCATTTTTTGTTCCTCGAGTTTTTCTTAAGAACAACAACGGCTGCCTGCTTGCCTGCCCCCCGACCATCTCGCGAGCGTGGAGTCCTCACGCCCGTTAAAGTCAGCCCAAACACGACCGTTCTGCCATGGGCCTGCCTCTACGCACACCTCACCAAGTTCTTGGTGCCTGAGTCCTCACGCGACGCTCTCGGGCGAGCCAGCAGGTGAACGTTGCCCAAAGTCCTTGGCGAACACCCGTCTCCTGGTCCTGCCCAGGCATCGCGACCCAGCGTAACATTAACAAGCCACCCCTGCCCAGGGGCCACGGGCGCGCAGTAAACAAAGGGAAGGCGGCCTAAGGGAGTATATCATTACTTCATACATGCATCATAAGGGGATTTCTCCCAAAATACTTTTACATCCCCACGGGGTCATGTTCAAAATCTTGACAGGGAACAGGAAAAAGACAACCTAGGGAGACATGCGGTTGCCATCGCTGCTGTCGCCATCACTGCTGTCACCATCGCTGACGTCCACCTCGCGCCCCTCGACCTCAGGCTGGCCTTCGCCACTTGCGGGAGTGAACTCCGCGATCAGGTCATCCATGTGGTCCTCCACCTAGTCTTCCAAGGCGCCCTGAATCACCTTGGGCATGGGGGCTATCACGGCCTCGAAGTCGAAGTCGGGGTCGAAGCGAAGAAGGTGGCTGAAGACGCGAGAGGACGCTCGCGCGAGAAGACTGTGCCTCCTCTCTTCGACGAGCTGGCGTACCTTCTCAGCTCCACCTTCAAGACGCTCCATGACCCTAGTGAAGAAGTCGAGGTAGCCGGCGTCATGAGCAACGAGCGGGCTGGAGACGCTCTCGTCACAGATGCTGCTCTGGGCCAGACCGGCCCTCTGATCGAGGGCATGGAACATCTGGGAGCACGTGTGATGTAGTCCTCTGGCTCGGTTCGCCTCGTCTAACGCCCGCTCCACGAGGGAGGTAACATCCGCCACCTGCTCGTAGAGGGAAGACAGCTCTGCTTCGGCTGCGGCCTGGGCGTCCAGCGCGGCTTTCTCACACCGCTCCGCTTTGGCCAACTTCTTCTTGAGCCCGTCGGCCTCGCCCATCAGCTTGTTGCGCCGTTTGCAGAAACGGGACTCCTGAAGCTTCAGCTTCGTGCGATAGTCCTGGGAAATGGCCCGACAGACCCCCGTGACCCTCTCGCTGGCCTCCTCCTGAACCCTCGCCTCCCGGGAGGCCAGAGCGGCCTCGGCGGTCATCACTTGGCGCTCCATCGTCTCCAGCCAATCACGCTCCAGGTCCTGCTCCGACGCCACCAGCTCCAATGCCTCCCCCAGAGCACGGAGTTCCACTTCGTGGCTCGACAACCCTTTCGTAGGGACGGGTGCGGTGACCCTATGCTCTCGAGCTTGCCGCTCCAGGGTTGCGATGGAGGCCACGAGCTCCTGCTCGTGCCTCTCGGCGGCCTCGCGCCGCCGGTCCGCGGCCTCGGCCTCTTCGAAGGCGCTGTCGCGGGATTCTTTGGCCGCGGCGGTGGACGCCTCGTCCTTCGCATGAGTGGCTTTGTGCTGGAGGTGGCTAAAGTTCACAGCCACTTCGAGCCGGCGCCACTCGCGTGCCAATCGCTGATGTTCGGCCTCGAGGTGGGCGTCGACGTCACCAAGCTCGACCTCAAGCCGGTCCAGCACGCCCCTCGTGCCCTAAAGAAGGCCATGCCGGACGACACCCCGACCGCGTGCGAGCTCCAACGCTCGGCCAGGAATCTGCTCCGCGCTCCCGGCCGCAGTGGGGGCTTTGGAAGGTCCGGCAGCATCGGACAGGAACCCGGGGTTGGCCGGCTCAGCGTCCACTCTCATGGCTCGAGGCGTGGCCCCGCGTGAGATCGACATCGGGCCGCTCTCCGGTTTGTGGCAAACCCAATGGTCGCCAGGCGACATCGGGATGAGCGGTGGCGCCACCCACGTAAGCTTGACGCTGCCCTCGTCGGAGGTCGCCGGGGTCTCAGGGCCGCGGGCCGCCAGGGGTCGCCTCGGGAGGAGCACGACCCCTCTATAGGGCGCAAGCTCTGCCACAGGGTGCTCCGGCGCTCTGGAGGATGGCGACGGGAGCTCTTTCGCCCCTCCGACCGACGGAAACCTAAGGAATAAGGCCTCAGGAGGGCTTGATGAGCAGAGATCAAGGAAAGCAGAAGACTTACTCATCCGTGGAGATCCACTTCCTCTTCTTCAAGGCCCGAGGGGCCGGACGGGTGCGACCACCATGCCTCCTCCTACTCCGGGGAGCACGGAGGCCAGCAGTCGGCGCACCAGAGTTCGGCGTGCGGTCCCTCACGCCTGGGATGATGGACGCATCCTCAGGAGGAGCGCCTTCCTCGCCGCCTGGAGCCGCACGGGTGGACCGCTGCGGGGTGGGCGCCCCGACATGTTCCTTCGTGGTCACTCCGGGGACCTTAGCCTCAGGACCCTCAGTGCCGGATGCCACCAGGAAGGGATTCTCGCGAGGCCCCGTATGGCCTTTGGGGAGCAGCCCCCACTCGTCAAAGCGCGGCATCGCTTTGGCGTAGGCCCCTCCGTTTGGATAATTGTATAAGGGGATCCCTTCCTGAGGGAGTGCGGCAGCTTCTCCACCGGTCAGGAGGTGGAGTATTCCACGCAGCGTGTTGGAGGGAAGGGAGGCCTCCTGAAGCCTCATGGAGTCCTCGCGGCCGGTGAAGGCCCACATTGGGCGGGAATGACTATGGAGAGGAGCGATCCGCCGTCGGACAAACTCCCTCACCACCATCGCCATCATCGTGCCTGCCTTCCTCAGGTCAGCAAGCCTGGCCATAACCCGCGCAAGCTGCGGGTCGACAAGCTTCGCGTGCTCCCAGCCGGAGCTCGGCTTCGTGGGGGCCGTCGGAGCCTGGAGCAGGGGGTTGTAAACGGCGGTGGCAACATACACCCACTGCCCCCGGAAGCCCTCCGCTTTTGGATGGAGCTCAACATCAACACCCGCGCCCGTCGTCGCGTCCACCGCTCGGAGCGACACGCACCCGGAGCACCGCTCGCCAGCAATCATTTGAAGGGAGAAGAAGTGGCGGAGCAAAGCCACGGACGGGGCGATGCCCACAAAGGCCTCGCACAAGAACATGAAGGCGGAGAGGAGGACAATGGACTCAGGATCGAGATGCAATACGTGGACCTGGTAATGCATGAGCACGGAGTTGAAGAAATCTGAGAACGGTAGCAGCAGGCCGGCGAAGATGGCATGAAGATGAAGGGAGATGTTGGTGACCTCTAGGTCGACTGCAGACCTGGAGGCAGGCCAGATCTTCGTCGCCTTCCACTCGTTGGAATCAGCGGCGATCACCTGTCGGACCTTGTCTAGCCCCTCCAGATTGAGCACGATGGACCGACCCAATGTGGGTTCCGGCCCCACCGGACGCCTCGTCGTCGACGAGGCCTCGCCCCTTTTTCTCTTGGGAGCCATGGCGGCATGGCGGGATGAAGCAGGCGCAAGATCCGGCGGGTGAAGCGTGAGCTTGCGGAGGAAGGAAGGAGCAGAAGGCCGGCGCATTGCGGGGCAATGATGGCCCTGTGACGCGCACCAGGCTTTTTGTCAGCCCGGGCAGTTGCTGAGGCGATGTGGGGAAGTGGAGGCATCCGCGTCTCATCATGTGCCACGCGTCGAGCCTGGCCCGCAGGTGATTGGGGGCCTGCGACGTTTCGCCCTTCGCCCCTTGCCTTCGCCTTGAAGCCAGGCCGGGCACGCCTTGGGCCCGGGGCTGTCGGCGTTCTGGGAACGAGGGTACCCAGATTTGCCTGCCTGTGGCCCAGCGCGCGGGCTCATCGATGGCCCGGTACGACCCAGCTACAACAACTCTAAGACAAGACCCTCGCTGTCGGGGTACACAAACAGGGGTGTATGTTTTCCCCTGACTTGTGCACGGACAGCAAGCCACCATCCCGGCAAGATTGCAACATCCAAGACCAGACCAAGCACAAGAGATCAGCTCTTTGAAGAACCGGAGTGCAAATCAAGAAGACCAAGTCAAGCCAAGGAGCAAGGCACTGCTAAGGGAAAAACCTCCCTTGCCGGGCAGGAGAGCCTAGCGAGGTCAAGGTTACCTCGGAAGCAAGCCTCAAGAACGCCCCGGCAGGCCTACCGGGTCCTACGAAGGCAAAAACACCCCGCCAAGACTTCACCGCTCCACCTCACAGTGACGCAAGTCATCGATCGATGCGGTGTCAAGCCCCAAAGTGACTAAGTGGCTGTCTTTTGCCACATGGCAGCCACTTCCTACAGGAATCACCTCCAAATGACACCCGTCCAACAACATGTCATGCAGACAGGGGAGAAGGTGGCCGAACAGCCCGGCAAGGCGTGCCGGGCAGGCCATGATGTGACACTAAGCGGCGCATTTAATGCACTCTACTCTATCTGTAGAGTAGATATGATAGCACTATTTGCTATCTAATCAGTACGCAATGACTGATTTGCCACTATGGTGACCCCTTGATCTATAAAAGAAGGCCCATGGCAACCATAGAAAGGATTCGGACCCTTGTACACTCGTACGCGCGTAGCTGCTCTCACCCCGAGGCAACCCTGCCGGGAAAGAGCACTGCGTTTCCACCACCCTCCACCATCAATCCACCAAAGCAGGAGTAGGGTTTTACGCCTCGCGGCGGCCCGAACCTGGATAAAAACTGCCCGTGTGATCTCTACCATGCTGCGCTGCGCTCCTCCGCTCTTTGTGCAACGTGCTCAGTCCCCCTGCCGAACCAAAAGGGGCTCATGGCCCCATAGGTGGTCGTGGTTTCCCACGACATTTTTGGCGCGCCAGGTAGGGGGAAGCGCTTGCGCGAACCCGAGAAGTGTACATAGCGCGTCATCTTCATCAGCGTTATCTTCATCAATGGCGTCACCACTCATGACGCCCGAAGGAATGGCGAGGATGGAGAGGGAGAGCGACGTTGCTCCCCCACCGACCTCATCCAATCTTCGTCACCTCCGTACGTCGTGGTCACAATGGCGGCGGAAGCTAGCAACTAGGGCAACAGTACCGCCCCAAACGGGTCAGATAGCAGGGATACCCTGCAAACCCCGTTCGGGAAAAGGAGCGATGTGTAAAGGTACCAGGTTCCCTTCTCTGCCACTCTCACTTATTAATAATCGAGCTACTCTGGGTTTAGCGTCATCAACGTCGATGAGCCCGCGCGATGCTCGGTCCAGCATTTACCCTCCTTGGGGAAATCCTGAGTAGGACGCCGGTGCAAATCCTTTGGTTGACGCCCCGGCAAGTATGCTCCGACAAGGCTGTCTGTGCTGGCATGACTTTCGTGCCAACTGCCATTGGATTGATCAAAAAAGTGTGAAGAGGAGGAGTGGGGAACCGACTGTGCCTAACGTCGCGTCCTACCGCCCACAAGATACATGCGCTTCTAGCCGACCCTTGCTGGGAGCTAGAGGTCGATATACGTGCAGCACCATCCTTCCCGGAGCATGCGAGCTCAACAAGTGGCCGCAGCTGGGAGGAGTAGATGGAGGCACGGATAAGAGCTAAGTCTACGCAATCTTTGCTTTACTTTAAAATCTAGAATTTACGTTTGTTTATCCCTTGAATGCCGGGGTGTTCATGTGAAGAAATCTTTCACAAGATGGTACCTTTGCTAGATTCTTGTCTGCACCCTCGTTCCGTTCAGAGCCTGCTCGCGGAATGGGTGGCTGCGTCGGAAACTACTAAGCAAAAACCTGCCGGGACGCATCCATGCCAAGATAAATGTTAAGGGCCAGACCCTTACGACTTTCGCGGCAATATGATACCGGCAGGCAACCAGAGCGTGCATAGAGATTAATCGTGCGAACACCGATGGGGTAACATTCAAAAGGGATAAAACACGCAATTTAGATTTAATAAAGACATCAAGTTTCATGCAAGCATAAATAGTATGATGTCTAAACACAGGGCATGCATCATGTTTTGATTACAGAACAACACAACTGCGGACATAATTCAAGACCGGTCCCTGCGACCTCGGGGAGCAACAAGAACGCCAAGGACCCTGTCAGCGAAGGGGGTGGCCTTCTCCTCGGCAGCAGAAACATCCACACCAGGCGGCGGCTTCCTGAAGCCATCGGCAAGGTCTAGATCCGGGTGGCGGCAGGCGATGTTGCTTAGGACCATGAAGAGGGAGTTACGGGAAAGCCTCCGGGATTCAGCCTCGAAGCGACCAGCTCTTCCCTCTTCATGCCTCTTCAGCTTGGCGATCAGCTCGTTGAAGAAGACCCCTAGCTTCGCACTGGGGGCCTCCTGCTTGCTGGCCGAGTAGACTGGCCCCTCCATGCCCATCGCTGCGGTCTGGGCAGTGAGGTGCTCAGCAATATCAATCAAGCTCTTGATCCAGAGGTCGACCTGCTCAGACTGGTTCATCAGTTTGTCCTCTGCATCCTTCCGGAGGCGCCTTACGGTGTCCAGGTCTTTCGTCAGTTGCTGCTCATGGGCTCCGCTGGATTCTGCCGAGCTCTCCAAGGTGTCGATCCTGGCCTTCAGATCTTTGATGGTACCGTTGGCGCTCTCGAGATCTTGGCTCTTGGAGGAGAACTGCAATTGCACGTCCTTCAGGAGGACCTCTGCTTTCCGCATCTCCTCCTTGAGAGTCTCGACCTCCTTGGCACTCCCGGCAAGCTTTTTCGTCAGCTCGGTCACCTGCTGATCGAGGTCCACCTTGGCGGTAGAGGCAGCAGCAAGGTCATCAGCAAGCTTCTTCAGCCGAGCGGCAGAATCGGCAGTAAGAGCATCCAGGGCGGCCTTGTGCTTGTCCTCCAGCTCTTCGGTGCGCTGCCGCACAAGGACCTCTAGATCATCGTCCTTGGCACAGAGAGCAGCCTCGAGCCTCTCCTCCCGGAGAGAGATGTCCTGCTCCCTGGCATCCAGAAGCACTTAGCGGTCCGCCAAGCGCGCCTCCCGAGCGATGACATCCTCCCTCGCCATCAAGACTGTCTCCTACTGCCTCAAGAGGACCTGGAATTGCTTGTCGTGCCAATCGCGCAGCTCGGCGCCTTTGTCCTTCAGCTTCTGGCCCACCTCATTGGCGGATTTGCACTGCTCCTTGAGCTCCTGCCATTTCTGGCTATGCCGATCCCGCATCTCTTTGATGCCCGTCGCCACGGACTCCATGAAAGACAAATCTAGAGCGACGGCGATAGAGTCATCCACCTCTTTGACCCCTTGGTATAGCGACGCCAGAATGCACTGAAGCTCTTCGTCAAGTTCCGTGCTCATCGCCATTGACGAGCCGGGGGCTCCAAGCCCAGGCTGCGCGAGCACCAGTGCCAGATGGCTTGAAGATGATGGCGGGACCCCCGCCGGGGTGCCAAATAGGGGAAGGGGACCCATGGTTTGGAGAGGTATCTTCTCTTCAATCACAACCCCTGATTCAGACGTGCTACCGGGGGTTATCTCGGGCTCCATCAGGGGACCCAGGGCACCCTCGGCAGCGTGTTCCTGCCCCTCCGCGGCAACAATCTTGGCGGCCTCCTCCGCGGCGTCCTTCCCCATGTTGGCCACCTCATCTAGCAAATCTGGATCCTCACTTAAGGGGGCTGCAAGCAGAACCAGCAAATAATGGCGGAAATACAGAATTGTTGACAAAATAGGTGAACGAAGCAAGATGACAAGAGGGAACAGGGAAAGAAGAACGAATAAGTTACCCGGAGAGGTCTGCCGGGCAGAAGCTTCAGTTTCTCCGGCGACATTAGTTGCCGGGCCAAGATCGGACTCTTCCGTGGAGACCCTTGGTAGGGATCCCTCGACCCGATCAATGGGCAGAGTGGGCCCCTCCTGAAAAGGCTCGCCCGGGGTGGTTCCTTCTCCTCCTCTGGCTTCGGTGGTGGGGAGCTCTCCTCCGTCGCTCCTGACGGGAGGAAGCACCTCTGTGCGTTCAAGCTGGGGGCTTGGTGCCGAGGTAATCGCACCGTCCCCTGCCGGCCCGCCCCTTCCACCATCCTCGGTGGCTCCGCGTGTCTGAGCCGCTTGGTCCGGTGAATGAGGGGCTGCTCCTCTTCCTCTTCCTCCCTGATAAAGACGATGAACAAAGACCCATCAACAAGCAAGGAAACATGCAGAAATAACAGCAAGGAGGGGAGGAAGTTCTTTCTTACTCCTCATCGATGAGCATGGAGCTCAGCACAAAATCGACAGGCGGAGAAGGTGCCCTGCTTCTCTTCTGAGGAGGGGGAGCTGAGCTCTCCAGCAACTTTGAGCCCTGCCGAGATGCAGGGGGCTCCGATGAAGATGAGCTCTGCGAAGAACTCGAGCCCGACTGGGAGCTGGAGTCATCCTCCGTGGCTGCAGGCTGCTTGGAGGGAGGCCCCTTGGCCCCAGAGAGCCGAGGAGAATGCCGGCGCGCAGATTCAGGAACGCTGCTCTTGGAGGTGGTCTCCTTCACCTTCTTGGTGGCAAGCGCAGGATCGGAGACTGCCGCTCCCCGATTGGCTGCCCGCCTACGAGGGCGTTGGTCCAAGACAGGCCCGGGGGCTTGAGGACCTTCTGCGAGCCACTCTTCTCCAGGTTGCTCTGCCTCCTCAACCTCTTCTTCCTCTAGAGCCTTTGCCACCGTGATATATAGAGCCTCGATCCCGGAAGGCTCATCCCCGGCAAGCTCATCCCCGGCAACCTCTTCCGAGACTTCCGCCTCGTCCCTGCCGCGGGAAGAACTTTCATCTCTGGCCTTCTCTTTTCCCTTTGCTGCCTTCTCGGCCTTCACCACTGCTGCAGCTCGGGATGCCCTGTCCTCTTCAAGCCGCTTCCTAATGTACGCCTCCTCCACCCTGGAGGTGTGCTTGTACATATTGACCTCCACCTTGGTAGCCCTTTCCACTAAGGAAGAGGACCATGCCAGCTCTTCATCGAGCGTGGGTAATTGCCAGTTTCCCAAAACTCCCTGGGGGTTGCAATGTGGCATCCATTTCAAGATCTGGTCCCTAGCGGAATTGATGTTCAGAGGGAGTTGGCGGGCAACTTGAAAAGCTCAAAGCTACCAAACAGCTGGTCGCACAACCAGGCGTGGCCGTAGACTAACAAGTTGTTGGCCAGGCCAGAAGTAACCTCATCCTGTCTGCGGCATCCCCATAGAGCCAGGCGAACCTGTCCCTCTTCTGCAATGGCGCGATACGGCTGAGAAGGAAGTCGGCCCCTACATGCTCGACGGTTAGCCCGGCAGCCTTCAGACAGGTGATCCTGTTTATTGCCGGGCGGAGCCTATCCTCGGTAAGGCCAAATGCCCTCCAGTCATTGCCGCGCTCAAGGCATTCCATCCGCGCCTGGCAGAAATCCGGGGCCATCTTGTCCTGGATCCAACACCAATCTCCCCTCCACTCTTCCCATCTGCTGCGCTGTTGGCCAGAGATGTAATCCCAGTTCTCCCTTGGCACTACCCGTGGCATCCAGCTTATGTTCCCAGAGCGGTGGTTTTTGTTCTCCACCCGCGGAACAAAATAGTGCCTGAACAGATCAATGTTGGGGGCAACTCCAACAAAGTTCTCACACAAGTGAGCAAAGATTGCCATGCATGCCATTGCATTTGGCGTGAAATCCAAGAGATGGAAGCCATAAATCACCATCATCGCTTCTAAGAAATCTGAGAAAGGGGGACAGAGACCACAAATGAAGTACGCGCAAAAGAATCGGTACAAATCTGGCGGGTCCTGTTCCCCCTCCGCCAGAACTTTGGGCGCGCCGTGCCCCTTTGGGACTTCCCTCCCCCACAAATATCCATACCTTGCCTCAAGCACTTCACCGTACAGATTCGACGGAAGGAAGACGACATCTGCCCTCCGCTTCCTGTCCAGCTCTGACGCCCTCTTGCTCCCCTCAGTGGCCGCCTCCTTCACAGCGGTCGCCCGCTTCCCCCTGGCGGTGATTTTCTTCCCCATGTCTCCAAGATGCTGCGAGGATGTGGGAAGAAAGTAGAGAGAGGATCGGCGGCGAGTGCAGGCGAGGAAGGAGAGCAGTTGCTTGGCTTGCGGAGGAAGATGGTGGGGAGGCGAGGCAGACGATGAATGAGCAGTACCCTTCCGCGTTTTCCTCTATTAAGGGAAAGGACATGGGGAAGGGCGCGACTCTTCAGAAAATTACCGTTTTACATTTACTGCTACAGTCCCACGCCCCCACGACCTGCAGTAATTACGCGAAGTGGACGTTGGATTGACTGGTCATCATAACAAACCGCCATGCGCGCGGCCTTCTTCTGCCACGTGTCCGTGCACTGTTTGGGGCCTAACCCAACGTGCCCAGCGACACGTATGGCTCAGGCCCGGGGGCTTCTGTCGGGGTACACAAACAGGGGTGTATGTTTTCCCCTGACTTGTGCACGGACAGTAAGCCACCAACCCGGCAAGATTGCAACATCCAAGACCAGACCAAGCACAAGAGATCAGCTCTTTGAAGAACCAGAGTGCAGATCAAGAAGACCAAGTCAAGCCAAGGAGCAAGACACTGCTAAGGGAAAAACCTCCCTTGCCGGGCAGGAGAGCCTGGCGAGGTCAAGGTTGCCCCGGAAGCAAGCCTCAAGAACGCCCCGGCAGGCCTGCCGGGTCCTACGAAGGCAAAAACACCCTGCCAAGGCTTCACCGCTCCACCTCACAGCGACGCAAGTTATCGATCGATGCGGTGTCAAGCCCCAAAGTGACTAAGTGGCTGTCTTTTGCCACATGGCAGCCACTTCCTACAGGAATCGCCTCCAAATGACACCCGTCCAGCAACATGTCATGCAGACAGGAGAGAAGGTGGCCGAACAGCCCGGCATGGTGTGCCGGGCAGGCCATGATGTGACACTAAGTGGCGCATTTAATGCACTCTGCTCTGTCTGTTGAGTAGATATGATAGCACTGTTTGCTATCTAATCAGTACGTAATGACTGATTTGCCACTGTGGTAACCCCTTGATCTATAAAAGGAGGCCCATGGCAACCATAGAAATGATTTGGACCCTTGTACACTCGTACACGCGTAGCTGCTCTCGCCCCGAGGCAACCCTGCCGGGCAAGAGCACTGCGTTTCCACCACCCTCCACCATCAATCCACCAAATCAGGAGTAGGGTATTACGCCTCGTGGCGGCCTGAATCTGGGTAAAAACTGCCCGTGTGATCTCTGCCGTGCTGCGCTACGCTCCTCCGCTCTTTGTGCAACGTGCTCAGTCCCCCTGCCGAACCAAAAGGGGCTCATGGCCCCATAGGTGGCCGTGGTTTCCCACGACACTCACGAGGGCCCCCGACCTCGCTAGGAGAACGACGCCAAAGACCTCTAGAGGAGCAGCCCCTCGAGCCTGCCTCTCGAGGAGCGGAGAACTCTATGCAAGCCTCCCCCCTCATGAGGCTATGATTACGTGAGCCATGACGACCAAGGCCAGGCGGGCGCCAGCGGGCTCAGAGGGGACAGTTTCCTCTTCGGTGCTAAGGGAGCAAGGGCAGGCGCAGGTTCCTGAGGAAGGCCCCAGGCTTTCCATTCTGGTTCAACGAGACCAAGACCACGAGCTCAGCAGGACGGATGTCATCGCCGAGCCCACCGCTACGTCATGGCCAGAAGCTTTATAGGTGAAGACCACCTTTCATCAGGACAAGATGTACTGCTTGTCCCCTTTCAAAATTGGCCGTTGTGGGATCCCTTCCCGCCTAAGCTATGAGGGAAGAGGACCAAGGCCACTATAAATATGGGCTAGCCATCACCGTAGAGAGGGGGACGGATCCATCCTCACTACCCGAGCCCTCGCGAGGCTGCTCAACCACTGTACTAGTTCATCCTCTACCTCCTCGTGAGGCCAATCCACCAAAAGCAGAAGTAGGGTTTTACACCACAAGGTGGCCCGAACCTGGGTAAACCTTTGTGTTCATCTTCTTCCCCGCTTGCACGGACTCGACGAGGCTAGGACGTGGGGTGGTGAGTTTGAGCCTAGAGCCGGTTGGGATCTTCGCACATGCCCCAGAGTTTGAACCTTCTTGGGTCTGCGGAGCCCTGAATCCGACAGATTTCACTAGAGGCTTCTCTCGAGAAAATAGCATACGGTGGGTAAACAAATTACTGTTGGGCAATTGATAGAAAAGTAAATAATTATGACAATATCCAAGGCAATGATCATGTATATAGGCATCACGTCCAAGATTAGTAGACCGACTCCTGCCCGCATCTACTACTATTACTCCACACATCGACCGCTATCCAGCATGCATCTAGTGTATTAAGTTCATGAAGAAATGGAGTAATGCAATAAGAACGATGACATGATGTAGACAAGATCTATTCATGTAGGAATAGACCCCATCTTTTTATCCTTAATGGCAACGATACATGCATGTCATGTCTCTTTCTGTCACTGAGATTGAGCACCGCAAGATCAAACCCATCACAAAGCACCTCTTCCCATGGCAAGAAAAATCAATCTAGTTGGCCAAACAAAACCAAAGTTTCGGAGAAGAAATACGAGGCTATAACAATCATGCATATAAGAGTTCAACAAAGACTCAAATAATATTCATAGATAGATCTGACCATAAACTCACAATTCATCGGATCCCAACAAACACACCGCAAAAAAGAGTTACATCAAATAGATCTCCAAGAACATCGAGGAGAACATTGTATTGAAGATCAAAAAGAGAGAAGAAGCTATCTAGCTACTGCCTACGGACCCGTAGGCCTGTGGTAAACTACTCACGCATCATCGGAGGGGCAAGGGCGATGATGAAGAACCCCTCCGTGATCATTGACCCCTCCGACAAAGTGCCAGAAAAGGCCTCTAGATTGGATCTCGTGGTTCTGGAACTTGCGGTGGTGGAAACTCTGGTCTCTTGACTCCCCTAGGGTTTTTGGGATTTTAGAGTATTTATAGAGCTGATAGTCGGTGGAGAGGCCACCCGTGGGCCCCACTACCCACCAGGGCGCGCTAGGGGCCTCTGGCGCGCCCTGGTGCCTTGTGGGCCCCACGGGCCTCCCCTCGTGCACTTCCTTGGCTCCCAAGGTGTCTTCTGTCCAGAAAAAAATCTCCAAAAAGTTTCGTGGCATTTGGACTTCGTTTGGTATTGATATTCTGCGAAGTAAAAAATAAGCAAAAAAACAGCAACTGGCACTGGGCACTATGTCAATAGGTTAGTCCCAAAAAATGATATAAAGTTGCTATAAAATGAATATAAAACATCCAAGATTGATAATGTAACAGCATGGAACAATAAAAAACTATAGATATGTTGGATACGTATCACCTTTTCACTCTGTTTCAGATATTTGACCATCACCGTCGCTGTGGCCGCTAAATGCCGCGGGTTGTCAAACCAAGACTGTATCTCCATCATCCTGGCTAGCTTCACAGGGTCACCGTCTGCGATCCTCACATATCGGTTGTACTCCTTCATCGATCTACTTCTCCACAGCACCTTCACTCGCCGGCGATGGTTTTGGAATGGAAGAGGAGCGGCACTGGTTTTGGATTGGAACATGAGAGGAGCAGCGGTGGTTTTGAAATGGAAGAGGAGAGGAGCAGCGGCGGTCTTGGAAGTATTATATTTTTCTTTTGAGGTGATGGTCTTGGAAGTCGGAAAGCAAGAGGAGCGGCGGACATTGGTTTTGGATTGGATGAGAGCGGCGGCGCGCTGTGACTGGGTCCCTCCTACTACCTCTGTGCTGGTTTACTAGCCCCATCGTATTTTGGGTCAAAGTTTGACCACGTACTGTATTTGACAAGCAAAATGTGAATGCATGGCATCAAAAATCATATCGTTGGATTCACATCTGAATGCACTTTCCAATTATACTATTTTTGCAACGTATAACATATATTTTATTTGTTAAAACATGGTCAAAATATGAGCCAGAATACATGGGACGCTAGTTAGTGTGGGGTCGCTTCTTAATTGAAGGGTAAATTGATTTTGATTTACATCCAGTCACAGCACGCCGCCCCTCTCGTCCAATCATAAACCGCCACCGCACGCTCCTATCCCTCTTCTCCATTGCAAAACCACCACTTCTCCTCTCCATCTTCTCCATTCCAAAACCATCGTCTCGCCTCTCCCTCTTCTCCATTGCAAAACCACCCCCTCTCCTCTCCATTGCAAAACCACCATCTCGCCTCTACCTCTTCTCCATTGCAAGACCACCGTCTCTCCTCTCATCTTCCAAAGCCAGCACCGCACATCTCTGAAGCACATCTATGGAGAGGATGCAGAAGCAAATCGTGCAGATCGCCAGCGGCGACCAGGCAAAGTTAGCCAGGTTGAAGGAGATCCTGACTTGGTTTGACAACGAGTGGGAGATTTCTAGGACGGTGAGGGCCATGTGGAAATGTATGAGAAAGAGCAAGACGGCTGCGATGAGGGCGGCGATGTACTCCCCGGCGGCAGTCATGCCGCAGTCCCTCGAGTTCATCGAGTATCTCCTCTGGGTGATGGAGCAAACAGATTCGCCTGAGGCAAAAGTCAGTCGGAGGTGGTGGGCGTACAAATCAAAGGCCGAGCATCCAGAGGATGACGAATCGATCAAGTACGGTGTGCCGTTCGTGAGGGTGCAGTGCCAGCCGGAGCCACCGAGTATTCATTCTCCCACCACAAGAGGAGGAGGTCGGATGGTGCGATGTCGCTTGACCGCAGTTCTCCATGGTTCCCTCGCCGCTCGCACCGTCTCAGTTGCGGCAGTAGGGTTTTAAGGTAAGCTTCACACTAGACCTAATCTTCCATCTGCTATGCTTACAATCAGTGTGATGGCTAATAAAAATCATACAAGTAAGTACTAGATAGTACTTCGAGTACTATGCCAATCACCCTAAAAGAGCTCTGGAATTAAAACAAAGTTGTGAGAATGTGTACAAATAAAGAAAAATTGATTGGTCCTTTCAGAAAATGTACTCCCTAGAAAAGTGCCAATATAAGCTATTTGATTAGAGGATTTGCTGCAACACTGAAACAAGTAAAGTGCATGTCAAACACCGGTAGATTAAAATGTTCTGCAGGGTCGGCAAGAACTTGAGGAACCATCCGAGCATCTGTGCTTTTTCCAAGCCACGTTTATGTTAGATATTGGCACCTCGCACTCTGCATATATGCTGGTTCCATCCAAACATTTATGCAGTTCCACTAAAATGTAGATGAATAACCTTGTTTGCACAGATAATTAAAAAGCATGATTACATTATAGTGGCACTAGTTGATGAAACATACACTAATAAATAGAAGAAACTTCATTTTCTTAATAGGAAAATATTGCGGTACAATACCTTTATTAAAAAAATACAACAGTATGCCATGCTGTGAGGGGGAGATGGGCCCTACGATGCCTCATACGGTAGGCTAGATAATGGAAATCGACCCACTTCTTCCCGATACACCTTCTGCAAGTGATGAACATCAGTGTACAACGGTAGTACAAGGAGGGGCCTTGAGCCATTCCAATCTCTATTTTTGTGCTGTTCAACTAAAATTAAGCATCCCAGTTTGCAGGAACACTTAAACATGTCATTACATTAACAATGGGACTAGTTGATGAAACATATACTAACAAAGAGAAGCACTTTCATTATCTACATTGGAAATGAAATGATAGAGAGGACAATAGCTCTATTTTAACTGTATTATTACTTCATTTTATCAGTGGCACCAGGGTCGAGCAGGTGGCAAGTGAGGTGTACCGTGCGTCGCAAGGATGGAGGCCGGGGGTGCTTAGACTAGGATGCTGAAGCTGGCTCTTTCAGTCCTTATCTCCCCCCTGATGTTTCTGCTGTAGCTTTTGGGTTGTAATCCAAACTTGGTCGAGCCGGGGCTGCGTCCCCCTACCTGCCTAGCTTATGTGGTAAACATGTCTCCTCCTAATAGTAAGTCCTTTCTAGTATTAGTTGCATAACTGCCCGTTTAGACTGAGATAATGTCGAATAATGGTTCTGTGACGCCCCCGACTTAATCGTGCACTAATCATACACGCAAACATTCACGATCAAGCACAGGGACTCACGGGAAGATATCATAACACAACTCTAACACAAATAAATGAAGATCCACAATATTACAGACCAGGGATCCGAAGATCCGAATACATAAGTCAGTCATACAAATATTATCTGAGTACAGACATAGTTAGACAAGTTTTGCCTTAAGAAGGCTAGCACAAACAACGACTCTAGATCGAAAGGCGTTGGCCTCCTGCCTGGGAACCTCCGATCCTACTCCTGGTCGGCTGGCTCGATCCAGTAGTACGTGCCCTCTGGACCATCCTGGTAGTAAGCTCCTGTGGTGGCATCTGGCTCCTGGACTCCATCGTCTGTTTGTATCATCAAGGTGGGGTATGGGGAAAAGAGAAAATAAAGCAACCGTGAGTACTCATCCGAAGTACTCAGCAAGCAAGGATCTATACTACATATGCAACATTATCAATGGAGAAAGGCTGTATATGTGGACTGGGCTGCAGAAATGCCAGAATAGAGAGAAGGCCTAGTTCTATCGAAGACTAGCATCTTCAAACATCTTCACAAGTCATCATCTTGCAGCAATAGAAGAGAGTAGAATAGCATTTTATTTAGCAAACATGTTGAAGCAAAGCCTAGAGATCCTTCCTCGACTCCCAGCGAGAAAGCGATCCCGAAGTTTCAATTAAGTAACAAGTATCCAGTTCAAGTAGTAGATCGGGATACACAAACTGAGCGTCCTTTACCGTAGGACCGGCTATCGATAGATCATTCATCCCTGCAGGGGTGCACTACTGTTACCCAACACGCTCGATCAACTCTGGCCGGACACACTTGCTGGGTAATGCCCAGCCTCGGAAGATCAACACGAAGCAGCGCCCTACCTAGGCTCAGCAGAGAGGTCAGCACGCCGGACTAACCTATGCACCCAGAGGTCTTAGGCCATCGCCCTGGGCACCCTGCGCGTTGCTTGGCTGGACGGGGTGCAGGCGCGACACTGAACTCGTCAGTGAAGTATCTAGCCCAGTCCCGGCGATCAGCCCGCACGATGAATCGTGATGTCTGATGAGCTTTCGGGAGAAACGTACATCGCAGAGGGCCCCATAACCATTATCCCGCGTGGTGGTAGTGCGTATAGGGCACGTCGACCCACTCAGATCACACACCCAAATCCAATAGGCTCATTTAGTATCACGCGGAGACAATTAGAGTTTCTGAAGCTCCGCCACAGTATCACACTCGAGTGCCCTTCCTGCACACCCGACATCATAGATCCCCAGCGGGTACCCACCTGGGTCGAACCGCCTGTAACAAAGGTCAAGTAACTGTGCGGTCATAACATCAAGGGGGAAACCCGAGGAATCACCCTCGGTGAATTCCACTCGACGAAATCATCAGGATGAACATATGAGGCATCACCCTCGAGGTTCACACTGGGGGGTTGCACGACAGAGTCGTATCGGAAGTGGAGAAGGAGGAATCACCCTCGATGACCACGACCGAACAGCTACACGGCAGAGTATTCATCAGGAGTGCGTTACGAGGTATCACCCTCGGCACTCGATAGTAACTATGCAGAGTCGTACAACTAAGGGGGTGTGAAGTGAGGTGTCGGTCTCTGGTCGATGAACGCATTGATCGAGTCGTCGACGATCAAGCAGGGGCAACAAGGGTAAGATGGTGGGGTCACTGATGGTTCACTACCAACCTATACTAAACAGTTTATCATAGTCAGGTAAGGTAACAATGAACAGGTTACAACAGCAGGCTATGCATCAGAATAGGAGCATACATTAACAGTAGCAAATCTAATGCAAGCAGGAGAATTGGAATGGGCGATATCTGGATGCTCAAAGGGGGGGGGGGGGCTTGCCTGGTTGCTCTGGCAAGAGAGAGGGATCGTCAACGGGCTGCTCGTCTGGAGCGTAGTCGTACCCAGCTGCAGCGTCGTCGGTCTCGGCGTCTATCGAGAGAGAAGGAGGGGGAGAGAAACAATAAATTCACGGCATAATGCAAACTATATGTATGACATGCCTAAATGATATGCCGGGGTGTTCTACTGCCTAACTAAATGATTTAGTTAATTTAGGAATTTATCCGGATTTATTTAACCAACGTTGGGCACTATTCATTTATAGAAATCGGTCTAAAAGTTCAATGTTCATATAGCTAGGGGCATCTGACAAGAATACGGAGGGCGTATTCGGGTTCGTATCAAAATTCTGAGCAACTTTCATATATAAATTATTTTCATCGGAGTTACGGTTTATTTAATATGAATTTCTAAAGTTTTTATTAATTTCTGGAATTTAATTTCAACATTATCCAAAACAGTAATTGATGATGTCAGTATGACGCGATGATGACGTCAGCAGGTCAACTCTGGCTGACCAGAGTCAAACCTGACAAGTGGGGCCCACATGTCATACACTGTGGCTTTAACAGAGAGGTTAAATTAACTAATTGGGTTAATTAACAGGTGGGGCCCAGCAGTCAGTGACTGATTAGTGTTTAAACTAATTATTAACTAATTAACATATTTTCTATTTTTTTAAATTTATTTAAATGGCCGGGCCCCACATGTCAGTGAGACAGGGGCGGCCACGTCAGCAGTTGACCCGAGTCAACGGGTCAACTGGGGCCCAGGGGGCCCACAGTCAGTGGCACGGGGGGGTGGGACCCACCGGCCACGTCGGACGCCGGCCGAAGAGCGCTCCGGCGAGCTCCAACGCGGCGGAGCTAGCCAGCGAGGTTCGGGATTCGCCCACAGGGCGTCTCCGGGGCTGGGGGAGGGTGCGTTCGACGCGGCTCGACGTCGCGTGTCAAATGGCGGCGGTGCGGGGTGCTGGGAAGGCCGGCGTGGAGCGCCAGGAGCTCGTCGGCGGCGAGGTTTCTCGGGCGAGCTACATGAACGGCGCCACGGTGTGTTTTGCGAGCGAAGCAAGGGGTAGGCGAGGCCTATGCGAGGCGGCGAAGCGGACAGGCAGCAGCACAAGACCAAATGGTCGCCGGACGGTCGCCGGCGACGAGGTCCGTGGCGGTGGGCTCGGGCAACTTGAATGCGGTCACTACGGCGTCGATAGTGAGAAGAAAAGAGAGGGGAACGACGTCGACTGCTCACCGGGCCCTGTAGGTGTGCAACAGCGGGCTCGGGAAGGCTTGCCGGAGCGAATCGACGGTGGCGACGCAGGCGGCCGTAGGGGAAGAAGACGATGCAGGCCGGCGATGCAGAGGCGTTCGGCTTTGGTTCGTCGGCGCAGGAGGCGTAGAGGAGCACGGCGGTGACGCTGGACTAGGCGGGACGGCGTGGCGGAGGTGGTGGCTACGCGGGCAAGGGAGCAATGGCGATGGCCGCGTCGGCCATGGCGGAGAACGAGCGAGGGAGGGGGAGGAATGGTGGCTAGGGTTCGCCAGGGGGGTGAGGAGCTGCTCTTATCCCCAGCGCGAGCGCGGGCGCGCTGTCGAGCGGCGAGCGAGGGGGGCCTGGGGCGCGCGTGCGCGTGCTTGCGATGTGTTTGACAGCGAGGCGGCGGTGAGCAGTGAGAGGTGGAAGGAGGCGCGGGGTGGGCTGGGCCGGCGCTGTAGCAGTAGGCCTAAGTGCACAGTAGCGCGTTTAGGCCTTTTTCTATTTTCCTTTTTCTGTTTTCTTTTCTTTCCTGTTAGCTAATTGTTTGGGCACTATATGCATTTTGTAAAAAGTGTGACCTAGTCCATAATTAGCAGTGCACTACACCCTAACACCAAAAACTAGTTTGGGCAAAACATCATTTCATATTTGATTTAGATTAATTAAAAGGTTATTAAACATTATTTTCAGCCACTGTTAGAGGAGGTTTGGGTTACTTAATTAATGTAATAAATGTTGGTGACAATTTTAGAATGGTCTCTGGAATATTTATTATTTAATGAACATTTTAGTTTCTATGTTGAACAACTTTTATTTTCCACATTCATTTAAATTTGGATTTTGACTTAGGAGTTAAAATGCAATATGATGCTAATGATGATCATGCACTGTTAAACTTGCTGACTTGTCATTATCAAAAGTGATTACTGTGGCTAATGACATGGGGTGTTACAATTCTCCTCATCTATCAAGAATTCTCGTCCCGAGAATTAAGAGGAAGACTGAAAGAAAGCGGGGTATTCTTCGCGAAGACGATCCTCGCGTTCCCAAGTGGCTTCAGCTTCAGAATGATTCGACCACTGGACCTTGAGGAATTTGATTGACTTTTGATGAGTTTGGCGCTCAGCTTGGTCAAGAATACGGATGGGATGTTCTGGATATGACAGATCTTCCCGTAATTCAAGCATTTCGTGATCCACAGCTCGAATAGAATCCTTGAAGCAGCGACGGAGTTGGGATACATGAAAGACATCATGTACTTGAGAAAGATTTGGCGGCAATTGCAATTGATATGCCACTTCTCCTTGACGGGAAAGAATACGGAACGGGCCAATGTAGCGAGGAGCTAACTTGCCTTTGATTCCGAACCGGTGAGTGCCCTTCAACAGAGTGACGCGAAGGTAAGCTTGCTCGCCAGGTTGATAGACCATTTCCTGGTGCTTTCGGTCATAGTTGCTCTTCTGACAAGACTGAGCAGTTTTTAGATGTTCACGGACAATGCAGACTTGTTCTTCTACTTACTGAATAATGTCCGGTCCGACGAGTGAGCGTTCCCCAGTTTCTGACCAATTTAGAGGGGTTCGACACTTACGACCGTATAGAACTTCAAACGGTGCCATCTTCAGACTAGCTTGATAGCTATTGTTGTTAGAGAATTCGGCATACGGGAGAGATTCTTCCCACTTCTTACCGAAGGAGATGACGCAAGCTCGAAGCATATCTTCGAGCACTTGATTAACTCGTTCGACTTGACCCTGAGACTGAGGGTGAAAAGCGGTGCTGAAAGACAGATGAGTTCCCATAGCTTCTTGGAAACTATTCCAGAATCTGGAGGTGAAGAGGCTGCCACGATCCGAACTGATCTCCAATGGAACACCGTGGAGTGACACAATTCGGGAAACATACAAGTCTGCTAACTGGCTAGCAGTGATTGTCTCCTTAACTGGCAGAAAGTGAGCAACCTTGGAGAATCGGTCAATGACGACAAAAATAGCATCATGACCTTTCTGAGATCTGGGAAAACCAGTAATGAAATCCATTTGGACCTTGTCCCATTTCCATTCAGGAATTTCAAGGGGTTGCAGAGTTCCAGCAGGCCTTTGATGTTCTGCTTTAATGCGTCGGCAGACGTCACACTCAGAAACATAATGAGCAATTTCTTGCTTCATATTAGGCCACCAGTATCTCTGACAAATGTCACGGTACATCTTTGTGCTACCAGGATGAATTGACAGAGGAGTGTCATGAGCTTCTTTCATAACGTGTTCTCTCTCATCCTTGAACTTGGGTACGAAGAGATGGTGTTGGAAGAATAGGATCCCATCATCATCAAGATGGAATTCCGACGGCTTTCCTTTTTCGAGGTATCGCTTGATCCTTTCAACTTCAGAGTCATACCGTTGCATAGTCTTAATGCTGTGTTCTAAATCTGGTTCAACAACCAGGGTATTGAGATAACCCTGTGGAACAATATGGAGGTTCAACTTGCGAAGCTCTTCATGGAGAAGAGGTTGTGTTTCCTGAACCGTAAGATTGCTGCAATAAGCCTTGCGACTCAAAGCATCGGCCATTACATTAGCCTTGCCAGGGGTATATGAGATATTCATATCATAATCAGCAATTGTTTCGAGCCATCTTTGTTGATGAAGGTTCAGATCTGGTTGAGTATATAAATACTTCAAACTTTGATGATCCGTGTATATCTTGCAACGATTACCAAGAAGGTAATGTCGCCATAGCTTCAGGGCATAAATAACCGCAGAAAGTTCAAGATCATGCACGGGATAATTTTCTTCATGGGGACGCAATTGTCGAGAGGCATAAGCAATCACTTTACGCTCTTGCATTAGGACACAGCCTAATCCTTGACGAGATGCATCACAGTATATCACGAAATCCTTTTGGGAATCCGGGGGTGCTAATACTGGGGCATATGTCAATTTATCTTTTAGTGTCTGAAAGCTTTCTTGACATTTTTCTGTCCACTCAAATTTGGCACCTTTGTGAAGCAGATTCGTCAATGGTTTTGCAATCTTGGAAAAGTTCTCAACGAATCGACGGCAATAGCTAGCGAGTCCGAGAAAACTTCTAACTTGCTTAACATTCTTCGGGGGAGTCCAGTCAAGAATAGCCTGAACTCATTTCGGGTTAACAGCAATGCCATTCTTGGAAATCACATGACCCAGGTAGGTCACTTCAGATAACCAAAATTCACACTTGGAGAATTTAGCATACAACTGATGTTCTCGTAGCTTCTCCAATACAAGCCGAAGATGTTCGGCATGTTCTTCTTCATTCTTGGAATATATAAGGATATCATCTAAATAAACCACGACGAATTTGTCGAGGTAATCCATGAAGATATAGTTCATCAACCGGGAGAAGGTTGCTGGAGCATTGGTTAAACCAAATGACATGACGGTGTACTCATATGAGCCATATCGAGTAACAAAGACAGTCTTCAGAATATCCTCTTCGTGAACACGGATCTGATGATAACCCAACCTCAAGTCGAGTTTCGAGAAGACAGAGGATCCAGCAAGCTGATCATAAAGATCATTGATTCGGGGCAGTGGGTATTTATTCTGGATTGTGGCTTGGTTAATGGGCCGGTAATCCTGAACCAATCGGTTAGTTCCATCCTTCTTCTTAACAAAGAGTGAAGGTGCTCCCCAAGCAGAGGAACTGGGGCGGATGAAACCTTTCCTAAGTGACTTGTCGATTTCTTCCTTAAGCTTAAGAAGGTGGTGCGGAGGCATCTTATAAGGACGCTTGGCAATAGGGACAGTGCCAGGCTTCAAGTCAATGACAAACTCGACAGCTCTAGCTGGGGGTATTCCTGGAAGTTCTTCCGGAAAATCTCGAATGACAGGAACATTCTTGATTCATTCCAGAGGTGAGGCGTTCAAAGCATTCAGAACATATATCTGAGCTTCAGCATCTCGGGTAATGCGGGCGGTGTAGTTCACTATCTCATCGGATGGGTGAAGAAGTTGGATAGCTTTAGTGGCATAATTGATCGAAGCAATGTGAGCTTTCAACCAATCCATTCCGAGGATGAGGTCTATGGTGGAAGACTTCAGGATAATGGGTGAGGCAAGGAATTCCAATCCCTTAATTTCAACGGGAACATTGTGTGCCATCATAGTGGTTTGACACTGGCCTCCAGGGGTGTGGATTACTACTGGCAGATTCATCTTTTGAAATGCAATGTCATGCGATAATGCAAATACTTCTGACATGAATGAATGCGATGCTCCTGAATCAAATAATACAGAAGCGGGTACTGAGTTAACGAGAAGGGTACCCATCACAGTAGCAGGTTGATCCTGGACTTCTTCAATATCAATGTTGTAAGCGTGTCCACGACCATGTGCAGCAGACCCAGTATTATAGTTGCGGGCCTGATTGTTGCCACGACCATTGCCACGGCCAGCACAAGGAAAAGCTAACTGATTCTGAGTCTGGCGGCAGTCTTTAGCCTGGTGACCTGGTTTGTGGCACTTGAAGCACAAACCATCTTCAGGACGAAGAGGAGCATTATTTTGAATAGCTTGAGCTCTTGGCTGCCTCGGCGGGGGAGGAGGCAGACGTGGTGCAGCATAGTTGTTCTTTGGCGCAGAGGTATTGGGATGGAACACGTTGTTGGGAATCCAGACTCGACGCTTCTGTGCTGAGCCCGAAGATGAGCCAGCATCACGATAGCGCTTCTGCGAGTCCTTGTGTTTCATTTGAGTAGTCTCAACAAGAATAGCCTTGTTCACAAGAGTTGGAAAGTCGTTGAAGTCTTGAGGAGCTAGGGCAAGCTCGAGGTCTGGGTGTAGTCCATTACGGAACTTCTCTTGTCTACGAGCATCCGTGGCGATGTCTTCTTCAGCATAGCGGGAGAGATCTAGAAATTCCCGCTGATAAGCTTCGACAGTCTTGTTGCCTTGAGTAAGGTTGCGGAACTGGGTCTTCATTCGTTCCATAATTGCCTGAGGGATATAACGTGCACGGAAAGCAGCCTGGAACTCATACCAGGTAATGACTTTTCCAGCAGGCAGTGTACGCTTGTGTGTGTCCCACCATTGAGCAGCGGGGCCCTTTAAGAAAAAGGCCGCGAAGATGACGAAGTTGGCAGGGGCGACATTAGCAGACTCCATCTCGTGAGTGATGTCGCGTAGCCAGTCATCAGCATCCAATGGCTTGTCAGAGTTGCGGAACTGAGTTGGGTTAAGTCGCATAAACTCTGTCAAAGTTATTGAAGCAGGGTTCTGATTCTGGTTGTTCTGATGCGGAAACTGAGCCATGATTCCAGTCATAAACAAACGGTTGAGCTCGAATTGTTGCATCATAGCTGCCATATAGTCTGGCGGTGGTGGGCGTTCAGGGGTACCACGACCACGACCACCTGGTCTAACCATCCTGCTAAGTACCAACAGGGGGTAGTTCAGTAAAAGAAATTGCGAGTGTTTAGCGACAAGCATGATGTAACTCGACAATAATTTAAGCAGTGTAACAGATACATCACAGTAGTCGATTAAGACATACAGATCCATACACAGAGTCGGGTACATGCGGACAACATAACGACGCAAATTAAAAGCTAGACATACTAGGCGGCGCGCAGGCACGCGGTAAGGAAGTACACAACGAGGCATAGCAAAGGCTACATCAACGTCGGGGAAAACCACTGAAACGGGGTAACTGCGAGTGCGGACGATGAATGTTCGTTGCAGTAGGATCCTGCGCTCCATGTGCACTCTGATGCAGAACCCGGTCTTATCGAATGACAACTCGGAGTATAATACAACTCGGAGAGAAAGGTTAAACAAAACAGTGGAAAGGAAAATGATTATCAGACTAATCAGATCAATGACAGGGAAATCGCACAGATATCCAGCTCTCCGGGTAGACAGGACTTACGAGATCCTAAGTGTCGGCATTAGTAAAATTTATTTAACCTGAATAGAAGAGAGATCAGAGTCCCAGAGTATAGATGAGGAATAAAAGATCCTAATACCACCCAATGGCGACGTGGGCCCGTAAGCCACATAGCCAAGTTAGTAAATTAGTTTTTCGGTTCCTAGACTCAACTTCGGCCAAGGAATTTGGAAGGGGCTTCCTAAAGGCAGTCGGCTCTGATACCAACTTGTGACGCCCCCGACTTAATCATGCACTAATCATACACGCAAACATGCACGATCAAGCACAGGGACTCACGGGAAGATATCATAACACAACTCTAACACAAATAAACGGAGATCCACAATATTACAGACCAGGGATCCGAAGATCCGAATACATAAGTCAGTTATACAAATATTATCTGAGTACAGACCTAGTTAGACAAGTTTTGCCTTAAGAAGGCTAGCACAAACAACGACTCTAGATCGAAAGGCATTGGCCTCCTGCCTGGGAACCTCCGATCCTACTCCTGGTCGGCTGGCTCGATCCAGTAGTATGTGCCCTCTGGACCCTCCTGGTAGTAAGCTCCTGTGGTGGCATCTGGCTCCTGGACTCCATCGTCTGTTTGTATCATCAAGGTGGGGTATGGGGAAAAGATAAAATAAAGCAACCATGAGTACTCATCCGAAGTACTCAGCAAGCAAGGATCTATACTACATATGCAACATTATCAATGGAGAAAGGCTGTATATGTGGACTAGGCTACAGAAATGCCAGAATAGAGAGAAGGCCTAGTCCTATCGAAGACTAGCATCTTCAAACATCTTCACAAGTCATCATCTTGCAGCAATAGAAGAGAGTAGAATAGCATTTTATTTAGCAAACATGTTGAAGCAAAGCCTAGAGATCCTTCCTCGACTCCCAGCGAGAAAGCGATCCCGAAGCTTCAATTAAGTAACAAGTATCCAGTTCAAGTAGTAGATCGGGATACACAAACTGAGCGTCCTTTACCGTAGGACCGGCTATCGATAGATCATTCATCCCTGCAGGGGTGCACTACTGTTACCCAACATGCTCGATCAACTCTGGCCGGACACACTTGCTGGGTAATGCCCGGCCTCGGAAGATCAACACGAAGCAGCGCCCTACCTAGGCTCAGCAGAGAGGTCAGCACGCCGGACTAACCTATGCACCCAGAGGTCTTGGGCCATCGCCCTGGGCACCCTGCGCATTGCTTGGCTGGCCAGGGTGCAGGCGCGACACTGAACTCGTCAGTGAAGTATCTAGCCCAGTCCCGGCGATCAGCCCGCACGGTGAATCGTGATGTCTGATGAGCTTTCGGGAGAAACGTACATCGCAGAGGGCCCCATAACCATTATCCCGCGTGGTGGTAGTGCGTATAGGGCACGTCGACCCACTCAGATCACACACCCAAATCCAATAGGCTCATTTAGTATCACGCGGAGACAATTAGAGTTTCTGAAGCTCCGCCACAGTATCACACTCGAGTGCCCTTCCGGCACACCCGACATCATAGATCCCCAGCGGGTACCCACCTCGGTCGACCCGCCTGTAACAAAGGTCAAGTAATCGTGTGGTCATAACATCAAGGGGGAAACCCGAGGAATCACCCTCGGTGAATTCCACTCGACAAAATCATCAGGGTGAACGTATGAGGCATCATCCTCGAGGTTCACACTGAGGGGTTGCACGACAGAGTCGTATCGGAAGTGGAGAAGGAGGAATCACCCTCGATGACCACGACCGAACAGCTACACGGCAGAGTATTCATCAGGAGTGCGTTACGAGGTATCACCCTCGGCACTCGATAGTAACTATGCAGAGTCGTACAACTAAGGGGGTGTGAAGTGAGGTGTCGGTCTCTGGTCGACGATCGCATTGATCGAGTCATCGACGATCAAGCAGGGGCAACAAGGGTAAGATGGTGGGGTCACTGATGGTTCACTACCAACCTATACTAAATAGTTTATCATAGGCAGGTAAGGTAACAATGAACAGGTTACAACAACAGGCTATGCATCAGAATAGGAGCATACATTAACAGTAGCAAAATCTAATGCAAGCAGGAGAATTGGAATGGGCGATATCTGGATGCTCAAAGGGGGGGGGGGGGCTTGCCTGGTTGCTCTGGCAAGAGAGAGGGATCGTCAACGGGCTGCTCGTCTGGAGCGTAGTCGTACCCAGCTGCAACATCGTCGGTCTCGGCGTCTATCGAGAGAGAAGGAGGGGGAGAGAAACAATAAATTCATGGCATAATGCAAACAATATGTATGACATGCCTAAATGATATGCCGGGGTGTTCTACTGCCTAACTAAATGATTTAGTTAATTTAGGAATTTATCCGGATTTATTTAACCGACATTGGGCACTATTCATTTATCGAAATCGGTCTAAAATTTCAATGTTCATATAGCTAGGGGCATCTGACAAGAATACGGAGGGCGTATTCGGGTTCGTATCGAAATTCTGAGCAACTTTCATATATAAATTATTTTCATCAGAGTTACGGTTTATTTAATATGAATTTCTAAAGTTTTTATTAATTTCTGGAATTTAATTTCAACATTATCCGAAACAGTAATTGATGACGTCAGTATGACATGATGATGATGTCAGTAGGTCAACTCTGGCTGACCAGAGTCAAACCTGACAAGTGGGGCCCACATGTCATACACTGTGGCTTTAACAGAGAGGTTAAATTAACTAATTGGGTTAATTAACAAGTGGGGCCCAGCAGTCAGTGATTGATTAGTGTTTAAACTAATTAATTAACTAATTAACAGATTTTCTATTTTTTAAATTTGTTTAAATGGCTGGGCCCCACATGTCAGTGAGACAGGGGCGGCCACGTCAGCAGTTGACCCGAGTCAACGGGTCAACTGGGGCCCAGGGGGCCCACAGTCAGTGGCACGGGGGGGGGGGTGGGACCCACCGGCCACGTCGGACGCCGGCCGGAGAGCGCTCCAGCGAGCTCCAATGCGGCGGAGCGAGCCGGCGAGGTTTGGGATTCGCCCACAGGGTGTCTCCGGGGCTGGGGGAGGGTGCGTTCGACGCGGCTCGACGTCGCGCGTCGAATGGCGGCGGTGCGGGGTGCTGGAGAGGCCGGCGTGGTGCGCCAGGAGCTCGTCGGCGGCGAGGTTTCTCGGGCGAGCTACGGGAACGGCGCCACGGCGTGTTTTGCGAGCGAAGCAAGGGGTTGGCGAGGCCTATGCAAGGCGGCGAAGCGGACAGGCAGCAGCACAAGACCAAATGGTCGCCGGACGGTCGCCGGCGACGAGGTCCACGGCGGTGGGCTCGGGCAACTCGAATGCGGTCACTACGGCGTCGATAGTGAGAAGAAAAGAGAGGGGAACGATGTCGACTACTCACCGGGCCCTGTAGGTGTGTAACAGCGGGCTCGAGGAAGGCTTGCCGGAGCGAATCGACGGCGGCGACGTAGGCGGCCGTAGGGGAAGAAGACGATGCAGGCCGGCGATGCAGAGGCGTTCGGCTTCGGTTCGTCTGCGCAGGAGGCGTAGAGGAGCACGGCGGTGACGCTGGACTAGGCGGGACGGCGTGGCGGAGGTGGTGGCTACGCGGGCGAGGGAGCAATGGCGATGGCCGCGTCGGCCATGGCGGAGAACGAGCAAGGGAGGGGGAGGAATGATTGCTAGGGTTTGCCAGGGAGGCGAGGAGCTGCTCTTATCCCCAGCGTGAGCGCGGGCGCGCTGTCGAGCGGCGAGCGAGGGGGGCCTGGGGCGCGCGCGCGTGCATGCGGTGTGTTCGACAGTGAGGCGGCGGTGAGCAGTGAGAGGTGGGAGGAGGCGCGGGGTGGGCTGGGCCGGCGCTGTAGCAGTAGGCCTAAGTGCACAGTAGCGCGTTTAGGCCTTTTTCTATTTTCCTTTTTCTGTTTTCTTTTCTTTCCTGTTAGCTAATTGTTTGGGCACTATATGCATTTTGTAAAAAGTGTGACCTAGTCCATAATTAGCAGTGCACTACACCCTAACACCAAAAACTAGTTTGGGCAAAACATCATTTCATATTTGATTTAGATTAATTAAAAGGTTATTAAACATTATTTTCAGCCACTGTTAGAGGAGGTTTGGGTTACTTAATTAATGTAATAAATGTTGGTGACAATTTTAGAATGGTCTCTGGAATATTTATTATTTAATGAACATTTTAGTTTCTATGTTGAACAACTTTTATTTTCCACATTCATTTAAATTTGGATTTTGACTTAGGAGTTAAAATGCAATATGATGCTAATGATGATCATGCACTGTTAAACTTGCTGACTTGTCATTATCAAAAGTGATTACTGTGGCTAATGACATGGGGTGTTACAGGTTCTCTGTGGTTCGGTTTCTTTAATGAAATCAGAGGGAAACCCCCTCTTTTGTGGAAAGTGCCATTGTGGTGATGGTGATGGCTAATTAACTGTTTGAGGAGATTACCCGCAGAGTTCCACTAGGTGAAATGTATATCTCTGTTTGCATAAAAAGGTGGAAAGGAGTAACAAGTGATGAAACATACATCAAATGAAAAGAAGCATGTTCCTTATCTGAATGGCAATTATACAAGGACAGTAGCAATTTATAAAGTAGCAGCATTGCTAGATATTAGTGTGGGCATTAAAATTAACTATGACAACCGTTAAATACGACATTACTATAATGGTGCCATTGCTTCATTTAACCCGCAACATTAGATTAACAGTTGCTAAAGAGTTGCTATAAGGGCACGGGAGATTAGGCAGACCAACACAGTTGCATTTCAAACGAAAAGAAGCAAATTACTTATCTTAATGGGAAATATTGCAGGACATGAAAAACAGTACCATTGATTCATATTACTGGAGGCATTACATTGAAAACAACATTGGTTTAATGTGTCCTTACTTTGACAGTGGGATTGCTACATTTTACCAGTGGCATTAGATAAGACGGGCTCAGGGCAACAAACATCCAAACAGGATATCTGGGTTGGTCCCATTTTTTCAGTATAGCCACCTTTTACTGTGCGAGGCCAGCAAATCTTGTGCTGCGAATACTCTGTTGACTTGTCCCCTAGTCCCCACTGTCTTTCCTTTTTCAACCAATAGATCGGTTCTATATCGAGTTTGTACTGCACTTCCCTTTATTTCCCTCTTAGACCAAGAGACTAGTTGGATAGTGAGTCTCTGCTAGTTTTCACCCCCATTCTTTCCTCTTACGACCAAGTCCTAGATTCAGGCTACAACTCCCCCCACCCCTACCCCCACCCACCCCCACCCTTTCTTCCCTGTTTGAACTAGGTACTAGATTCGACCGAATGAAGTAGTTTTACCTCTTAATAGTAAAAAATTAGGTGGCTTTTGAACAACCTATCAATCCTATCTACGAGCGGGGTTGAGAAGTAGAAAAATATACACATGCAGTGACGTGAGGAGCTGCGGCAGTACAACAAGGTCGATTTCGAAGGAAGTTATACCTGAGGGTCGCCAGGATGTGGCTAGGTGGGCGGCAGCGAGGAAGAAGGGGTCGGCGGCCCTTCCTGGCCGGTGCTGCGTGGGAGAGAACGACAAGGCACGCTGATCGGGACGCACGGACAGTGGGTCAGAGCCGTCGCCGACGACCGCGTGAACATTGCACCTTCTCACCTTCCCTAGCGGAGGGGATCCGGCCGGATCTGTGACCAGTGGTGAGCAGAGAGAGAGAGAGAGAGTGGCCACCGCTTTCATGTTTAGATTTGGAGAGAACGAGAGTGTGTGAAGAAAGCAGCACTAGCAAGCAAGCGTGGAGGCTCCTGCCTATATAGTGGAGTAGTTTTCTTTTTTCTCTCCATAAAAACAATCGTTTCAAATGGCATACGTGCCAGGTCGCACTTTGTAGTGTTCACTTCTGGTCACCGGCCCTCGATTAATCGAACAACCACAATGGTCAAATTATCACGGGTGAAAATATAGAATGAACAAGCCCGAACTCATTTGAAATTGAGATGTGGATGGCAGCGTTTGAACACATTGCATCTATTGAAAAAGTAGTTTGATTTTGAGGTAATGTGTGGCTTTTGCAATTCACATCTAAATGGAGGACACCATATATTTTGTTTGATTACCATGTTATACATATAAAACATGCATAATTTACATTTCAAATAGCTAGCTACAACTTGAAATGTATTTGTTTTCAATAGAGAGTGAAATCAAAATTTAGAAAATTCATGATCTTGGTGTTTGCAAAAAAAATGTAAAGGGACATCAATCTTTGTTTTGCTTTTGGACATAAACTATATGCAACCTTTTTTTAGTGACCGGGTCTATTATGAGCGTTCGCCAGTGGTACAAAGTGCCTTTGATGAAAAATACATTGAGATTCCAAGACCACCAAATGACCAACTACAGTCAGAATGAGTCGTCGACACGTTGCTATCGATGCTATTCTACTGGAGCTGGCTTGACCTCGTCAATGATTGTCGAGAAGTCTTCATGCACGTGCCCCTAAGGAGCACTGCCCCGGAGGCACAGTTGTCGTCATTTTGATCTGAAGTACCGGATTAACATAACACCAAAAAACGCCACATGACAAGAAACCCTAACGTCACTGCCCCAAGGAGACAACCTACGCTGGAGCTCCGTGGACTACACCCCGACGGACAAACTAGACGAGGATCGAAGCTCAAATTAAAGACAAACTCATAGAAAAGGCGTCAATCAATGTCTTAACATAGCCGGCTTGACGTAGATGGCAGCCGAGTAGTCTTCGTGCATGTGCCCCCAATGACTAGCGCCCTGGAGGTACGCAGTTGTCGCTGTTTAACCCTCGCAGTGATCCAAAGCATATGACACCTAATCTTGCGAGATGACAAGAAACCTTAACCTAACCGCCCCAAAGGAGACGGCAAGAATCTACGATGGAGTTCCATCGACTATGTGTAGATGAACGAGCTCAAGGAGGATCGGATCCCGAAAGAGAAGCTCGAAGAAGAAGCGCCGACATCTGCATGAGCTCTGCGCGTGCCAGGACTAAAAATCCTAACATAAACTAATAAACCGAGTGGAGGGACCAGGATTCCCCTCCCCACCACCGGCCGATGGAGCGGTGGGAAGAGGGGAGGGGCGAATCCATGGGCTCACTGGTGAAGCATGGAGGGGAGAGGTTGCCCTAGCCGCCTATGGTGACTGGAGTAGATTTGTATTTATACAAAAAATGGATTCAATTTTTTTGCTAATGTAATATACCTGGTGCTCCTTTTTTTAGATTTCTCACCAGAACTACAACCCTGTACAAAAAAGCCTGCACGATATATAGACGATAGCCAATCCAGCCGTCTGCTGGAGTCTGGTCACATGCATGGACGAACTGATCTCCCGTGTCGTGCACGGATCATCCAGGCAACGACGTGTGTACATCACTACTCCAATACTATCGCTCGTCTCTCTCTCTTCTATTAACTCAGCCGACTTGCGGGGATGGGGGAGTGTGCCTATGGTCGGTTCTAAATTGCGGTCCCACATGTGTGTGCAAACGCAATATGACGCGCGTTCCATTCGGTGAGCGGCTTGCCAGACCTACCGACCGTCTGGGGTGCGACGCAACGCGATGGGCGTGATGTATACATGTGTACCGCCGTTTTCTTCTTGCTTTGCTCCATGGTGCAATCCATGGATACAAAATTATATTTAAAAGTCGAGGGCGGGGCTTTTCCTGCGTGGTAGGCGGGGAAGTTCCGCCTAGTCGGTGATAACCCACAAGTATAGGGGATCGCAACAGTTTTCGAGGGTAGAGTATTCAACCCAAATTTATAGATTCGACACAATGGGAGCCAAAGAATATTTGTAAGTATTAGCAGTTGAGTTGTCAATTCAACCACACCTGGAGATTAAATATCTGTAGCAAAGTGATCAGTAGCACAGTAGTATGATAGTTTTGATAGCAGTGGTAACAGTAATAGTAACGGTAACAGTGATAGCAATAATTGTGTAGCAGTTGTAACAGTAGCAATAGCAATAGTAACTTAGCAAGAACAATATGTGGAAAACTCGTAGGCATTGGATCGGTGATTTCGTTGGATGATATTCATCATATAACAGTCATAACCTAGGGCGACACAGAACTAGCTCCAATTCATAAATATAATGTAGGCATGTATTCCGTAAATAGTCATACGTGCTTATGGAAAAGAACTTGCATGCCATCTTTTGTCCATGGCAGCGGGGTCCATAAGGAAACTAAGGGATATTAAGGCCTCCTTTTAATAGAGAACCGGAACAAAGCATTAACACATAGTGAATACATGAACTCCTCAAACTACGATAATCACCGGAAAGAATCCCAATTATTGTCACCTTGGGGTATGCGGATCATAACACGTAGCAGGTGCATATAACTTGCAAGATCGGATCAAGAACATAGATATAATGGTGAAAACATAAACGGTTCAGATCTAAAATCATGGTACTCGGGCCCTAGTGACAAGCATTAAGCATAGCAACATCAATCCCAGAACATAGTGGATACTAGGGATCAAGCCCTAACAAAACTAACTCGATTACATGATGAACCTCATCCAACCCACCACCGTCCAGCAAGCCTACAAAGGAATTACTCACTCCCGGCGGTGAGCATCATGAAATTGGTGATGGAGGATGGTTGATGATGACGAAGACCGAAGATTCCCCTCTCCGGAGCCCCGATGAAGAACATGAGGTGGCGGCGGCTCCGTATCGTAAAACGCGATGAAACTTCCTCTCCTATTTTTTTTGGAAAAATAGGATTTTATAGCGTTAGAATTAGGGTCAGCGGAGCCTCGTGGGCCCCACTACCCACCAGGGGCGCCAGAGGGGGGGGGGGGGGGTGGCGGACCCTGGTGCCTTGTGGGCAGCTGGGGCCCCCCTCCAGTGGGTCTTGTTTCCAGTATTTTTTATTTATTCCAAAATAATTCTCTAAAAAGTTTCGTCTAATTCCGAGAACTTTTATTTCTGCACAAAAACAACACCATGGTAGTTCTGCTGAAAACAACGTCAGTCCGGGTTAGTTTCATTCAAATCATATAAATTAGAGTCCAAAATAAGAGTAAAAGCGTTAGGAAAAGTAGATACGATGGAGACGTATCAACTCCCCCAAGCTTAACCAATTGCTTGTCCTCAAGCAATTCAGTTGACAGACTGAAAGTGACAAAGAAAAACTTTTACGAACTCTTTTGTTCTTGTGTTTATACATATGCTTAAATAGCACCCAGGTTTCAGCAAAGATCATAACTAACCATGTAGATGATAACTCTTAAAGACTATATTCACTCATATCAATGGCATAAATCGACTAGCGAGCAATGATAAAATATTTCAAATGCCAACACTTTGTCAAAACAATCATGATATAATATGACAATAGTGGTATCTCGCTAGCCCTTTCTGAGACCGCAAAACATAAATGCAGAGCACCTCCAAAGTTCAAGCAGCGACTAAACATTGTAATTCATGGTAGAAGACATCCAGTCATGATGCATTCAACATTAACTATACACAATGCATGAGGATGACAATAGTGCTCTCAGGACTGGTGCTTGTTTGAGAAGTTGATGACTCAACATAAAATTAAAATAACATGAAAGTAAATAGATAGGCCCTTCACAGAGGGAAGCAGGGATTTGCAGAGGTGCCAGAGCTTGAAGCTTAAATCAAAGATAAATATAATTTTGGGAGGTATACCCTTCCTGTCAACGTCACGACCAAGAGTTATCAATATCTTCCATGCTAAACACATTAGCGGCGGTTCCCAAGCGATAAAAGTAAACTTTACTCCCCCTCCGCCATCAAACACAAGCCATGGCTAGCCGAATCCACGGGTGCCTTCCATACCAACAACAGCCCGGGGGAGTTTTGTTTAATTATTTGTATTTTTTATTTTGGGACTGGGAATCCCTATTACCAGCCCCTCTCGTGCAAGGACGAGTGAATAAACACTCATCATGAGAATAACCCGCTTAGCATGGAAGATACTGACCACCCCCTGTCGCTCCATGAGCGATCCAGGCACACAAAACAGATGTTCATTTGAATTTTTAGAGGTGGCACATGCAAATTTACTTAGAACGACAGGGTACTACTGCATATAGGTAGATATAATGGACTCATCTGGAATAACTTTGGTTTAAGGATTTTGATGCACAAGCAGTATTCCCTCTTTGTATAGGCGAAGACTAGCAAATACGTTGAGAAGCGACTAGCTAGAGAGCGAAAACGGTCATGAACATGCATCATGAATAATTAACATTGAATACTAGCATGAGTAGGATATAAACACCATGAACATAAATATCGTGGAGGCTATGTTGGTTTTGATTCAACTACATGCGTGAACATGTGCCAAGTCAAGCCACTTGAAACATTCAGAGGAGGATACCATATCATCATACTACATCACCATCATTTTAATGCATGTTGACATTCAAGATAAATCATTATTCACTCCTAGCTACTTAAGCATGGCATGAGCAACTATAATCTCTAATTGTCACCATAAACATGTTTAATCATAATATGTTGAATCATGGATACCGAGTTAAACATATTTACAAAAACAAAAACAAGTTGAGTTCATACCCGCTTTTCCTGCCACAATCACTTCATCATATATCGTCATTATTGCCTTTCACTTGCACGACCGAATGATGTGAAAATAATAATAGTGCAAGAGTGCCGTGGACTAAGCTGGAATCTGCAAACATTTTATTTAAAAAGAGAAGACAAGGTAATTTGGGCTCTTTGTTAGATCAACAATAATGCATATGGGAGCCACACAATAATTTCGTTGTGGTCTTCTCCTTGGTATGACTCAACAAAAGAAAAGAATTTCAGAGAAAGACACTCAAATATTTTTGGAGTTTTTAGTTTTTCTTGAAGAAAGGAAATTAAAGAAGGAAAAACAAGAATGAAAAAAATTATTTACACGGGAAAGCTCCAAACAAGCAAAATAAGAAACGAGAAATCCTTTTGGGTTTCTTTTAATACTACAACTAATTTAAAGTAGAAAGAAAAACTGAAAAGAAGCGAGAAATATTTTTGGATTTTCTCAAAGTTTTTCAAACACACAAGAAGAAAGTGAGAAAATAAAACTAACATGGATAATACAATGAAAAAAGTGTGGACATCGACAACTGGAATGAAATGTGTGGACATGAATGTAATGTCGGTGGAAATACGTACTCCCCCAAGCTTAGGCTTTTGGCCTAGCTTGGTAATCACCATCCGTAGTAGCCATCCGGTCCCATGTAAAAGTGCTGCGGCGGCGGCACCTGAGCATCCCACTCCTGGGACTCCTGCTCTGCCGCCGCCTGTGCGTTCCGATAAGCGATGATGTCCGCTGGCATAACCCTGTATCCGTTCCTGGCAACAGAATCAAACAAAGCAGGTGCAGGCAACGGGATAATATCATGGGTATTCTCACTGAAAACCTAGTTATAGCAGAGAGGGTCAAGTAGCTCAATGTTATCAAGAAACTGATGGTCCACCATCGACTGGCGGTCCAGATAAACACTAGGCAACAAATAATCATGTTGGTGTAGCGGAATGTTAAAGTGACTCGCTAAGCGAGTGGCATAAATACCACCATGGATTTTACCCTTAGCTCTGTTAAGATGCAGACGACGTGCAACAATAGCCCCTAGGCTGTAGGTGTGATCATTGTGGAGCGCACGGCGTAAAATGGCAAGGTCAGGTGCACTGAGTATACTGCCCTTCTCTCTAGCAGTTAAGCATTTGGAAATAAATAGAGCAAAATAGTGCATAGAAGGAAACTGCAAGCTAGTGGCGGTGGCTTTCGACACACCCCTCTCCTCACCCACAGTTAGGGTGCAGAGGAAGTCATCAAACTCCGCTGGTCTAGGCTCTCTTAACTCCCCATCAGAGGGAAGTAAGCATATCTCACAAAATTCAGTGAGCGGTATTTGACGAGTTTCAGCATATAAATTAAACCGCACCTCAGGAGGATTGTTCCTATTTAAGAAATAGAAATTTTGCACAAAGGAATTTGTAAGGACATGGTGTTGGTCACACTCATCTGCGAGGAAGTCGGTAAGCCCAGCATTTGCAATGAATGACGCAAACTCTTGGTGGAATCTGGCTTCATCCATGAAAGCAATAAGCGGCCATTCGCATGGCCGGACCTCCGTCCATCGTGGAGTGTTGATATCATTATAGGATGATTCATCGGTGACTCCCTTGGCATTCTTCTTAGATGAACTCCTTCGAAAGAAATCCATTTTCCTAAGAACAAATTTCTGAAATTTTTTGGGACACAAAATGATATCAACAAAACTTCACAAAATTGATAGCAACTACTCATATGGATGTCTAGAGGCTATATCAAGCATTCAAACTACTTGGAACTCCAAGAATTCAACATGCAAGCTCATTTACAGTAGCACCAAGAGTAGCTAATTACTCAAAATATAAACCACTAGAGCAAAAACTAATTGGAGCATTGAAGGAGTCACATACCAAGTTGCAATCCCTCAAAACAGTTTCGAAAACGGAGCTTTGGGCAAAGAGATCGAAATCCGCGGGTTTGAGAGCAAGAACACGAGAGAGAGCAATGGTGATTTTTTTTGGAGGTAGGTGATGACATGGGCTAAAGGGATAAGTGAGGGGGGCCATGTGGGGCTCACTACCCACCAGGGCGCGCCTGGGGTAGCTGGCGCCCTCTGGTGCCTTGTGGGCTCCTGGGGCACCCCCCTGTAGTGGTATTTGCATAGAAAATTCTTAAATATTCAGGAAAAAAATCATGTTAAAATTTCAGGGCATTCTGAGCACTTTTATTTTTGGGCACTTTTTTATTGCATGGAAAATTCAGAAAACAAGATAAACATGGCATTTTATTGTATTTAACTAAAAATAACAGAAAACAAAAGGTGGGTACAAAAGGTTGTGCTTACTAAATTCATCGCCCACATGCCTCTCAAAAATAATTCATTAATAAGGTTGATCAAATCTTATTAACAACCACTTTCGATTAGCATGAAACCGAAGAACTTTCATAAAACACTAAGTTACCTCAACGAGAATATGCATATCGCCAACAATAAGTATTTCATATTTCTTTTTGGCAGTAGGAAGGGGAAGTTGGAGGCTTCCAATAGTAAGTGTCGGAGATTTTTCAATAACATTAATACCATTCACTTGAAATTGTTTCTTCGGAAAGTGCACCGTATGCTCATTACCATTGATGTGAAAAGTGACTTTGCTTTTATTGCAATCAATAACAGCCCCTGCAGTATTCAAAAAGGGTCTACCAAGGATAATCGACATGTTGTCGTCCTCGGGCATCTTAAGTATAACAAAGTCTATTAAGATAGTAACATTTGCAACTACTACGGGCACATCCTCACAAATACCGATAGGTATGGCAGTTGATTTGTCAGCCATTTGCAATGATATTTCAGTAGGTGTGAGTTTATTCAAATCAAGTCTTTTATATAAGGAGAAAGGCATAACACTAACACCAGCTCCTAAATCATACAAAGCAGTTTTGACATAGTTTCTTTTGATGGAGCAAGGTATAGTTGGTATTCCAGGATCTCCTAGTTTTTTAGGTACTCCATCCTTAAAAGAATAATTAGCAAGCATGGTGGAGATTTCAGCTTCAGGTATTTTTCTTTTATTAGTGATAATGTCTTTCATGTATTTTGCATAAGGGGTCATCTTTAAAATATCAGTCAAACGAGTACGCAAAAAGACTGGCCTAAGCATTTCAGCAAACCATTCAAATTCGTCCTCATCCTTTTTCTTAGAAGGTTTAGGTGGAAAGGGCATGGGTTTTTGAACCCATGGTTCCCGTTCTTTACCATGTTTTCTAGCAACAAAGTCTCTTTTATCATAACATTTATTTTTAGGTTATGGGTTTTCAAGATCAACAACAGGTTCTATTTCAACATCATTATCTGATTCTTTGTCATTGTCTGGTTGGGTATCTTCATGAACATCATCATTACCATTTTCATTATCACTAGGTGAATGTTCATTACCAGATTGTGTTTCAGCATCAGAAATAGAAACATCATTATTATCCTCAGAAGGTTTTTCTACCTCAGGTTCACTAGAAGTATGCAAAGTCCTATCATTCTTCTTTTTATTTTTCATTTTAGAAGGACTAGGTGCATCAGTATTAATTCTTTGGGAGTCTTGTTCAATTTTTTTAGGGTGACCTTCAGGATAAAGAGGTTCTTGAGTCATTTTACCTCCTCTAGTTGCTACTCTAACAGCATAATCATTCACTTTATTATTCATTTCATTAAACAACTCACTTTGAGATTTAGCAACTTGTTCTAACTGGGTTCGAACCATAGAAGCATGTTTTCCTACACCTCCAACATCATTTGTAATTCTAAATAACAAGTCACTCAAGCGAGCAATCATATCAGAATTTCGTTTCAATTGTTTCATAACATTTGCATTGAAGCGATCTTGTTTTCTAATGTAGTTGTCAAATTCATACAAGCATTGACTAGGATGTTTATTATAAGGGATGCCAGCTTCATCAAACTTTAATAAAGAATTTACCTCTACCACCTGTGGTGGTGGTGTGTCAAGACCATGTATTTCTTCAATAGATGGTAAATTCTTAACATCCTCAGCTTTAATACCTTTTTCCTTCATACATTTCTTTGCCTCTTGCATATCTTCAGGACTGAGAAATAAGATACCCCTCTTCTTCGGAGTGTGTCGTGGTTTTGTCACGGCAGATGTCCTAGTGTGAGGACTTAGACGTGAGGCCATCGCAAATGGTGACTAGCTTGTCGGGGTTGAGCGGGTCGAAGGACACGAGTTTACCTAGGTTCGGCCCCTCACGGTGGAGGTAAAAGCCTATTTCTACTTTTCTGCTTATTGCTTGAGTATTGATTACAAGGGAGCGGATTCGCTTGACCTAGCTATCGATTGATTGTAACCTGATCTATCTGTGCGGGGACTCGCCCTTATATATAGGTCATGGCCTCCGGCTTACAAGAATCCGGGTAGTCTCATGACCCGTGATTGAGTCCAATTCTAAGTCGCCTTGCCTTCTGTAGCAAGACACCATATGGCGGCTTATGCCTCTAGGCCGCCCGCCGCCTTCTGGTTCCGGGCCCTAAGCCGACCCATCTTGTGAGCCGCCCTTCCAGTCCTGTGTCTTGATCGTTCTGGCCCATATGGAACCTAGCTCCAAGAGTCGCCAGTAACATGACCCGGCCTTTATACGGCGGGTTATATCGTGGGGTTATATCCCCAACATTAGGCCCCAGATTGATTTGAACTCATTCATGTCAATCTTCAATCCATTAGTCTGGTGAGTCTTCCCTCTGAGTCTCACAATCTCAGCTTGAAAAACTTCGCAACCCGCCATATGAAATGATGATGTCACCTCCACAATTTTGGGAAATCCCTCATGACGTCATGACAAATCTTTTGCACATCCACTTATCCTGAAAACCGAGGCGTCTTCTTGTCCAAAAGTTATTGCGCCTCCTCGATTTTCGCACTTGCCATTTACTTTTGCCTTCTCATTATAAATATGCATGGGGGGTCCTTCCTTTCATTTTTATCTCGTCCCCTTCGCTTCTTCTTCTTCTTCTTCTTCTTCTTCTTCTTCTTCTTCTTCTTCCTCTCGAAGCTTCTCATGACCGGAGCTCCGCCGCGCCCGTCGACCTTCATCGGCCACCTCGCTCGGGATGATAGCACCGCCCCGCTGTCGCCGGAGTTCAGCGGTGCCCTTCCACCTTCTGCTGCCGCAGTCAGGTGCTCACATCTCCCCTTCTCAGATTCACATTAGTTCACCTGAGTTCAGGAAGTTCATCGGCGTTCATCCGCCCTCCTTCATCATATCTTGAGTAGATCTTGTATTTTCTCTAAGATGCCCATAGAAATGATGCGGTAACAGATTCAATATTGGCTTTGCATCTAAAATAGACTATACTTCTTCTATATTCCATGAACAACTCATCAGTACTTCCGCTGCTACCATTAGGTTTAGCTATTATTTTCCTTTTTCAAACTGTCTGTAGATCCAAAATTGTAGCTGCTTTAGTTGAAACTTGTTTATCCCATACTTAGCAGAAAAACTTAGCAATCCCCAACCTAGTTAACTCGCCTTCGCGTTTTGGGCGGCTCATCAGTGTATTGTAACTCGCCAGATGTTAAAAACTACCTTTATCATTAAACCGGCTTCATCTTATTGGGCGGCTTATCCATCACCTGATGATTGCACCATCACACCCTTAGCTGCTACTTATAATACCATCTTATCATGCCGATGATGTAACCCGCCATTTGCTTTTGCAATTTTCAATCTTGTTTAGGCGATTCAGTATGTCGAAGACCATGATCTGCAACTGGGTACCTTCCCAAGTTTCTGAGCTTGTCCTTAAAGATTACCAAGAACAAGGCCTTTTGCCAGCTCAGGAAGAAATAGGCTGGCGAGCCGGCCAGGGAGATGATATTCCCAAACCCGGCGAACGAGAGGTTGTAGTATTTATAGACCACCTCCTTAGAGGTTTTTCCCCACCCGGGTTAAAATTATTCTGGGATGTCTTAAACTATTTCAACCTTCACCCTGAAGACTTAGCTCCAAATTCCATCTCCAATCTGTGCCAATTCCAAGTTCTATGCGAGATGTATCTTCAGATGGAGCCCACCGTTCCTCTCTTCAAAGAATTCTTCTATTTCAACCGCCAAGCAGAATTTACCGATGGCCCCTATCTAGAGCTCGGCGGACTCTCAATCCAGAAACCGAGAGATGGTGTTTTTCCTCCAGTTACCCTTCCAAGTTACCCCAAAGGCTGGGTTAAAACCTGGTTTTACTACAGAAACACAGCCCCGGCCAGAGAGAGTCCCTTGCCGGGTTATAGACCTGAGCGTCTCCCCATGAACTTTGATATCCCTAGCAGGGTTATTCCCGAGTAGCACACTCAAGCCACCCCAGTTTATACAAAGCTCAGAGCCTTGCTGGCTAATGGTTTGACTGGGGTTGATCTTACCCGTTGTTGGGTTGCTTGGAGGATCCTCCCTTTGAGTCGCCGCAGTAATCTGATGTGCAACTACTCGGGCGGCTTAGACGACCCCCAACGATATAGCAAGTTTGATCTGGATGCTGAAGACATACCAAAAGTTGTGAAAAAAATTACTTGGAGAGTCTTAAGAAGCTTGCAATAAAGTGGGGCTGAATCCTTTCTGCCGCCTTAACCCTGCTCCTCCAGTAAGCATTTATACTATCATTTGTCCGGCTTATCATACTTTATCTTTGTTCAATGTTTTCACTAACCGGCTTTGTTTAATTATGCAAGCTGATCCCCCTTTTTGGAAGAAGAAGAAAACGCAAGTGACCAAGTCAAAAACTAGGCCTACTCAGAAGAAGAATAAGGCTGCTGCTGTGAATGAACCGGCTGCCAGGGGCGAGTCGCCACAAGCTGACAATCAGTCAGAGGTAGATCTTGACTCCCTTGGCCAACTCTTTATTGAACTTGCTGATGCCTCTTATTCTCAGGATGAAGTCGCAACAAGCCGGGCTGAAGACGTTGAGGTAATTTCCATCTCTTCCGGCTCAAAACCTTCGTCTCCCACAAAAATGAGGCGGGTTATCCGGAAAGTAAAATTTTCTCATCCAGATGCTCACTTAGACGCAAAATTTCTTTTGAAGAAAACTCAGCATGAGTCAAGGCGCCAAACCCGGAGTGGCGGCTCTGGAGATCTGGTGGCCGGGTTGACTCATGAACCGTCTGTCCGCAAGCGACGCAACGAGGTGCCACATAGCCCAACTCCTTCTCTTCCAAAAGCCGGTCTTATCAGGCAACCTCTTAATCCTTCTGACTCCAATTATCAGGAGTCTCCCCCGTCCTTAGGAGATTCTTCCTCTTCTCAACTGCCGACTTTGGTTATAAATCCAGGGTAATTCTCTTTTTGATTGAAATTTGTAGTCATTGGTACATATAACTTTAACAAGCTATCTTCTTTGTAGAGCCAAAGCCAAAACCAAGAAAAGGAAAATGGGTGAGTCGTCCACAAATCCTGACATCCCTGAGTGTGATGAGCAAATCTTGGTGACCCCTGAGGTGGATACTGAGAAACCAGAAGATCAGCATGATAACCAGGGTGACCCGCCCCCGCAGTCTGACCCGGCAACTACCGAAGCCATGGATATTAACACTAACCCGGTGGACAATCCTAACCCGCCGAGTCCCATCCTTGCGCCCAGCCCTGTCAAAGAGACTAAAGAGACACCCTCTCATGAGAAGAACACCGAAAATGTTGCCATTATTGGGGCGGGTCATAAAATGCCCGAGACCTCCAACGTGCTAACTAAGCACTCCGCCAAGGAAGAGACGCCCCTTCTTGAAAAGGGTAAGTCAAAACTTGAGCTGCCCAATTACGAGGACTTCGATGCTGATGAACTACATGCTGGCTACAAGCCGGGACATGGAGGCCAACTTAGTCAGTATGATGAAGAAAAAATACGAGGTACACTCACTCTTCTCCTGTTATATACCCTTATGTAGCCCCCAAGTCTTGATCATAGGAAAACTTGAGTATGGTTAAGACTTGAACACAAATCTTGAGAGCTTGAAGTGTAGCCCCCAAGGGCCGGGTTATCATATTAATGATAAACTGGGTCTTCAATGAGAACCTTTAAGATAGAAATCCTTGAGGTAGCCCCCAAGGGCCGGCTCATCTTTGTGAGATGGGCCGGCTCTTCCAAATTAGTAAGGTGGAAAGAAACTGCCTGTAGCCCCCAAGGGCCAGCTCATCTTTATGAGATGAGCTCGGTCTTTTGTATTATGTTGATAAGGAAAAAATAGCATACATTAGCCCCCAAGTGCGAAGTAGATTGCTTGCAACTTCTTGGGACTTAAAATAAATTTATCTTGCATGAAATAGCCCCCAAGTTCTGGGTTAACTATTGTTACCTGCTTAACCAAATATTCTAATGGTTAAAATTCTTGTGCACCTTGTAGGAAGCATTATCTGTGGCTGAATCCAACTTTGCCGGTTTAAAGAAAGACTGTCTGAACAAGCCGGACGAATCAAAGCTGAATCAAGTCTGGAGTCTTCTTTGAAAGAATTGAAAAAAATCAAGGTGGATTTTGCTGTAGAAAGATCCACTTTTGAGACCGAAAAGGCCGCTCTGTTGAAACGAGCTCAAGACGCCAAAAACCAGCTGAAGCCAGTGGCTGAAGAATTGACTGGCTTAAAACACCATATTTCTCAGATGACCGAAGCCATCTTTGGTAAGTAAAACTTTGAATCAATAAAAATGACCCACCTGGCGACTTAAATGTGTGAATATAACTCGCCTGGTGACTCTTGTTTTGAATGTATGGCAGGTGCCTGAAGCTCCAACCTTGGGCAAAACATGCTGATGAAGCTGAAAGCTGTGTATTCCTTAGTGGAAAAACTCTATGCTGGAAGTCTTCGCACTCTCGTGGCTACATCAGGTGGCAAGAAACCGCCGCAGATCATAAAAGATGTGCTAGATCAATTATCAACAATGCCCAAACAGATCAAAGAATTGAAGATGTCAGCCGCCCGAGCAGGAGCGATAACCTCGCTAAGCCGGGCGAAAGCTTATTCAACAGAGTTGGACCCTGAAGAGATGGCCGGCGGGTTTCCGCAATACAAAGATGACGGGTCTGAATTTACCTTGGCGGACTATGCTTAGTGTATCAAGGAGATGCGAGTATTGGCATGTCAACTTGTGCAAGAACTTGACCTAAAGAAATATCAGTCGGCTTACGACAGCAGCAACACGCGAATCAAGGCGCATTATTTTGATGTTTTGGACTTAACTCCTCAAAGGCGTAAGCATACTTTTGCCCCTGATATCGACCCTTCTCCTATCATGAATGATGAAGCCATCTTTGAAGCTTTAACTGGTATCAATTGGAACTCGGGCAATCTCCAGACTGCAAGCAAAGAAGAACCAGCATAGGATGACCCGGGAACTTCAATTTCAGGGCGCCAACATGATGCTAACCCAGAGGGCCAGAACCCGGATGGCACAAGGGCCGGCTTTCAGGGTTAGTTTGACTCCTGAGAAAAACTTTGTTGAATTTTTGGGCTCAGCTGAAGCCTTGTAATAGGTGTAGTAAACACTTGATGCTCTGCCGTGCCTTCATGCACGTATATTTGACTTACACTGGTACCGTAAGGTGCTCTACAAACGGTTTTTAACCCCTTTCCGCGACGGCATTTGGAACCGTCGCCTAATGAGTGACTGCGATAGGGGGGGTCCTTCCCACACGACCCAGAAACCATCGGGGATAGGCGAGCGGCTACTGACGATCGCCATAGAATAAACATATGAGAAGCCGCCCCAGTCCCACACGTTACATCTCGACGTTACATTTCTGATCAGAGAGACATCCCAAACGATTACGCCGCTATAGTCGTGTGAAAAAGGTGGACATCAACATTTAATCTACCGATATGTTTGTGAGAGGTACGTTATCGCACACGGTTCAAGAATGTAAAATGTGTGCGGTGCCTCTACTAACGCCAACGTGTCCATTTTCATAACTGTGTGCGATTGGTATTCCTATCATACACGCACATTGGTTTGAAACGTTTGCCGTATTACCATGAATTGCACATGCATATGAGATGAAACCGTGTGTGCGTCCATCGGGCATCGCAAACGTTTCATGTCAAAGAACCGTCTGTTCTCTATTTTTCATCGCACACGCTGTTTTCTTTCTAACCATGTGCACATTATTATATTCGCTCCTGTATAATTTTATTTTTTCCTGTAATTTATTATTCGAATTAGAAATTTTGAAATATGAAACGTGGAATTCAAATTCTCAGCGCAATGGTTCAACAACGAATCCATAAATAAAATTGTCAGTACAATATGTTTAGTAATTACAGGATTAGACAGAAATTAACTATGATGAACCACAATATTTAGAGGCGGTAAATGTGAAGAGACAAGTGTAAATCATTTTGACTGCCGATGGTGTTGAAGAAGCGGAATGCCCATAATGTGCCTTCCTGCATGCCATAGGCACGAACAACTTTTGTGCAACCCCTTGTGACGATCGCCCGCCCATCCTTCACCGCCTTCAGGAAGACTTCTAGAGCATTATCATGGTAGCATGAATTATATACTTTAACCTTAGTTGCCTCCACTCCGGTCATGTAGTTTGCAAGGTAATCATTAGTAAATAGCTTCGGAAACCACTGAAAAGAGAAAAATTTCAGATACTGAGGTCTAATAGAGTAACTTGTTGTGGGTAGGGGGAAAAGGCAACACATTACTTACCATCCTAAAGTTCACTGTTGTCTTGGACAAAGTGTAAATAAAGAGCTTAATTCCCATCACCCGTTTCTTTCGCCTAACAATCTTTCTTAGTTTCCTCACTTGACGCTTGCTCATGAATATCTCATTGCCCCATACGTAAAAAGGGATCGAAGCATGGATCAGTACCGCTCATATATGTACCTACAAGCAACCAGTAAATGTTAGAAGCTAAACTGAGATTGCACAAATGATGGTACAAGTATTTTTAGAGATTTCAATATGAACTACATACGGATGTATATAGAATTATAGACATAGTTTAGATTAGAATCTAGATTCACTCATTTTGCTCCTTATGTAGTCTATATTGGAATCTCTAAAAATACTTATATTTAGGAACAAATGGTGTATAAGACATGGGATGCAGCTAACCTCGACGGCAAACAACAGCATTGCCCATTGTAGCCCTGTTTAAGTACATAGAAAGCCAATGTTAACTACAACAGGGTTAACATCCACCAAAAATAGCAAATGGTAATAAAACAACAGCATCTGTAGTGATATCTTCATTGCGAAAGAGTAGCACGGTAGCAAAGGGACGGATTAAAAAATGGGTACAACTGTTAATTGCAACAGGCTTAACAACATCGTAAGTCATGTTTTGTAAGTTTGTAGCCATTGAAATACAACTGTTTAAAAATGGATACAACTATTAATTGCAACAGGCTTAATAGCCATTGAAACCGGTACTGATAAAAATGCAATTGGCAGAGTTAAACATCACAAGGCAGGTGCTGCTAGAGCAGAGAATGGCCCAGTTGTCTATAAAAAGGTAGGGAAAATAGCTAAAACATGTTAGGCATGTTTACTACAACATGCTTAATACATCGACCGTACAAAACATATCCATTAATTGCAACTGGTATTGGTAAGATTGAACTTGTGAGTTCATACTTGGTAAGTCCTGAGAGGTAGTTGCTGCGGCACTTCATCTTGGCCAGAGCCCACCCAAAGTCAGCGGCGGCGGAGGCGAGCTCTTCCTCCGGGTCGAAGCGGGGATCAGTGCCGCCGACATGTGTACCTACAAGAAGCAAGTAAATGTTAGAAGACAAACTGCAATTGCACAAATGATGTAAAATACTGTAAGACATGGGATGCAGCTAACCTCGACGGCAAACAACAGCATCGCCCATTATGGCCCTGTGTAAGTACATGGAAAGGCATGTTAAGTACAACAGGGTTAGCATGCACCAAAAATAGCAAATGGGCAGCATCTCTAGTATATCTTCATTGCGGAGAGTAGCACGGTAGCAAATGGACATATTAAAAAATGGATACAACTGTTAATTACAACAGGCTTAACAGCATCCTAAGTCATGTTTTGTAAGTTTGTAGCCATTGAAATACAACTGTTTAAAAATGGATACAACTATTAATTGCAACAGGCTTAATAGCCATTGAAACCGGTACTGATAAAAATGCAATTGGCAGAGTTAAACATCACAAGGCAGGTGCTGCCAGAGCAGAGAATGGCCCAGTTGTCTATAAAAAGGTAAGGAAAATAGCTAAAATGTGTTAGGCATGTTTACTACAACATGCTTAATACATCGACCGTACAAAACATAGCCATTAATTGCAGCTAGTATTGGTAAGATTGAACTGGTGAGTACATACTTGGTAAGTCCTGAGAGGTAGTTGCTGGGGCACTTCATCTTGGCCAGAGCCCGCCCAAAGTCAGCAGTGGCGGAGGCGAGCTGTTCCTCCGGGTCGAAGCGTGGATCAGTGCCACTGACATGTGTACCTACAGGCAACCAGTAAATGTTAGAAGTTAAACTGCAATTGCACAAATGATGTGAAATACTGTAAGACATGGGATGCAGCTAACCTCGACGGCAAACAACAACATCGGCCGTTATGACCCTGCGTAAGTACATGGACATGCATGTTAAGTACAACAGGGTTAGCATCCACCAAAAATAGCAAATGGGCAACATCTCTAGTGATATTGGTGAAATTGAGCTGGACAGTTAATATTTGAACATCACATAGTGTGCAATACTGAAATAAACAAGGCATGAACATGCTTAATACATCAACCGTACAAAACATAGCCATTGCAAGTGGTATTGGTAAGATTGAGCTGGTCAGATCATACCTGGTAAGTCCTAGGGGGTAGTCGCTGGGGCACTTCATCTGGGCCAGAGCCTGCACCAAGTGGGCAGCGGCGGAGGTGAGGTGTTCCTCCGGGTCAACACGCACAGCGGCCATCGCGCCATGGACCGTCATCAGCTCCTCGCCCTCCACGTGATATGTGGTTGGGCTTGCACGGCGATGCTCTGGAGGTAGGGGCGGTGGGGATTTGGAGGCACGAGGATGTTTCGTAGGCGCCATTTAAGCAATCAGGCCGAGGCCGTGATAGAGATTGGTGGGTTACCTGACTGGATCCGAGCAGAACGTAGATGTGGTTGAAGCTGTGGTTGCAGCGGCGGCGGTTTGAGCTGCCGATAGGGGGAGGGTGGAGGGGGGGAAGGGGGGAGATACTGAGGAAATTTGATGGGTGGGGATGTGGTGGGAGGAATAAATTCTGAAGTCGCGCGCCTAATGAAAATTTCGTTGCGAAACTTGAAACTTGGGCGGGGGAAACACACAATGCAGACGAAGCGCGTAAAATACTCGTGTGCGAGAAAAGAGAAAATTGGCAGATCCCGTCTCCAAAAAAATGTACACGTGTAGTTGATTTTTTCGGTCAATGGTACGCCTGGTTTATTAGGAAATATTGCACAGGTAACTGACTTATGGATCATTAACGCAAAAAAAGCACACGAGTACGCCATAGAAACCGTGTGTTTGTGATCTTCTAATAATTCTTATATCTATCAACATCTCCAACCGCACCTAATTTCAAAAATCTCTTTCATTGTATCAGGATTATTCAATGTACATGAACGAGGCAAGGTGACACCTGATGAGCAATCATCGGTAATTTTCTCTAGGACTAGTACGTATGCAGTACTGGTAGATGCTCGTAATTAATTATACAAACTTACGGGCGACACATGCACTAACTACTTCTCGCATGTTGCCATCGGGGCATGCTGGCCAGACGCCGGCGTTCTCCTTCCCGGCCTTGTAGGCGGCAGCCCACCGTGCTTCGATCTCCGCCAAGCTCTCCTCAGCACGGCGTGCGACCTCTTCTTTCTTGCGGCGGCGGGACTCTCTTTTCTTGACTGCTTTTTGCCTTTTCCGCTCCTTCTGTGCGGCTTTGGCCGCCTCTAGATCCACCGCCCATTCGGCCATGGTAGCCTCAAAGTCCGCCCACGTAACTGTGTGGCCGGCGGCGGTGATGAACTCGGCGCGGCGAGATGCCATCGCTTCCTTACCATGTGTGCGGTCGCGGGCGGCGAGGAACGCAGTGCGGCGAGATGCCATCGCTTCCTTACCAGTTACTGTGCGCCATGGTGCCATGAACGACGCTTGGAGAGAGCTCTGGGACGGAGTGGCCGGGCAGCCGTACAGTGTAGTGGTTTTTAAGAGCTCAACGACAAACGACGAAGGAAATTTGGCTTCCCTTACAATTTTGCTCGTTCATTATCGCACACGGTTCATCTCCGTCACCTCCGGAAACAGTGTGCGCTGAGCCTATTGTGTGTTGCGTTATGATTGGCCGGAACCCCAGCCACGCGGATCGCGCGTGCGCACCATAGGATGCACCGTGATCAAACGGCAATCCACGTCCCTCACATCACACCCGTACAGTTGTAGCTGGATTGGATTTATATGTGCTAAATGCCTAGAAAATGCACATAATCCCCTAAATATGGTAAATGAGCTCAAAAAAATGACAAATTTGAACACGGTGATTTGTAGGGTGTATGTTCATCGTAGAAAAAAACTCCAGGGCAAAGAACAAAGAAAATTTGGATTCCCCTTCAATCTTGGTGATTTCTCTCTCGAAAGCATGGAACTTCCTCGGTGATGGTTCGATTTATGAAGGGCGTGCATGACGACATAAGCCAAACCTTCTCAAATTTTTACCAGGGCATGGTGAGGCCATACCATGGCACCATGCCAGGCGTCATGTTTTTCAAGCATTTATTTCATTTTTTCTATAGTTGAAAACCAAATAAACAAACATTTATGGTTGACTATTGCCACACATTTCATCGAAATATCTGCCTATTTCTTGTAAAAGGCATGAGAATTTACTAAATGGCATGAGCATGGTTTTCCAGTCCGTTCTTGTGCACCCTTTCATGCACCGATTGTTTGAACTTGAATTATGTGCATTAATGCCTAGAAAATGCACATAATCCCCTAAATATGGTAAATGAACCCGAAAAAGTGCCAAATTTGAACACGGTGATTTGCAGGGTGTATGTTCATCGTAGAAAAAAACTCATGGACAAAGGACAAAGGAAATTTGGATCCCCCTTCAATCTTGGTGATTTCCCCCTCGAAACCATGAAACTTCCTCGGTGATGGTTCGATTTATGAAAGGCGTGCATGACGACATAAGGCAAACATTCTCAAATTTTTACGAGGGCACGGTGAGGCCATACCATGGCACCACGCCAGGCGTCATGTTTTCCAAGCATGTATTTCATTTTTGTATAGTTGTTAACCCAGTAAACGACGCGTTTGTGGTTGACTATTGCCACACATTTTCTTGAAATCTCTGCCCATTCCTTGTAAAAGGCATGAGAATTTACTAAATAGCACGAGCATGGTTTTCCAGACCGTTCTTGTGCACCTTTTCATGCACCGATTGTTCAAATTTGGATTATGTGCATTAATGCCTACAAAATGCACATAATCCCCTAAATATGGTAAATGAGCCCGGAAAAATGTCAAATTTGAACACGTTGCATTGGAGGGGGTATGTTGATCGTTGGAAAAAAACTGAATGACAAACTAGGACGAAAATTTGGATTCCCCTTCAATCTCGGTGATTTCCCTCTCGAAAGCATGGAACTTCCTCGGTGATGGTTCAATTTATGAAGGGCGTGCATGACGACATAAATCAAAACTTCTCAGCTTTTTTACAGGGCACGGTGAGGCCATACCATGGCACCATGCCAGGCATCATGTTTTTCAAGCACGTATTTCATTTTTCTATAGTTGATAACCCAGTAAATGACGCGTTTGTGGTTGACTATTGCCACACATTCCCTTGAAATCTCCGCCCATTCCTTGTAAAAGGCATGAGAATTTACTAAATACCATGAGTATGGTTTTTCCAGACCATTCTTGTGCACCTTTTCATGCACCGATTGTTCGAATTTGAATTATGTGGATTAATGCCTAGAAAATGCACATAATCCCCTAAATATGGTAAATGACCCAGAAAAATGCCAAATTTGAACACGTTGCATTCGAGGGGGTATGTTGATTGTAGAAAAAACTGAATGACAAGCTAGGAAGGAAATTTGGATTCCCGGCCCCTTCAATCTTGCTGATTTCCCCCTCGAAACCATGAAAATTCCTCGGTGATGGTTCGATTTATGAATGGCGTGGACAACGACATAAGCCAAACCTTCTCAAATTTGTACCAGGGCATGGTGAGGCCATACCATGGCACCATGCTAGCCGTCATATTTTTCAAGCATGTATTTCATTTTTCTACAGTTAAAAAACCAATAAACGACGTGTTTGTGGTTGACTATTACCACACATTTCCGTGAAATATCTGCCCATTCCTTGTAAAAGGCATGAGAATTTACTAAATAGCACGATCATGGTTTTCCAAACCGTTCTTGTGCACCTTTTCATGCACCGATTGTTTGAGTTTGAATTATGTGCATTAATGCCTAGAAAATGCACATAATCCCCTAAATATTGTAGATGAACCCGAAAAAGTGCCAAATTTGAACACGGTGATTTGCAGGGTTTATGTTCATCATAGAAAAAACTCATGGACAAAGGACAAAGGAAATTTGGATTCCCCTTCAATCTCGGTGATTTACTATCGCACACGATTCATCTCCGTCGCCTCTGCGAACCGTGTGTGTTCACCCACACATGCAAAAGGAAAAACAAAACCCTCGCCCACTTCGTCCCCACCCACTCGCCGTGGACTCCTCCGCAACTCTGCACCTCATCAACTTCTATCGCGGCGGCCACCCTAAGCTCGACGGCTGTCGTCGGCGGGCAGAGGTCGCGCTCCAAACGGCACAGGATTTCGCCCCTACCGCTTTTCGCCGCCTATCTACACCGACATTCTAGACTCTGGTCGATTGGGGTTTTCTACGTGATTGGGCCGGGGATTTTTCTCATGGAGAAGGTAATCAAGTTAGCAAAATATTCACTCATCTCTTATCATAGTCCATCCGTTGCTGTTAATCAACCGGCGGAAATCGCCGTGGATTCATTTTTCTTCTAGCTGATTCGAGGGTTTTCATTCATGTGTCCACAGTGCGAGCACAAATTGGGCAAGTGTGGTCGCGGCCAGTCAGAAACGAAGTTCTATCTCACCATTCCGGATGACTTCAGGGAGCGCTCGGTATGTTCAATCTCAACCTACCACGGTCGGCATGGCCTAAATTTGTGAACATATACCATCTGTTGCTACATTTTGATAAAAGGTACGGTGCCACGTGCAGCCTAGATGTCGAAGCCGATTTCCCCCCCTATATTAGGCAAATATATGATGTATTGTTCATTCAGTTACTCTCATATTTGCATCAAATCTTTGTTACATTATCTATTTTTAATTATATATTTTTGTACTTTGCTTTCATCTATATATTGATCTGTTCTATCAGTTACTCCCATATTTGCATCTTGCTCTGTTATTTCAATATATCTAATTTACGATCTTAATTTTTATTTCAAGCATTACATCCCTTGCTTTGCAAGAATAGGAGTAGAAGGAAATCTTGGGCTTTACTTTGTTGATGACTCCATGGATGTCATATTGACAACGCAACATGGATTTACAATGATGGTTAGCGTAAAACTTGATAAAGATGGTCACTCCTATTTTGATGCGGACCTTTGGAGAAAAATATCTAAGTGTTATGAACTGAAAGCTGGCAATAAAATTCTAGTGCGTGCACCACAACCTGGTCTAATTAACATGGATGTTTACTTCCCCAACATCATCAGCCGATCACAGTCTGATCGAGGTTAGTGTCCTTTTAACTTTCTCCATGCTGGCATATTACTTAGCAAAATCGGGGTATTTGTTCTGACTAATTGATCACTATTTAAGCAACCAATTGTGATTTCATTTTCTGACTCCGTTCCTAGGCAATAACAAATTCTATTTACCAATTTATGCTCACTATATATTCTTCTGCCATGTTCTGAATAAATAATACCTTTCCACCTTTTAAGCAGGATATGTTGGATGCATAGTGAATGATCTGTATGTTACTAAGGGTACCAAATTTCACTGGAAGGACTTGAAGCATGTCATAAACTTTGTTGATAATCTGACAGAGATAGCACATCGTATGAACGCTGGATTTTGGATGGGATTAATTATACCTATGGTGCACACATTGAACAAGACCAATTGTGTGCACAAAATGCTGGTACAAAGTCTTATTTTTATGTTGATGCTCATAAACTATATATATCTTCAACGATATGTTACAATTGGTTTTTATTCTACATTTCAATAGAAATTGCCCGCTGTAGCAGTTCCTAGATCGATTTCTAGGCGCGGTTGAATTACACTTGTGCCTGCTAATAACGCCAAAGTGATTGCAAGGTACTGCATTTCCCGCAGAAATGGAACCATTCAAATTAACAAGTTCTCACTTGTCGTGGCAATGCACCCATATTGGAAAATTGGAGACACTGTCCTACTCATGCTCTACCAAGGCACATGAGGGCTCTTCCTTTTCATTGACGAGATGCCGAGTGGCCGTGATCAAGCTGCTTCCAACGGATAGTTGTGGTTGTTGGCCCTCAGCCTCTTAAAATGTGCTAGTTGTTACTATGTTAAGTATGTAGATATGGACCATATGGTTGTTAGCCCTCAGCCTCTTAAAATGTGATAGTTGTTACTATGTTAAGTATGTACATATGGACCATATGGTTGTCAAAACCGTGTTACGAAGATCCTCCTTTTGTCGAATAGTGTAACCACTATATATATGTTACTCAAATGCTGTTAGCCAAGTTCTTAAATTTTCATGGAAAGTATTAGTATGGTACATAGTTCATTGAGTTTAAGTGTGTGCCCGATGTCTAGAAGGCATTTGCATATTAACTATCCATATTGCAAATTCACACACGTGTTAACATAAGGAAACGTATGTTCATCTGCTATATGCAATAATTATGCATGTGCTTGCTCGCCGTTTAGGCAGCCACGGCGCGCTCTGCTCGCGTGCCTCCGCGCGCTCTACTCATCATTTAGGCGCCCTCGGGTCGCGTCCCTCTGCGTGCTCTGCTCGCCGTTTAGGCGCCAAGGCTCGCTCGGGTTGCGTCCCTCTGCGCGCGCTCTGCTAGCGGTTGGGGCCGGCGCACAATCATGTTGGGGAAGCTTTAGTTATTTGATCTTAGATTATGTTAATTAATTATACCTCTAGAGCCAGAATCATTCGGCTCTAGAGGTATAATTAATTAACCTAAACTATGATCCCCGGCGCCCGTTCCCGTCGCGCAACTCCATCTTGTCGTCGGTCGTTGGGGGAATGTCGGTATGTGTGGGTAACTAGCTAGCAAGTGGATCAGTAGCGAGTCGCCGGCGGTGGCCATTGCTATGGTTATTTATAGCTAGCAGCTGGCTAGGGGATTGGGGATTTTACAATTCACCCCTGTGGAGCACGGGAAGCCTTTGCTGGAGCGCGGGAAGCCTTCACTGGAGTGCGGGAAGACTAAGTGGAGCACACAACCCGACAACCATATGCGGTGTCACGTGTTACCACACACGTGTTAACATAAGGAAACGTATGTGTAACTTACTAATCATCGCACATGTGTACTCGCACACGCATCGTGTGCGATACTCCTAGCCATCGCAAGCAACTAGTATGCATTTTTCAAAGTTTTTACTACACACAGAATCGCACACAAATTAACTCTAGTAACCGTCTGTGTTATATTTTCTCATCGCAAACAGTTCATCCGAGTGGGCTATTTGCCGCGTATCACACACATCTTGTTTACACGAATCATTTGTGTTCTTTTGGCTCATCGCAAACAGTTCATCTATGTGAACTGTATGCCGCATATCACACACATGTTGTTAAGTTGAACCGTTTCTGTTGTGTTCCCTAATCGAAAACAGTTCATCCGGGTGAACCGTATGCCGTATATCACACACACCTTGATCTGGCTAACCGTTTCTGTTACACTCCCAAATAGCAAATAGTTCATCTGAGTGAATTGTATGCCGTATATCGCACACACCTTGATATGGCTGCCCGTTTCTGTTGTTCTGTCTCATCGCAAACAGTTCGGATGGATCAACCGTGTGCCCTGCATCGCACATGCAACTAAAATCTGAACCGTGTTTGATGTCTCCGCCATCGCAAACGTTTTGCATCTTTTTTGATGGTTTTTTACATCACCGTTTGAGATTAATGCATCGCACACAGTTTCGTCAAAGGGTCTCCGATCATAGCGTCACGTTAGCAGCATCCTGCAGTAGTGTTATTACCCAATAGCTATGCTAATAACCCACCTTGGACGTCTTATCTTGTCTGACATGCATCTTTTTCTAGCACTATCCTTTGAATAAGGGTGCCCATCTGATATATTGACGCATAAACTGTACGGGGTTGTAACAACAACCCATCAATTCACCATTGGCAACTTATAATCTGAGTATTTTTTTGCTGATAAGCAATTGGGGGTTGATAACCCGGCGGCTCATGGCCAAAAAAGCTCAATATTGATCAATGCTAACTCGGAGTTCTGTTGACTCGACGACTTAAAGTCTGTGCAATAATATGACCAAGAGCAAAAAATTCCTGCATACACATAAATGAAGTGGCACAAATATATGGACCCAAAATAATTATAAGTCGGCTTTCGAAGCTCGACAAAAAAGACTGGCTTTCAAAGCTCGAATCTTGCTCTAATAAAGCTTGGCATGACAACCTTAGTTTACCCTTGCTTTCCGTAGGCCAATCCTTACATGAATTAAGCCGCCGTTTCAACATTGACAAGTTCAGGGTCATAAGGATTGACTGTCAAGAATGGCGGATCATAAGGACGGCGACTCGTGGCCAGAAAAAGGTCAATATTTATCACAAGCCACCCAAAACTCTTTGGACCCGGAGACTTGTTGTCATTGCCATAATGTGATTAAGAGCATAATATTCCTGTAGATACAGAAGTAATATGGATATGTGTAAATACTGAATAAACAGTAAGTCGGCTTTTGAGGCTCGACAAAAAGACTGGATTTCGAGGCTCAAGTCTTGCTTCAATGAAGCTGGCATGATAGCCTTGGTTTATCCTCGCTTTTCGTAAGCCGGCTCTCACATGACTTTAGCCGCCGTTTTAACTTTGACAAGTTCAGGGTCATAAAGATTGACTTGTCAAGAGTACGACGGGTCATCTTTTCGGAGTAGCATCAAGCATACAGGCAGGTTTAACCAATATTGTGGCGTTATTTGCCGGGTCAAGAGGGTGAGATAGCTAAACTCGGTGAGCTGGAAGCCCCCAAGTGACCTTATGATCAATTAATGAAAGACTCATGCACAATATATGAGATGAAACGACAGAGGCCCCGAGCTTCGGGGATGCCAGCTTTATTACGTTGATCATAAAAGATATATACATGATGTAGGTATGTACAATGACGAGAGCCAATGGCTCAAGTATAGTAAGGCCGAACATGAGCAATGTTCCAGGGCCTATTGGTCTCCTCCTCAGAGGTACGTGACTTATTGTGTTCACATATGTCGATGAGATAATATGACCCGTTGTTGAGGTTTTTGCTAACCACAAAAGGCCCTTCCCAAGGAGGTGATAACTTATGCATGCCTGTCTGATCTTGAATCAAACAGAGTGTGTCACTTGGGAGAACCGCCTATGCGCCATAAACCATGAAGAATGGCGTGTAGCGAGTTGATCGGTTGGGGGTAGTCCTTATGCTCCAAAGAACAGAAGGCAACTCTTCAACCCAACAACCTGGCGTGTGTTCCAAAGGAACCATGAGCCGGGGCTTGATCCCTCGTAATATCTCCTGGTTAGCACACTCTGCCTGACCATTGGACTGTGGATGAGCCACTGAGGATACATCAAGACAGACGTGTTCCCTTTGAAAGAACTCCTTCATCGCACCTTTAGACAGATTTGTCCCATTATCAGTGATGATACTATGAGGATAACCGAAGCGGAAGATCAACTTTTTCACAAACTGAACTGTAGTTGCTGCCTCACAATTGCTGACTAGCTCTGCTTCAACCCACTTGGTAAACTTATCAACTGCAACCAAAAGGTGAGTCTTTTTATCTTTATACCTCTTGAACGGCCCGACCATATCAAGGCCCTAGACCACGAATGGCCAAGTGATTGGGATCATCCGCAATTCTTGAGCCGGCACATGAGCTTGTCTTGCAAATTTCTGGCAGCCATCACACTTGCGAACAATATCCTCTGCATCAGCATGAGCCGTCAACCAGTAAAAACCATGACGAAAAGCCTTGGCCACCAAAGATCTTGACCCAGAAATGATGACCACAATCCCCTGCATGAATTTCCTGTAGGATTTCACGACCTTCTTTAGGGGAAACACATCGTTGAAACACGCCAGTCACACTGCATTTGTGTAACTCGCCATTGATAATTGTCATGGACTTAGACCGTCGGATGATCTGTCGCATAAATATTTCCTCCTCTGGAAGCTCACCCCTGGTCAAATAAGCCAGATAAGGTATCGTCCAATCTGGGATAGCGTGCAGAGCCGCCACCAACTGCCCCTCCGGGTCAGGGATAGCCAGGTCTTCCTCTAAGGGTAATTTGACAGAAGGGTTGTGCAAAACATCAAGGAACACATTAGGGGGGACCCGCTTACGCTGAGAGCCCAGTCAGGAGAAAGCATCAGCCGCCTCATTATGCCGCAGATCAATGTGATCCACTTGATAACCTTTAAAGTGACCAGCAATGTTAGTCACAACTTGATGATAAGCCGCCATGAGTGGGTCTTTAGAGTCCCACTTTCTTAAAACTTGCTGCGCCACCAGGTCTGAGTCGCCCAGACATCTAACCCGTCTCAAGTTCATCTCCTTAGCCATACGAAGCCCATGGAGTAAAGCTTCATACTCAGCTGCATTGTTAGTACAGGGAAACACGAGCCTTAATACATAACAAAATTTGTCACCTCGCGGGGATTCTAAAATAACTCCAGCCCCCGAGCCTTCCAATTGCCTGGATCCATCAAAGTGTATTGTCCAGCTTCTCCTCAGGTGCTTGCAGCTCTATCCAATAATTGATAAAGTCTACCAAGGCCTGAGATTTGATGGCGGTTCTAGGCACATATTTTAGATGATGTGGCCCAAGCTCAATTGCCCACTTAGCAACTCTGCCCGTGGCTTCCTTCTTTTGAATGATATCCCCCAGAGGAGCAGAACTGACCACCGTGATTGGATGCCCAAGGAAATAATGCTTCAACTTGCGGCTAGCCATGAACACCCCAAACACCAATTTCTGCCAATGTGGGTATCTTTGCTTGGACTCTATCAAAACCTCACTCACATAATAAACTGGCCGCTGAATTGGATACTCTTTTCCGGCCTCCTTGTGCTCCACGACCACTACTATGCTCACGGCTTTGTTATTAGCCGCCACGTATAGGAGCAAAGGCTCTTTGTCAATCAGAGCGGCTAAGATAGGCGGCTCAGCCAACTGCTTCTTAAGTGGCTCAAATGCCTCGTTAGCAGCATCACTCCAAACAAAATGATCAGTCTTTTTCATCATCTGGTATAGTGGAATTGCTTTCTCACCCAGGAGGCTTATAAACTGGCTCAGGGCTGCAATACGACCTGCCAGTCGCTGAACATCATTGATATAGGCCGGCTTAGAAAGAGAGGTGATAGCCTCGATCTTCTCCGGGTTAGCTTCAATGCCCCTTTCTGAGACCAAAAACCCAAGTAACTTGCCTGCTGGCACGCCAAAGACGCACTTGGCCGGGTTAAGCACCATCTTGTACACCCGGATATTGTAAAAGGTCTCCTTCAAGTCATCAAGCAAAGTTTCCTTCTTCCTTGATTTAACCACAATATCATCAACATAAGCATGAACATTGCGTCCAATCTGCCCGTGAAAACATTTCTAAACACAGTGCTGGTAAGTCGCCTGAGCACTCTTGAGCCCAAAAGGCATGGAAACATAACAGAAAGCTCCAAAGTGCGTGATAAATGCCGTCTTCTCCTGATCCTCAACTGCCATCTTGATCTGATGATAACCAGAGTAAGCATCCAAAAAGCACAAACTCTCACAACCCACCGTAGCATCAATAATCTGGTCAATATGGGGGAGAGCAAATGGATGAGCTGGACATGCCTTGTTAAGATCTGTGTAATCAACACACATACGCCAAGTGCCATTCTTCTTGAGCACAAGCACAAGATTAGCCAACCACTAAGGGTGGAAGACTTCAATTATGAACCCGACAGCTAGGAGCCGGGCCACCTCTTCTCCAATAGCCTTACGCCTCTCTTTGTTAAAAAACGACGGAGGAACTGTCAAACATGTTTCATTTTAGGATCCACATTAAGGTGGTGCTCAGCGAATTCTCTCAGTACACCCAGCATGTCAGAAGGTTTCCATGCAAAGATGTCCCGATTCTCACGGATGAACTCGATGAGCACTTTCCTATTTAGGATCCATACCCGTCCCGATGGTGAACTGCTGTGAGGTATCACCGGGGACAAAGTCAACTTGCTGCGTGTCCTTGGCCGCCTTAAACTTGAGCAAAGGATCCTTCTCGGTGGTGGGCTTCTTCAGCGGGGTCATATCAGCCGGGTCATCATTATCTTTATAAAATTTTAGCTCATCCGTGGCACAAGCCGCCTCTGCATAAGCAACATCACCTTCTTCACACTCCAAGGCTATGTTATGATTACCATGAATTGTAATTGTCCCTCGTGACCCTGGCATCTTAAGCTGCAGATAGACATAACAAGGGCGAGCCATGAATTTGCGTAAGCCGGTCGTCCAAATAGCGCATGATATGGACTTTTGATTTTAACCACCTTAAACCACAAAGTCTCGGCCCTGTAATTATACTCATCACCAAAGGCCACTTCTAGAGCAATCTTCCCCATAGGGTAAGCCGACTTGCCAGGGACAACTCCGTGAAAGACAGTAGAGGATGGCTTAAGATCTTTCTTTGTCAGATTCATCCGCCGAAAAGTGTCATAATACAATATGTTGATACTGCTTCCACCATCCATAAGTACCTTTGTGAACTTATAACCGCCCACTTGAGGGGCTACCACCAGAGCCAGAAGACCCGGATCATCAACCCGGGGCAGGTGATCCGCCCGACTCCACGTTATCGTATGCTCTGACCACCTTAAATACCGTGGCACCGCCGGCTCAATCGCATGGATGGCCCGCTGATGGACCTTCCGGTCACGCTTGCACATGCCCGTAGTGAAAACATGATACTGGCCACAGTTAATTAAGTTGCTTAGGATTACTCTGGTATCCTCATTTATTATTCTGCTGCTGATTTCCAGACTGCTGATTATGACCACCGTGGTGCCCCTGGTCCTGATAACCAAAGTTTGAGCCGCCGCCGCCAAAGCCGACTCCCTGGAAACCTCCGGAGCCTGACCCGCCCGATGGCCCATTATTGTTGCCGTGATGCTGAAACGATTGGTTCCTGTATTCTCGCATGATATGACAATCCTTCCAAGCATGACTAGACGGCTTGTTAGGATAACTGTGCTTCGGACACGGCCCATTAAGGGCTTCCTAATAATTCTTGGGCTTCCCCAATTATAAGGTTGCTTGCCATTACAACGCTGATTTTTGAACCCTGTGTTCGTGTTAGCCACAAAATATGATCTGCCATCGGGGTGTCTACGCTTTCCACCATTGCCATGGTTATTGGGATTACCATTCTGGGCTGAGGCATTCTGATGCTGACCCTTGCCACCATTGTTTTTCCTGCCTTTACCCGATTTATCCTCATCAGAGCTGGGATCCTTCGTAATGTCAGAGTCGGCATATCGGGTAAGTACGTCCATAAGATTGCCCATATCTATGCATTTACTTTAAGCCGCCCTAACTTCTGCTTAAGAGCCTCAAAACGACAGTTCTTTTCTAGAATCAGAATGGCTTGAGCCGCCCCAATGTTTTCGGAAGAGTGGATAATGGTAGCGACCCGGCGGGCCCAATGGTGGGCCGACTCATCCGCACGCTGCATGCAGTGCTCCAAATCCACAATGGTCATCGGCTGCTTGCAGGTTCCTTGAAATTTTTTGATGAAGCGCTCCTTCAACTCCGCCCAAGTGTTGATAGAGTTGGGGGGCAGGTTTTTCAACCAAGTACGAGCCGGCCCCTCCTACATCATAGTGAAATACTTGGCTCATATTGCATCACTGACGTCCAACATATCCATGACCAGCTCGTAGCTCTCAATCCAATCCTCTGGAGGGAGATCCGCCGTATAGTTAGGTACCTTGCGGGGACCCTTAAAATATTTGGGCATGCGCTCATTACGTAGAGCCGGCACTAGGCACAACACTCCGATGGTTCTGAAATTCAACCCGGCCCCCACCGGGGCTGAAGGAATTACCGGGGGGCGTCTGATAAGCCCCCTGGTTTACCGCCTCTGCTTCACGACGGGCTCTCGCACCGTCCACGATTGCTTGAGCATCAGTCCTTGGGTTAAGGGGTGGGTTATCCTGGGGCGGGTTACGGCGTCGTTCACTGCTTGAAACTGCTGGTGACTCGGCATGGCGGCTGTGGTGACGACTCGGCAGTGGTGTCGAATGCACACGGTGCCGACTGTAAGAATAGTTAGCCTGCTGAGCGATCGCTGCCTGCAAAAGTCCAATGGCATTTCGAGCTTCTACTACAATTGGTGACTCGCCAGCAATAGGTAGCGCAGTAAGTCGGGTTGCCGCCGCCACCATATTATCCACCGGGTTGGAGAAGTGAACCGGCAGCGTCAGGAAACGATGTGGCGTCTGAATGACAGGCGGGTCTGGAACCGGCTCCTCCCTGTGGGCCGGCTCTGGCTGATGAGGATGAGTCGCCGCCCTATTCTCGGGCGCATTAGGGTTTAGCTGGGGTATAGCTGGTGCCTCCGGAGTGCTCGGGCCTACCCCTGGCATGCCGAACAGGCGTGTGGGCTCATACACTAGAGGTAAACGACTCTGGTCTCTCCTCCGATGAACCACATCCGAAGCGCTCTGCTCCAAGTTCAGGCGCCAAGCCTCCACCTTCAGGCGCTCTGATTCAGCATTAACTTGAGCCTACAACGTGGCCATCCGGGCACTTTCCGCATTGATATCCTCCTGGGCCTTGGTCATCTGCTCTTGGAGTTTCTCTATCTTCGCGTTGTGTTCCGCCTGATTTTTTGCAGTAACCTCGGTTGCCAGCAAGGTTGTCAAGGCGTTCATCAACTCAGATAGAACTTGAGCTGGAGGCCTGGCCGAGCCAGACGCTGAAGGATCTGTTGTCGCTGTCACGCCTGCTGAAAGATCCTCATTAGAGCCGGCGCCGTCCCTGCCATGATGATGGCGGCTCGTAGGGGTCCGGAATAATGTCGCCATCGGAACAGCCCCCAAGCCCGCCATCTTGAAGTTGGTAGATTGACTCCATCTCACCGGTCGAGGACTCATCGCCTGAGTAGACGAGAGTCTCTCCTCCGCACGCGGAATTTTCCGCAAGTTCCACGCCCTGCGTGAAGCCCACGAAGGCGTGTTTCCGACTGGCTTGGATCCGGGCGGGTTTTGTGCGCCGAGCCGGCTCGACAAGGTTGGTGCTGACGTCCTACGTGTCCTGGCCAGTGGACCACCCTGAGCCGCTGGCAACTGGGTCCCGTGGACCCAGTTGACCGGGTCAACGGGCTGACGTGGCCCCCCCATAGTCACTGACGTGTGGGCCCGCTTCGATTAGTCAACTAATTAAACTAATTTTTATTAAAACTAAATTAATTAAGTTAATTAGTCACTGATAGCCCGGGCCCACAAGCTGACCTCTCTAATAGTTAAATTTAAGCACTGATTAACCCCCTCTGAGACTGACAGGTGGGTCCCGCAGGTCAGGTTTGACCTGGACCAGCGGGTTTGACTCGTTGACGTCAAGATGACGTTAGGCTGACGTAGTATTTTGTTTTCTGTTAGTTTAAATGATTTCAGAAAAATGCTAAAAACTTTGTAAAACCATAGAAAATAAACCGTAGCTCGGATCGAAAAGCTTTATACATGAAAGTTGCTCAGAACGACGAGACGAATTAGAATACGCACTCCGTTTATCTGTCACATGCCTCTAACTACCTGAACATGTAACCTTCCCCTCCGGTTCATCTGCTTGACAGATGCCCAGAGCTGGGAAAATATCCCAAATATTTTCCAGCTTCACTCACGACATGTATCGCTGCATTAGGTCACCCCTAACACCGCGTAGTGCCATGTCTTGTTTTGTGGTTACCTTCGTTGCCGTGTATTTATTTGTTTCTTCTCCCCCTTTCTCTCGATAGACCACGAGACCGACGATGACCCGAAGATCGTCTACCTCATTGAAGACCAGTTGGTGTTTGCAAAGCAATCAGGCAAGCACCCCCCTTTTGAGCATTCCGATATCGCCCACTCTCTTCTCTCTTATGCTTGCATTAGAAGTTACTGCTGCTGCTGTTATCCTATATCTGCTGCATAGCCTGTTTAATTGTAACCTGCTTTTGATACCTACCTGTTATCCTAAACTATTTAGTATAGGTTGGGTAGAGACCTATTAGAGACCCCACTTTATCCTGACTGCCCCATTGGATTCTCAGAAGACCCGATCAATGGGATCGAAGACCAGGCCCCGACATTGCACGTCACTTCCCCTTAACTGCTCGACACTACTGGGTTACTATCCAGTGCCGAGGGTGATACCTCGTCAGCACTTCTGATGATGATCTTGTAGGTTAGTTAATCAGGCGTGGTCAGCGAGGGTGATTCCTCCTACACCACCCCTGATAACGACACCGTCGCGCAAATTCTCAAGCGTGGACCTCGAGGGTGATTCCTCCATCGTTCACCTTGATGATTACGTCAGGTGGGAATCCAACGAGGGTGATGCCTCGGATTCCTTCTTGATATGATAGCCACACGGATGCCCTTACTTTACTGTTAACACTGCTTATCATGGATAAAGACGGGTCGGCCCTGAGGGGTACCCGCGCGAGCTTAATTGCGAGAGTTGTGGAGTCGGGTGTACCTGGATGGTGCCCGAGATTTGAACACGAGGCGTGGCCGGGCATTCCTAGCCCTTGCCGCAAGTCCTCAAGACGGGGCGACGGGGTCACATCTTTCGTGAGTCTCTGCTCGTTACCGCACTACCAACACACTAACGGTTTGGATATTTGATCCGAGGGGCCTCTGGCCTGATAGCACTAACCATCACGTGGGCATAGTATGGGCATTCTGCGTCGTATACATCAGCCGAATCTCTATAGACGTCAGCGAGGAGCGGCCCGCTTTGGATTGGACTGGTTAAGCTGGCGCTTGTATTAAGGGGGCTAGGTCTGCTTCCGGAGCGTCCTCGCAACATGCAGGGTTCCCAGGGCGAAGGCCCAAGACCCCTGGGGGCATAGGTTAGTCTGGCGTGCTGACCTCTCTTTAGAGCCTAGGTCGGGTTGCGGCGTGTTGCTTAGCCGAGGCTGGGCATGACCCAATAAAGTGTGTCCGGCCGGAGTTAAGCGAGCGTGGTGGGTAAGTTGGTGCACCCCTGCAGGGAAGAAAACATCTATCGATAGCCTGTCCTACGGTAACGGACACTCGGAGTTGTATCCCGATCGGTACAACTAGAACTGGTGACTTGAGATGATACTTGATAGTATGGCTCTGGGATTGCTTTCTCGCAGGGAGTCGAGGAAGGATCTCTGGCCGAGGTTGATGACATTACTACTACTTTACATTATGTTAAACCGCACTCTTCTAATGCTGCAAGACCGATGAAGATGCCTGAAGATGCTAGTCTTCGATAGGACTAGGCTCTCCCCTCTATTCTGGCATTTCTGCAGCCCAGTCCACATATACAGCCCTCCTTTGAAAATGTTGCATATGTAGTATAGATCCTTGCTTGCTGAGTACTTCGGATGAGTACTCACGTTTGCTTTATTTTCCTTTTTCTCCCCATTTCCAATTGTTGTCACCAGATGACGGAGCCCCGGAGCCAGCTGCCCCCGTCGACGACTACGGCTACTACTACTATCCTCCCGGCGAGTACTACTACGAGGAGCCGACAGACGACCTGGAGTAGGATTCGGAGGGTCCTAGGCAGGAGGCCTACGCCTTTCGATCATAGTATTTTATTTTGCCCCGCCTTTCTAAAGGCCTATCTGTTTCTATGTAATATCTGTACCCAGATATCTGATGCTTCCACTGACGCTTGTATGCCATCGAGCTATGTATTCGAGCCCTCGAGGCCCTGACTTGTAATATAAAGCTTGTATGACTTTATTTATGTTTTAGAGTTGTGTTGTGATATCTTCAAGTGAGTCCTTAGGCTTGATCGTGTGCATTTGCGTGTATGGTTATTGCACGATTAAGCCGGGGTCATCACAGGGTGGTATCAGAGCCGACTGCCTTTAGGATTCCCCTTTCCAACTCCTTGGCCGAAGTTGAGTCTAGTAACCGAAAACTGTTTTACTAACTTGGCTGTGTGGCTTACGGGCCCACGTCGCCAATTGGGTGGTATTAGGATCTTTTATTCCTCGTCTTTACTCTGGGACTCTGATCTCTCTTCTAGTCGGGTTAAAGATTTTACTAACTCTGGCATTAGGTTCTCGTAACCACTTTCTCCCGGAGAGCCCCTTCACTACCGATGACCGCTTGCTTCGCCAGAAGACTCTGAAGATACTCCTCGAAATTCCTGAGACCCTTGTGCACACTATCTTTGCAATTCCTGACCACCGATAAATCCCCGTGGATAACATCCTTTTCATTGTACCCTCATCCCTAGTTGCTCCTGTTGTTACAAGTTAACCCTGATACTCTCCATTGTCCCGAGAATCCTTTGAGCCTACTGCCGTGTAGCTTCTTTCGCACTACGGTTAATTCCTCACATTACCGGGATTCGTTCGTCCCCAGTTGCTCTTGTGTTTCCTGAAATATTTCATAATGCTATCCGATCTTCCGAGAATCCTCTGTAGCCTATCACTCTTGATTATCCTTACCGGCCTGAATTATGGTTAATTCCATATGTCTGGCAATATTCATTGGTATCCTTTGACACCGCCATTCTGGTCTTATTGATTCAACATGAGTGCGAATGCATGCAATCATCAGTTGATCCTTTTAAATTTTCTTTCCGGCTCAGACGTCTTCCCGAACATGAGCTGGTTCTCGACCAATCAATTTGCCATCGCTTGTACCCCTAAATCTTTTTAACTTATCCATCCTTGATCAAGACGTCTGCTTCTGATCCCCCGACTTGGAACTCGTAAGTTCTTTTGAAGTTAAGTCTCGAACTATTCTTACAATCCCATAACCCGACGCACTTGCATTCTTCTGATTGAGTACCGATAATCCCAATCGCATCCCTTTGCGGACCGCCAGATCTTTTGGTGGATCATTATCTGATAGTGTCCTCCATATTCCATAACCTTGTTAACTATTCCCCCTGATACATAATGCCTTTGGTAAAATTGTATCCTCTCCTTTTGTCAACCATGCTCTGCTGCCGAGCTTGTGTTAAATACTCCTGAAGTTCGAGGTATGTGTTCCTAAGATACCCCTACAGGTTGAACCTATGCCTTCCTTAATCTATGTGAACCCAAAAAGTTTTCACGGGTCATACTTCCCCGGTAATTCACCAGATAGGTTTTCATACTAAAATCATTTTTATAAGAGTAGTGAATGAAAGGTGATGCATTGAAGAAGTGGGAGTCGACCTTGAACCTTTGAGTTCATGCCCATGGACCCGATGTAGAACTTATCATGGAAACTGCTCGTAAAAACAATTATTTCCTTGGTACAAGTTCATCTTGTATCTATGACTTGATCCTTTGCAATCGTGGTTCCGACCATATTTCCTCTTTGATTCCACTTTCCGGATAAGTTAAAATACTTATCCTCTGCAAATCATTTCCCCCGTCCAACCTGTACTCCAATTTACCTTTCGGTATTACCCCTAGTACTTGTTACTGGGAAGTTTAATACCCCATCTCATCATTCCTAGTCTGATCGGCTATATCTTTATCGTGCCAACTTTTAACTGTGCTACCTGGTCCTTCTTCTCGGAGCACAATTTTCGACGATGAGCTAAGCATACGTCGATCTTCCTCATCTTGTCATATCACCTCAAACAAGCTTGATTTCGAGCTTGTGTCGTATCCGTGGTTCCAATAACCTTTCGCTTCGGCATTTCTTTTGCTTGATGTCATCGCTGACCGATTACATTCGACAAATGTGTCATGATCACCGACAGTATTTTAGCTTCCTCGGAGATATCCATTGAAATCATGGCTAGAAATACCATCTCTGCCCTCGATGATTTGTGATATCATCGATGACATCCTTGACTTTCTGCCAACACAGACCTGGATGTGTTTGGTCAATCCTTACATTCCGAGATAATCCTGTAAGTGTTTCTTTGTATCTCTTGTGATCTTTCGATCCAACCCCTACCTGAAACACCATGTTATCACTACCTCCGAGCATGACTATGGTATTCCGAATATCATTGAGAACAGTGAAAATGCAATGCTGCATGTATCTTCATCAATTGTCCAAAACATCATTGTATGGGTAATATCATGATTCTTCCCTCGCCCCTTTGACTAATTACTTTTGAACTTGCTGTCCTATCATGTATATCATGCTCTGCTTGTCTTTGGGAAGCATATACCCCTGAAATATGTGTTTAACCACATTTTCCTTTCCATTGTTCTGTTCAATCCGATAATCGTATTTCCTTTCCATTGTTTTTTTTAACCTTTCTTGAAATCTAATTTATCTGAGCAGGGATAATTCCCTACTTAGGAAAAACACCTCGATGTACAACCTTGTCAGTGAGACCCTGTTACTATTGCTGATGACATTCCGATATCACCGATGGACGAGAACTTTGCCTTATTGGTCCGCCTCGTTTTAACGAGCAGGAAAATGGTTCTCTTCGTCCCTCGCCCTTGGTACCGATGTTGTCGCCGACATACTAACAGACTATTCTCTGACATAACTTGTTGTCGTGACCGGTAAGATGCCACCATTCTCCCTACTTTTGATCGACACCCCTCCATAGTTCCACAGGATCGGAACCTGACTCTCCTGTACATCCTTAATTCCAAAATATTCTCTGCACCTGACTTCGTATGTAATTCACGAGCTAACTTCCTCACCATGTTTCATTCTGGTATCAGAGGCAACCCTATTCCTCATTGCTCTGAAACCCTTTATCATCTGTTTTAGGCATCAGCTGGAATGCCTACCTGATTGAAATTCGTTGGACCTCCTTATATCATTCTCGATATATTCCCAGATGCTGCTAAGCCTTCTTCCCTGAGACAATTACCGGATGCCCATCCTTCCAGGCTTCCGTCCCAATACCCTTTTACTCCCCGCTTAAATCTCAGGACGAGATTTCTTGTAGTGGGGGAGATTTGTAACATCCCCAGCATCTCACTACAGTAATTCCTCTCTAATAGTGGCCATGTCATCATGATCATCATGTCATTTTGCCACTTGTCCTAAATTGTAGCCAAATTCAAATTCAAAGTGCATGTCAAATATTTATTTCTTCTGTCATGCAATTAAAATAGTTCATCCTGTTGCAAATATTCTTAAGGCCATTATAAAATTAAAACCAATATTTTTGGAATTCCCAAAATGCCCCTGGACTTTAAAACAGTAGTCCAGCAGCATTTAATCTGTCCTTTTCAATTTCTAAAAATATCTAACCTATTCCTTTGGTCTCCAAACTTTTTGTGACAGTGCCTAAAAATGTATTGGATTTATTGGGCTTAGATGCATATTTTTCTAAAATTATTTGGATGCCCAAATAAATCTTTTTCCTTCTCTGGTAACTAAATAAAAGGAAAACAGTAAAAGAAAAAGGCCGACAGGCCACTTACCTGGCTACCGGGCCAAGCCGGCCCAGCCCATCACTCACCTGCTCCTCCCTCCATGTCGTCGTCTCCGTGGTAGGCCGCGCTCGCGCCAGCCGCCGCTCGACACCGCGACGAGGCAGGCGAGCACGAGGGGATAAGGTCGCCCCCTCAGCCTTCCCCCTGGACGCCTCATCCACTTCTCCTCGCTCCCCCTTGTTTCCCCTTTCTCTTCCTCCCCCAGCCGAATGCGGTCATCGCCGTGCGCCGGTCGATCCTGCGGCCACCGGCGTCCATCCGCTCCTCCGCCGTGTCCAGACGATCCACCGGCGTCGACTCCTTCGACTACGGGCAGCAGAGCAAGCCGGACTACCCCGAGCCGCGCCGCCGCCCGTTTGCCCTCACCGGGATCTGCCTCGGCCATCGACGATCACCGGTGACCTCTACCTCTCTCTGCGCTACCGTTGCTCGCCGGACCTTCTTGTGTCCCCTCGGTGAGCCTCCGCGGCACTCCCTCCCCTTCTTTCTTACTCTAGCGCGCTCCGCCGCCGTCTCCACGAAGCCGGGCTCCGCCGTCCGCCATTGCTGCTGCACATGAGCTCCCGAGCTCCCCCTGCTCCACCTAGTCCCCGTAGCACGCTCCTGGTGGACTGCTGCTGCCGCCTAACCACTTAGCCTGCTCGGAATCGAGCCGTAGCCGCGCGCCTGCGCACTCCCTATTCCGACCGCCGCCGCGCTTGCCATAGCCGACCGTTTCCGTCCGCCGTTGCTCGTGCTAGCAGGCCAGATCGATGCAGCGCTTCGCACTCGCTCGGATGCAACCGAAAACACACGCGAAGGCACCTCGTAGCCGCGTGCCCGAAATCGCCCGAAGCTCACCACCGCCACCGACGACGTCCAGCTCCACTCCGGCCACCGTAGCTCGAGCGGATAGGCTAGATCGATGCGGCTCGAAGTGCACGTTCGATAGCAACAAACCGCACACGAAATGATCCAGTGTACGCGAAATCGGAGCTCGCCGAAGCTCCCGGCCGCGCTCGACGCTCGCCGGAGATCGTTCCGGCGCCGACGTCCTACGTGTCCTGGCCAGTGGGCCACCCTGAGCCGCTGGCAACTGGGTCCCGTGGACCTAGTTGACCGGGTCAATGGGCTGACGTGGCCCCCCCACAGTCACTGACGTGTGGGCCCACTTTGATTAGTCAACTACTTAAACTGATTTTTATTAAAACTAAATTAATTAAGTTAATTAGTCACTGACAGCCCGGGCCCACAAGCTGACCTCTCTGTTAGTTAAATTTAAGCACTGATTAACCCCCTCTGAGACTGACAGGTGGGTCCCGCAGGTCAGGTTTGACCTGGACCAGCGGGTTTGACTCGCTGACGTCAAGATGATGTCAGGCTGACATAGTATTTCATTTTCTATTAATTTAAATGATTTCAGAAAAATGCTAAAAACTTTGTAAAACCATAGAAAATAAATCGTAGCTCGGATCGAAAAACTTTATACATGAAAGTTGCTCAGAACGACGAGACGAATCAGAATACGCTCTCCGTTTATCTGTCACATGCCTCTAACTACCTGAACATGTAACCTTCCCCTCCGGTTCATCTGCCTGAGAGATGCCTAGAGCTGGGAAAATATCCCAGATATTTTCCTGCTTCACTCACGACGTGTATCGCTGCATTAGGTCACCCCTAACACCGCGTAGTGCCATGTCTTGTTTTGTGGTTACATTCATTGCCGTGTATTTATTTGTTTCTTCTCCCCCTTTCTCTCGATAGACCCCGAGACCGACGATGACCCGAAGATCGTCTACCTCATTGAAAACCAGTTGGTGTTTGCAAAGCAATCAGGCAAGCACCCCCCCTTTTGAGCATTTCGATATCGCCCACTCTCTTCTCTCTTATGCTTGCATTAGAAGTTACTGCTACTGCTGTTATCCTATATCTGTTGCATAGCCTGTTTAATTGTAACCTGCTTTTGATACCTACCTGTTATCCTAAACTATTTAGTATAGGCTGGGTAGAGACCTATTAGAGACCCCACTTTATCCCGACTGCCCCGTTGGATTCTCAGAAGACCCGATCAAAGGGATCGAAGAACAGGCCCCGACATTGCACGTCACTTCCCCTTAACTGCTCGACACTACTGGGTCACTATCGAGTGCTGAGGGTGATACCTCGTCAGCACTTCTGATGATGACCTTGTAGGTTAGTTAATCGGGTGTGGTTAGCGAGGGTGATTCCTCCTACACCACCCCCGATAACAACACCGTCGCGCAAATTCTCAAGCGTGGACCTCGAGGGTGATTCCTCCATCGTTCACCTTGATGATTACGTCAGATGGGAATCCAACGAGGGTGATGCCTCTGGTTCCTTCCTGATATGATAGCCACACGGATGCCCTTACTTTACTGTTGACACTGCTTATCATGGATAAATACGGGGCGGCCCTGAGGGGTACCCGCGCGAGCTTAATTGCGAGAGTTTTGGAGTCGGGTGTACCTGGATGGTGCCCGAGATTTGAACATGAGGCGTGGCCGGGCATTCCTAGCCCTTGCCGCAAGTCCTCAAGACGGGGCGACGGGGTCACATCTTTCGTGAGTCTCTGCTCATTACCGCACTACCAACACACTAACGGTTTGGATATTTGATCCGAGGGGCCTCTGGCCTGATAGCACTAACCATCACGTGGGCATAGTATGGGCGTTCTGCATCGTATGCATCAGCCGAAGCTCTATAGACGTCAGCGAGGAGCGGCCCGCTTTGGATTGGACCGGTTAAGCCCGCGCTTGTATTAAAGGGGCCAGGTCTGCTTCCGGAGCGTCCTCGCAACATGCAGGGTTCACAGGGCGAAGGCCCAAGACCCCTGGGGGCATAGGTTAGTCCGGCATGCTGACCTCTCTTTAGAGCCTAGGTCGGGTTGCGGCATGTTGCTTAGCCGAGGGCGGGCATGACCCAGTAAAGTGTGTCCGGCCGGAGTTAAGCGAGCGTGGTGGGTAAGTTGGTGCACCCCTGCAGGGAAGAAAACATCTATCGATAGCCTGTCCTACGGTAACGGACACTCGGAGTTGTATCCCGATCGGTAGAACTAGAACTGGTGACTTGAGATGATACTGGATAGTATGGCTCTGGGATTGCTTTCTCGCAGGGAGTCGAGGAAGGATCTCTGGCCGATTTTGATGACATTACTACTACTTTACATTATGTTAAACTGCACTCTTCTAATGCTGCAAGACCGATGAAGATGCCTGAAGATGCTAGTCTTCGATAGGACTAGACTCTCCCCTCTATTCTGGCATTTCTGCAGCCTAGTCCACATATACAGCCCTCCTTTGAAAATGTTGCATATGTAGTATAGATCCTTGCTTGCAGAGTACTTCGGATGAGTACTCACGTTTGCTTTATTTTCCTTTTTCTCCCCATTTCCAATTGTTGTCACTAGACGACGGAGCCCCGGAGCCAGCTGCCCCCGTTGACGACTACGGCTACTACTACTATCCTCCCGGCGAGTACTACTACGAGGAGCCGACAGACGACCAGGAGTAGGATTCGGAGGGTCCTAGGCAGGAGGCCTACGCCTTTCGATCGTAGTATTTTATTTTGCCCCGCCTTTCTAAAGGCCTATCTGTTTCTATGTAATATCTGTACCCAGATATCTGATGCTTCCTCTGACGCTTGTATGCCATCGAGCTATGTATTCGAGCCCTCGAGGCCCTGGCTTGTAATATAAAGCTTGTATGACTTTATTTATGTTTTAGAGTTGTGTTGTGATATCTTCAAGTGAGTCCTTAGGCTTGATCATGTGCATTTGCGTGTATGGTTAGTGCACGATTAAGCCGGGGTCGTCACACTACACACACAACCAGGAGCAAGAGTATTGTACCAAGTCTTAGCATCACCCTTTATTGAGAAAGGAAACAACTTAAGAATATAGTAGTAACGAATTTTTCCTCATGAGCAAATAGGGTGGCTATATCATTTAATTTAGTAAGATGTGCCATAATAGTTTCAGTTTCATAGCCATGGAAAGGATCAGATTCAACCAGAGTAATTAACTTTGGGTCAACAAAGAATTCATAATCCTTATCAGTAATAAATATAGGTGAAGTAGCAAATTTAGGATCACACTTCATTCTAGCATTCAAAGATTTTTCTTTCAACTTGACTAGTAATTTTTTAAGATCATCTCTATCCTTACAAGCAAGAAAGTCTCTAGCTACCTCTCCATCCATAACATAACCCTCAAGTATCTCAGGCAATTCATATCTAGGAGAGCTAGGTCTAATAGGTGTTTCATAGTTTCAAATATCAAAGACTTCATCAGTTTCAGTAATTTCATCAGTTTCAGCATTCTCAATATTTTTAGCTCTAACAAGTTGTTCATCAAGGAATTCACCCAGTGGCACATTCTTATCAAGCAGAGTACTAGCATCATCATCATAAGCATCATTCATAGCAGGAGTAGCATCATCAATTACTTGCTTCATATCAGGATTAATAGCATGTGGTGGTGTTGCAAGCTTACACAAAGCAGAAGGTGAATCAAGTGCAGAGCTAGATAACAGTTCCTTACCTCCCCTCGTCTTAGAGGGAACGATGTTGGTTCTATCATCCTTAAGATTCTTCATAGTGATCAATAGATATAAATCCCAAGTGACTCAACAAATATAGCTATACTCCCCGGCAACGGTGCCAGAAAAAGGTCTTGATAACCCACAAGTATAGGGGATCGCAATAGTATTCGAGGGTAGAGTATTCAACGCAAATTTATAGATTCGACACAAGGGGAGCCAAAGAATATTTGTAAGTATTAGCAGTTGAGTTGTCAATTCAACCACACCTGGAGATTAGATATCTGCAACAATGTGATCAGTAGCACAGTAGTATGATAGTTTTGATAGCAGTGGTAAAAGTAATAGTAACGGTAATAGTGATAGCAATAATTGTGTAGCAGTTGTAACGGTAGCAATAGCAATAGTAACTTAGCAAGAACAATATGTGGAAAACTCGTAGGCATTGGATCGGTGATTTCATTTGATGATATTCATCATATAACAGTCATAACCTAGGGTGACACAGAACTAGCTCCAGTTCATAAATATAATGTAGGCATGTATTCCGTAAATAGTCATACATGCTTATGGAAAAGAACATGCATGACATCTTTTGTCCTACCCTCCCGTGGCAGCCGGGTCCATAAGGAAACTAAGGGATATTAAGGTCTCCTTTTAATAGAGAACCGAAACAAAGCATTAACACATAGTGAATACATGAACTCCTCAAACTACGGTAATCACCGGAAAGAATCCCAATTATTGTCACCTTGGGGTATACGGATCATAACACATAGCAGGTGCATATAACTTGCAAGATCGGATCAAGAACATAGATATAATGGTGAAAACATAAACGTTTCAAATCTGAAATCATGGCACTCGGGCCCTAGTGACAAGCATTAAGCATAGCAAAGTCATGGCAACATCAATCTCAAAACATCCTGGATACTAGGGATCAAGCCCTAACAAAACTAACTCGATTACATGATGAATCTCATCCAACCCACCACCGTCTAGCAAGCCTACGAAGGAACTACTCACTCCCGGCGGTGATCATCATGAAATTGGTGATGGAGGATGGTTGATGATGACGAAGACCGAAGATTCCCCTCTCCAGAGCCCTGAACGGGCTCTAGATCTGGCCTCCCAATGAAGAACAGGAGGTGGCGGCGGCTTCATATCGTAAAACACGATGAAACCTCCTCTCCTATTTTTTCTGGAAAAATAGGATTTTATAGTGTGGGAATTAGGGTCAGCGGAGCCTCGTGGGCCCCACTACCCACCAGGGCGCGCTAGAGGGGGGTGGCGCACCCTGGTGCCTTGTGAGCAGCTGGGCCCCCCTCCAGTGGGTCTTGGTTCCGGTATTTTTTATTTATTCCAAAATAATTCTCCAAAAAGTTTTGTCCAATTCTGAGAACTTTTATTTCTGCACAAAAACAACACCATGGTAGTTCTGCTGAAAACAGCGTCAGTTCGAGTTAGTTTCATTCAAATCATGCAAATTAGGGCCTGTTCAGCAGCTCCCCAACTCCTGGAAATCCTCAAATCCAGCTTCTTGTTTCGGTCGCCAGCTTCCGAGTGGAGCGCTCCTGATCTGAAAAACGTTCGGTACGTGAGCTCCAGTTTCCTCTCGCTACCCATGGGCTGACAGCCTTTTTCACTTGATTTTGGCCCTACAGGAAGTGGAGGAGAGGCCAAATAGAGCCCAAGTTGGAGGCTGAGGGGGAAGCCACGTGAGGCCCACTTACACAGGCTGGAATAGATGGCTACAGGTAGCATTTTTCAGCCCAGTTCGCTGGGAGGCAGCGTTTTTCTTCCTTTTCTGTGTGTTCTTTCACTACAGAGAGCAATATTAGTCTAGTTTGCAATGCTTTAAAGTGTAAAAATTATGAATAATATATCCCAAAAATTATGAATACTACAGAGAGCAATATTAGTCTAGTTGGCAACCCATATTTAAGGATCGACACAGTGCACACATGTTCCATACAAGAAAAGCATCAATTTTGCATAAGTTTTGCAAACCAAAAGTGGTACATATTCCTAACATAACTTCACCAGCCTAGAGCAATGTCAGTAGCAAGTTGGTTCCTAATCAGATCCATGTCGACACCATTTTCCTCCGAAGTTGACGTATGCGATGTATTTGTAGGAACAACAAACTTCTTATACCTTTCTGGAATTGTTGGCACATAATCCGGATCCCTATCACATCGAACAAAGTGGAGATCTGACTTGTCGTGGAAGCGAACATAGTTGTGCAATGCCATGGTAGCAGCAACTATCATCTTCTGGGTTTCAATTGAGTAGCTTGGCATCTTCAAGAGAATTTGCCATTTCATCTTCCAAACTCCAAAGGCTCTCTCTACGCAATTGCGTTTGGACGAGTGGAGCCTGTTGAACTTCTCCTTAGGAGTGTTCGGTGGTGCACCTCTTTGAAATTCAGGGACATGATATCTTTCTCCTTTGTAGGGCGCGAGATATCCAATTCTATTAGGATAGCTAGCGTCTACAAGCTAGTACTTGCCTAGAAAATAGAGATAATAATGCATGTAAGTTGTTGGATAATTACATAAGTTGCAACAAGAAAATTATGCTCACCCTTTGGAGGATGGGGAAAGGTGGCCTTATCCATATGCATTGCGGTATATAGCACAGTTGTGTCATGCATAGAACCAGGTTGGCCAATAGAAGCATAAGTGAAATGCATATCGAAGTCACATATTGCCATCACATTCTGAGTTATTGCTCCCGTTCTTCCGATGTACCTCATTTGTGTGGCCTCGGGAATAGAAGCCCTAATGTGGGTCCCATCTATTGCACCAATGCAGTCTTTCAAGTGTGGATAAGCCCTTTTGTCATTCAAAATCCTTGGATGCACGGTCCTAAAATTTGGGTCCTTGGGCTTGATGTAGTCGGCTGACATCTTCACCACACAAAGTAGTACTTCATGGAATTTGCAATGGATTGTATCTGCAGCATGTTTGAAATGGTTTTGGGTTCTTCTATTTGATTCACACCCTCCTAAAGTCCACAAGAACATAGCAAGAGACTCGTAACTGCTAACAAAGGGGGAATGACTGAGCCCATACTTATCCTTCAACAAGTCATGAAGTTCAAAGAATACCATTGCCTTCATTCTCAGCATGGTGAAGGTCTCTCTGGACGTACCTATAGTCTCCTGCAACCATCCAAATCCACTCAAGATAGATGTCCTAGGATCGGCCTTCATCACCCAGATACATGATGCACTCAGATACATGATGTTCATTTCTTGTGCATGGGCACGAACCATTCCTTTCTTCTTTTCATAATAGTTTTCATCATCACTATCACTATCAGATGACATCTCCACATACACAACCAATGAGTTAACAAAGGTTAGCATGGCGAACAACAATTATAAATATGAAACTCCACTTCATACATAAATATTGTTCAACCGGTTATTACAAGACATATAGGAAACAATTCTTGAACAATGAGTACTTCAATATTGTTCAACCGCACACGTAGGATATAAAATGGTTCGGTAGCATAGGACAAAAGCAACCATCACACATATGGCATAAATTGGAACAACTAGTTCCCATACTTGATGCTGAACTTCCTCTTGAGCCACCCCAAACGAGTGTCAACACTCATGCTTAGAAACATCTCCCTTTGCTCTCTCTTGATAAAAAGCTCGGAGGCAATGAAGTGCTCATCACTACCTTCTATTGCACCACAAGCAATTGCTTCTTTCATAACAGATGCAACAGAGGTGGTATCATCGTGCTTGAAGAATGCTTGAAATGACGAGTGTGATTCCTTACAAATGTCCCCAATCATTGTAATCTGCTCCTGCATGACTTGTGCGGTCTTGGGTTTCTTGTTTGTGTCACAAATGATCTTTCCAAGCCTCTTATTAACCTTTGGTGTAACAGGAGATGGTGTCTCTTGAGTATCCTCCAATAGATCAACATCTTCTATGTTCTCAAGATTTATGGCACTTGATATTAGTGCGGTAGAAGTAGGGGGGATGCCAGAAGTCGGATTCCAATGATCGGAACCATCACTTGTGATGTCTTCAAACATGATGCACAAGTTCTCTTCATTGTGAAGTCCTTGCTTCCTGAACTTGTAACAACCTGGAATGTCCTACAAATATATAACAAAGATAACATTTGTAAACAACAACTAATGAGAAGAAAGATATGGTATGCACAACATGAGGATGAAAACTCACTATCTTTGCCTTCTTCCACCACTCAGCATCTTGTTTGACAGTGTTGCGCTCTATGTCCCATCCTGCTCCTGTCTCCTTCAACTTAAGTTTCCTGAATACACCATAGTCACCTCTCAGTTTGTCCCATTTGTTCTTCAATTGGTCACGGTTGTACTCCAACCCTGTTCTTATTTTGAATTGTCTCCCCACCTCATCATATGCATTGGAGGTCAAGTGTGTATTTGGCCTATTTCCAGCTCTCACTTGCTCGACGAACAACTCGGTGACAATCCTAGTGTTTTCAATACTCCATTCGGCAACCATGTTCGACAACTCTATATAAAAGTTCTGGTCATGTAAAAAAAATGATAGCTCTAATTTATAAATATGTACAGGGACTATTTCATCTATAAATCTGTACATATGTACATGGACTATCTCATTTATAAATCTGTTCAAGGACTATTACATATATAAAAGGTCTGCTCATGTACAAAAAATTGATAGCTCTCATTTATAATTCTGTACAGGGACTATTTCATCTACAAATCTGTACATACGTACATGGACTATCTCATATATAAAAGTTCTGCTCATGTGAGGATACGGGAGGAGGAGAGAGGTAAGGAAGAGAGGCTCACCCCGGTCCGCGGTCGAAGGAGGGTAGCCGCCGGCTACGCGCGGGAAGAGACGGCGGGGCCTGGCGACGGGGGTCAGGGCAGCGGCCTTGGGTTCGCTGGCTGCTGCTGGGGTGACCGGGGGTGGAGGACGGCAGGGTCGGCGGGATGGGTGTGTCGGGGCCGCGCTTGCCGGCTGCTGCAGGGGTCGGAGGCGCTCTCGCTCATCGGAGGGAGGAGGAGTCAGGAGAGGACCGGGCGGCGGGGTGAGGAACCCTAGCACGCTGGGCCGATGCTGTTCGAGGGGAATTGAGCGAGGAGACAAGGGAGGAGTGGGGATCGAAATTTATCAGGCTCTCTATCGAACAGGTATGGCACTTGGCGGTGGCACATCCTTGTAATATAAGCGAACTCCAGTTTTTGCGTTTTCTGGGAGCTCCAAACGAGCAGCTCCAGTTTTTTGTACGTGCCCAGGCCACACATCTCAGAAGCTAGCTTCCTGGAGCCAGCGTGTTCGGGCCAGCTCTGATGCTAGACTCGGTGAAACTGGGAGTTGGCGAGCTGCCGAACAGGCCCTTAGAGTCCAAAACAAGAGCAAAAGCGTTAGGAAAAGTAGATAGGATGGATACGTATCAGTCGGTTTGACAGAGAGGCGAGAAGATGAGAGAGTAGCGGATTCAACTTACTTCTGGAAACGTAGGGCTGTGTGATTTGACAGCTCGTTACTGCTGGACAGGTTGGGCCTAGTGATTTGACTGGCCATTATCATTATTACTGCGGCGCTATGACCGGGGTGAGTCTCCCCTGATCCCCTCCATGGCATACCGGTGCTAAGAACAAGTACTCTACATAATGGGCTTATAGCCCGCTTACATGGCACTTTTGCTTATATGTGGAGGAGAGAGACATGGAAAAATGGTGGGAGTGGGCTCTCATGCAAGACCCTTGCTACTTACTCCCTCCGTCCTTGAAAGAGTGTACTTCCAACTTTGTTGGAAAGTCAAACTTTTTTATGTTAGACCGTATTTATACAATAATAGACCAACATTTATGCCATCAAATTAGTAGCATTAGATTCATGATAAAATATATTTTCGTCATATACTTATTTGGTTTCACAAGCATTGATATATTTTTGCACAAACTCGGTCAAACTTTGAGATAGTTTGACCCTCCAACAAAGTTGGAAGTACACTCTTTCAAGGACGGAGGGAGTATATATGTACTCCTTGGCAAATGCAATAAATACTTTTCTACGAAGAAAGAGATAGAGAGAAGTAAAAAAAATACTCTTACAACCAACCTTATAGCTAACCTTGTTGTATGAGTGAGCATAAGTGATGACTATGTATGACATGCCAACATCACATAGCCTAACGCACCTGGACGGAGGAAGTAGTTTCATGCATGCAAAGTAGGCAAAAAAACTGCTCATTTATAGCCGTCTGAAATCTTCAAGGGCGCGGCCGCGCGAGGGAGGCGACGGTCATGGTAGGCACGACCATGATACGTACTGCTGAGAGCCCTTGGATCTGAGATCGAATGGTCGCATGCTAAGTTGCTGAAAATTTGCAGAAAAACCCTCCAGGATAGGATATTCACCCATAGGTCTAGAATCACGCCATGCAACCGTTCGATCTCAGATCCAAGGGCTCTCGGAAGCCCGTATCATGGGAGCATGGAAAGCTTCGTATCACCTGAAATTTTCCCGACGCTTGACGTGCGAACACGCAGATGCTATACTGTCAGGCCTATGAAGTGGGTCTAGTGGACATGACATCTAATTGGGCCCCCATAGTACTGTGCATGAAGCCATTTATCCACCGGGCAAGCCACTACCCTGCCGTTTGCATGCCCCACTCAGCATTTTTACAATCGGAAACCGCTAGCAATTTGCTCCTACTCGTCCCCGGTCGTCCTTTAACATTACGATAGTTCACTCCTAGTCGTCTCGTCCTTTCACATTACAACAGTTCCACTAATCCTAACCCTCCTCCAAAATCCATGGCGTCCCAAATCTCCATGATCGCCGGTGAGTACAAGGTTAGAACCAGCACCGGTGATGAGTTCGATGTCATCTAGACCCGTTCTTCCACGACGGTGAAAGGATGCCTTGGTCGCTTCAAACGCATGTTCTAAAAGTCAAATGGTGATGAGTGGGTCACTGGGATAGATGTTGAGTACACCACAGTCCTGAGAAAAGAGAAGAATCTAAAGGAGGAAGAGGAGAAGAAGCCCGCCGTGATCCAGGTTTGCGTGCATAACTTGTGCTTGGTCTACCACATATTCCATGCCGACGTTAAGTGCGAGGATTTTATGAACTTCCTCGCGGACGACAGAGTCAAATTCGTTACTGTAGACTTTAATAATGACAAGGAAGTCCTGGGTCGGATAGGCCTCGTTGTAGGCCAGCCCTTCGACCTCCAGAAGAATAGGCTGGTGTCCTCCCACCAGCCTTCAATGCTGACCCTGGCAGGAGCCATGGTTGATCCTTCGTACGGTAAACTGACGAAACCTGCATGGGAGTGGAATTAAATAGATAAAGACCACATCTAGTACGCTGCAATGGATGCCTACCTTTGTTTCAGTATCTACAAGGGTTGGATGAAGAGCGAGAGCCTAGTGTGCGGTTCAAGCAAAGAAGTATCGGCGAAGAGGAAGAGGGACAAGGACGAAGTCGAGGACATGGACGAGGAGTCCGAGTAAGGTGGCAGCAGTGTCGTTGCTCATGGTGGTTCTAATGCAGTGTCTACCAGATTAGTTGCTTAGTTTAATTTCAGGGTGCTTAGTTTTATTTCAGGGGTGTGTTGTGCTGAGCCCCCAGCAGAACTATGTTATGTTCTTTCTTTCTTGTTACTTGAACTCTTTAGTACATACGTACTAGTATTTCTTATAGTTCATATTGTAGTTGGTAGTACTACCACTCGTTCTTCACATTATATACGTACTATGTATGAGTGACGACAAGTGATGACTATATATGATATGGCCAACATCATATAGCCCGCAGTTGGCTACACCATTAACCACGCTCTAAGCATGCATAATTTGGTGACGAGCCCTCTGTATATATACCGCCTTTTTTCTTTAATTTCATCTTGTTAGTTTTGCTCCAGGGCGCAATCCATCGATACTAGTACTACTGTACAAAAGTACATTTAAAAGGCGAGGGCGGGGCAGTCTCGCCTGGTTGGTTTGACAGAGAGGCGAGGGCCTTTGTGATTTGATGACTCATTACTGCTGGAAGGTGGGGCCTTGTGATTTGACTACTCGTATAATTGTTGCCGCCGACCCGAGGAGGAGCAAAGAACCGTGCGGTATACTCTAGTTTTCCATTGGAGTACTAGTATGACGGAGGAGTGCATAACACGCAGCCCAGTGCGACATGGCGATAAAAAATGATCTAATTTGCCTGTGATCAATCCCACGGTGCCGCTCGTCGTTAGCATTGTTCTATTCGTGCCTTGCAGAGAACGTGACACATGCGGTGCAACACCCAAAGCAAAAGAAGAAGACACATGGGCAAAACAAGAAGGAAGATTATACCCCCAAAAAGGAAGAAGGAAGACGCAGACAAAAGTCTGGGTCGCTGCTCTCTACTTCATGAAGGGTTGCGGGGCGCGGAGTCCTAACTGCTTCTTCATCGCCTCCATGACCTTCATCTCCTCACGCCTCTCCTCTGCCATCTTCTTCATTGTGTCCATGACGCGGGATTTCTTGAGGCGAGCGTGCATCATCTATTCCACAGCCGCATGATGTTGCTTGACAGCAGCTAGGTGTTCAATGCTGAGCTTCACCAAGTCCGCCTTCTGTTCCATGACGAGGGCTTTCAGCATCTTCACCGAGGAACTGCTCTTCTCATGTAGGTTCTTCCAGCTAGCGATCTCCTCCTTTAGCAGGTTGAGCTCCTAGCGGAGCTTCGCCTTGTCCTCCTAAAGTTGAAGGATTTCGCTGGTCGCCTTCTTACCCGAGGCAATTCTCTGCTTCAGTAGCTTCACCAAGCCGGCGGTCAACTCCTCCTGCTTATTGAGCTGAGCGGGCATGTCGTTGAGGCTCTCCTTCAGTAGCTTCACCAAGCCGTCGGTCAACTCCTCCTGCTTATTGAGTTGAGCGGTCATGTCATCGAGGGATAATGACTTCAGCACTGCCAGCTCGGCATGTTCGCCTCCGCGGCTAGTGCGCTCTTGGAAGCCCTCGCCTGCCTATGAGAGACCTTTCAAGGCCTCCGCGAGGCGGCGAGCCCTCTCTTTTTTTCTGTGGCCTTGGTCGCCGCTCCCTTGTTACTAGTACTTCTCGACCTAGAGCTCTTCACACCGGCCATGGCAAGGAAGGACGAACAAGAAAGACTTATGAGGAGGAAGGTAGAGTAATTTTCGGCTAGGTAGTTCCCCTTTTTATAACTTACTAGTACTAGTACTAAAACCTGCATAGTGGGAGCACGTTCAGGTTTGATAGGTGTGAATAGGTTTGCACTTAATTATATCATGGTAGTACTACTTTGGAATGTGATGGGAACAAGCTAAAGATTTATTGATGGTTTTGGTTTCGAAGCCCGAAACGGCTCCCGATGAGTTTCCTGGAGCACAAATTTCAAGTACTGCTCAAATGAGGTCGCACATGTTAGTGATGTACCTGCTCGTACATGTCAGACCGAGCTGATGTGTGTCCTTCGGTGAGACGCGGTTCCGACCGACCATCTGTTGGTGCGACCGACCGTCATGTATTACGCGATGGAGACTTGTGGTTGTGGCTTCGGGTGATTGTCACGACCAAGCATTCAAAAACTCCTGATGTATCAATTACCAAATTTTTCCAAATGACCAAGTATTTTCACAGAAATACAATACATATAGATGGAGTGATTGTCACAGTTGCAAACCGCCATCAGGGCCGGTCCTGAGATTTTGGGGGCCCGGGGCGAATGTAAAATTTGAGGCCCCCCAATGTAATATAAATCATAACAATGATAAAAATACTATATGCATTTACAAAATGTTATCAATAATTACTTAAAATACAGCCAAAAGCCAATATTATTCATATAAAATAACTTATACATGTGACCTAAAACATTTCTTGTAAAATTCTTCTATGCAAAATCACTTATGATGTTGATGTTAATCTCATCCATCAATTTCTTGTCCATACATAATGTTGCATAATTGTTTAAGCTTTGTTGGGTCATTATTTACCCATAATGGTTCTTCAATAATATCAAGGTTCAAAGCATCTTTTTAGCTGATGCAACAATCATAGACACAGTACGTAAATCTGAAACACCATTAGTTTTGCAATACTTTGTTCAAAGAAGTAATTCAAATCAACCAAAACACACAAATATTTAACATGAAAATGCTTCCCAGCTTCTAGAATTTCTTCTTGGCTACTACTTTTATGAAACTGTTTCTTACTCATAGCACGACATTTTACTGAAAATTGTATGAAAAACAATATGATATACCTTGGATCGATTAGATCGGCATCAGTGGCTGGACCCTCGGCGATGATGTGTTGGCATTGTCTGGTGGCAGGCGCTTGGCGATGTACGTGTGCGCCTACTCCGGCAGTGCCAATTTTCAGGGGCTAGGCGATGTGCGTGCTCCGTCATCGCTGCGTACAGCATCGGGAGAGCAGTCTACCCTCTGCAATTTGGGATCTGGAGTATGAAACCAGGGAACAGAGAATAGAAAATTAGGGATGAACTCACGTCACACGATTGTCTTCTTTCCCGAGGAAGAATGTCTCCTAATGATAATTAAGGAATAAAGAGAATGGGACCACATAATTTACGTGTGTAGTTGCTCTTTTCCCTCCTGGTCGTACGCTAATTGAAGCGATTTACATTTTTTTTGAGACAATGAAGCGATTTACATGCGTTTACCTGCTGTGACCTGGTCCACTTCTTTTCCTACGAGATTTTATGGCCTATGGGCTACTTTACCTGTATGCGTACACTTGGGAGGGGGCCCCTCGATCCTGGGGGCCCGGGGTGGCCACCCCTACTGCCCCCCCTCAGGGCCGGCCCTGACCGCCATGGCGCCGGAAGTTCACTACAACAGCAATCGAGTAGGTCAATGCATCGCTGGTGGTGAAGGAGGGCAGCTCACCTCGCCTATGATGCATGCCGAGTGCCGCCGCCGCTGCTGGGTCCATGATTTGGCTTCTCCTACCGCCCATTTGAACAGTTGCACCGGCTACTCATCCCATCCCACAGGCATGAGCGTTCTTTCCTTCGCAGTCGACTCCATGAATATGATATCTGCCATTACCCCAGCTCGAAATCAACGCGACGCTGCCAGATGCTCACATCCCTCAGCATCTCTCCCGTGAGATCGACTTGCGCCTCTGCCTTGTGCTTCGCCAGGCGCAACTCCTTCGAACTTGTCTCCAATAGATGCGACGCTTCCTCGATCCAATTTGCCCTTGTAGCCCACCACCTGTAACACAACCCTGGCATGTCCTTCGGCGCCACCGATTTGTGATTCCAGAGCAATGGATCCCCTCTGAAACACATGTGGGTTTCGCTCAAAGGCGGCAGTGCTGCGGGCCGCAGCGAGAGGGCAGCCCGCGGGATGCTGGGGTCTAAGGGATTATCCATGGCGGGATCCTCCATGGCGGGATCCAGTGGGCGGGGCGGGGAGGCGAGCTTAGGCACTGGGAGAGCCCTACGAGGCTAAGATAAAGATAGTACTACTCCACTCCATCCATATTTAAATACAAAGGCCACCAATAGTAACCCAGGCAAAAATTGATCATGTTGCCTGCGTCCTGGTTTATTGGCCCCCTTTATATTTTGTGCCAAATTTTGACCAAAAATTTAACTAATAAAATGTTAATGCATCTCACCAAAAATTATATCATTGGATTCGCATTTGAACATAGTTTTCGATGATATTACTTTTTATGACATGCATTAATATTGTGTTACTTAAAATTATGGTAAAAAATTGGCACAAAATACGAAGGAGACCAATGGAAGTAGCAACCCATGATTTAACTACTCGCATGCACGCAGTGGAGTAGTAATATCATTCTCAACTACTTCCTCCCTCACGTCCACTCAATTTGCATGTGCTGTATTGATTGACCATCCATTAAGTGAACGACTTTACACGCGCCAAATTATCACATGGGGTGGATCTTCGTACAAAAATGCATTCCACCGTGTACCCACGTGTGCGTGCGAGGGAATGAGTGTGTGCGTGCACATCTTCTCTTCATGCACGTACTCCACCAGTGTGCATGAGAGAGGATGAGTACATTCTTCTGGAACCAGTAGCACGTCACTGTGATCACTCCACACAAGAAGGTCGTGACAACACCTTCACATGTGCCACGAGGCTTCATGGATGCCCCCCCACATCATTTTAATCATAATATATTAATTGAAAAAGGGAGGGACACTATGTAGCGTGCCATTGGAATTCTAATTTACGTGTTTTGCACATACTGGAAGTACTAATAAGGTATACGTGCATTGCACGCATGAGATTTGGCAACCAAATTATGAATAAAAACTGATGTCTACCACGCAACTTTATTCTTGTAGACTCGTGTTGGGCCTCCAAGCGTAGAGTTTTGTAGGACACTAGCAATTTTCCCTCAAGTGGATGACCTAAGGTTTATCAATCCGTGGGAGGCGTAGGATGAAGATGGTCTCTCTCAAACAACCCTGCAACCAAATAACAAAAAGTCTCTTGTGTCCCCAACACACCCAATACAATGGCAAATTGTATAGGTGACCTAGTCCGGCGAAGAGATGGTGATAAAAGTATAATATGGATGGTAGAAATATATTTTTATAATCTGAATAAATAAAAACAGCAAGGTAGCAAGTGATAAAATGGAGCACAAACGGTATTGCAATGCTTGAAAACAAGGCCTAGGGTCCGTACTTTCACTAGTGCAATCTCCCAACAATGCTAATATAATTGGATCATATAACCATCCCTCAACGTGCGATGAAGAATCACTCCAAAGTTCCTATCTAGCAGAGAACATAAGAAGAAATTGTTTGTAGGGTACGAAACCACCTCAAAGTTATTCTTTCCGATCGATCTATCAAGAGTTCGTACTAACATAACATCAAGTTATCCTTTCCGATTAATCTATCAAGAGTTCGTACTAAAATAACACCATATGATACACATCAACCAACTCTAATGTCACCTAGATACCCCAATGTCACCGCGAGTACCCGTGAGTTAATTATATGATATGCATCAAACAATTTCAGATTCATAATACTCAATCCAACACAAAGAACCACAAAGAGTGCCCCAAGATTTCTACCGGAGAAACAAAGACAAGAACGTGCATCAACCCTATGCATAGATTACCCCAATGTCACCTCGGGAATCCGCGAGTTGAGTGCCAAAACATATATCAAGTGAACCAAAATAATACCCCATTGTCACCACGGGTATTCATATGCAAGACATATATCAAGTGCTGTAAAATCCATAAAAGTATTCAATCCGATAAAACGAAATCTCAAAGGGAAAACTCAATTCATCACAACAAGATAGAGAGGGAGAAAAACCATATGATCCAACTACATTAAGAAAGCTCCCGATACATCAAGATCATGCCATCAAGAACACGAGAGAGAGAGAGATTAAACACATAGCTACTGCTACAAACCCTCAGCCCCGAGGGTGGACTACTCCCTCCTCATCGTGGTGGCCGCCGGGATGATGAAGATGGCCACTGGTGATGATCTCCTCCTCCGGCAGGGTGCCAGAACGGGGTCTAGATTGGATCTCGTGTATACAGAGGCCTTGCGGCGGCGGCGGAACTTCTGATCTATGGCTACCCAGAGGGTTTTTGGAATATTTGGGAATTTATAGGGCGAAGAGGGGGTGCGGGAGGCCACCGAGGTGGGCACAACCCACCGGGGCGCGCCTGGGGGCCCAGGCGCGCCCCGGTGGGTTGTGCCCCCCTCGAGGCACCCCCAGGTGCTACTCTAGCCCATTGGATGTCTTCTGGTCCATAAAAAATCCACAAAAAGTTTCGCTGCATTTGGACTACGTTTGATATTGATTTTCTGCGATGTAAAAAACAAGCAAAAAACAGCAACTGGCACTGGGCACTGGGTCAATAGGTTAGTCCCAAAAAATGATATAAAGTTGCTATAAAATGATTGTAAAACATCCAAGAATGATAATATAACAACATGAATACTTCATAAATTATAGATACATTGGAGACGTATCAGCATCCCCAAGCTTAATTCCTACTCGTCCTCGAGTAGGTAAATGATAAAAGAAATAATTTATGAAGTGTGAATGCTAGCAAAGTGCACAAGTTTGATCAATGACAATTTCAATCACTTTTCCTAGCATCATAACAGCAATTCTTTCTTATAAAATTTCTCATATTAAAGTAGCAACCAATTCACATGTTAAGGTTCAAACAATGAATTATCTTGAAACTCAACAACCTATGTTCTCAGTCACCAAGCAATTGCAATTCAACTTATTCAACAGAGTCTAAGTTAAGAGCTCCACATACTCAACCATCATATAGTCTTCTATGATTGCTAACACTCACCGCATACACATGAGCAAAACGTTTCAACCGGACACATAGAAAGATAGGGGCTTATAATTTCGCCTCCCAACGTATTCACCTCAAGGGTGATGTCAACAATAATAATTCATGCTACCCATATCCAACTGGATATATGTGCCTAGATCTTTCCTCACCGCATGATGCTTGCCAAAAGAGAAAAATAAAAAGGAATAGAGAGAAAAACTTTGACTCTTGCATGAAAGTAAATACATAAAAGTAAAAGGTAGGCCCTTCGCAGAGGGAAGCAGAGGTTGCCATGCGCTTTTTGTTTGTATGCTCAACCCCTTAGTGCAAAAGAATGTCACGTTATATTGCCCCTTATGATAGCAACCTTTATTATGCAGTCTGTCGCTTTTATTCTTTGCCATCACAAGTTCGTACAACGCTCAATTTTCTCTTACACTAAATGATCTAACACTTTTAGAAGCAATTTTTATTGCCTTATTGCACCGATGACAACTTACTTGAAGGATCTTGCTCAATCCTTAGGTAGGTATGGTGGACTCTTGAAAATAAGATTTGGGTTTAAGGGTTTTTGGATGCACAAGTAGTATCTCTACTTGGTGCGGAATTTTTGGCTAGCAAGGATGGGGGGCAAGCACCACATGTTGAAGGATCTATGACAATATAACTTCTATGTGAATATGAACAAACATAAATTATTACGTTGTCTTCCTTGTCCAACGTCAACAATTTTGGCATATAATATTTTGATGGGGGCTCACCATCACAAAAGATTGCCAAGATAGTGTATTTGCATGTGAAAGTTCTCTTCCTTATAGTAATCATTCATGAATTGCTTGTATGACCAATATTGTGATTGTCAAGCTTCAAAAGATTTCACTTTCTAAACCCAATGTGAAGGTACCACTAGGCATGATATGAACATATGAAGCACATATAATTTCAACTTTAGGATATTCAATTCATTCAACAATTTACTCATAGGATATAAGTGAAGCTCGAGAGTAAATGACAAACTACTTCAAAAAGATATAATTGAAGATCAAACGAGTAGTCATGAAAATGGGTAGCTATTTGAGAACTCTATTTTATTTAAAAACTTTCAGATCTAAGTATTTTATTAAAACAGCAAGCAAAACAAAATAAAATCATATTCCAAGAATAGCACAACTCATGTGAAGAAGCAAAAACTTAGGCTCAACCGATACTAACCGATAATTGTTGACGAAGAAAGATGGGATGCTTACCGGGGCATCCCCAAGCTTAGATTCTTGAGACTTCTTGGAATATTATCTTGGGATGACTTGGGCATCCCTAAGCTTGAGCTTTTGTGTCTCCTTAATTCCTTTTATATCACGGTTTCCGATAATATTGAAGATGAAAGAGGGGATGCCTTCCGGGGCATCCCCAAGCTTAGTTGCTTGGATCTTCCTTGAATATTGCCTTGGGGGTGCCTTGTGCATCCCCAAGCTGAGGTTCTTCTCACTCCTTATTCTCCTCATATCGATATCTCACCGAAAACTTGAAAACTTCAATCACACAAAACTTAACGGAACTTCGTGAGATGGGTTAGTATGATAAAGACAAATCATTCACTTTGGTACTGTCAAAGACAAGATTCATAATTGTTCTCACGCCATGCCTACTGTAACTTATCATTTCTACAACTTATATTGAGCAATATAAGCCATAGAAACTAGGAAACAAGCAAACTATGCATTGAAAACAGAATCTATCAAAAACAGAACAGTATGTAAATATGTGAATTAAGGTCATACTTATGTAACTCCAAAAATTCTGGAAAATTAGGACAACGTAGAACATTTGTATACCCATAATCTGTAAAAAAGTCAGAATTTTTCCACGTTCCAGTAAAAGATAAGAATGTCTGCACTTGACGCAAAAGTTTCTGTTTTTGCACAGAATCAAGTCAACTATCATCCACACTATCCCAAAGGCTTTACTTGGCACTTTATTGAAACAAAAGCTATAAAACTTCATTACTACAGTAGATTAATCATGTGAACACATGAAAACAGTAGGTAAAAGTGTTGGGTTGTCTCCCAACAAGCACTTTTCTTTAATGCCTTTTAAGCTAGGCATGATGATTTCAATGATGCTCGCATAAAAGATAAGAATTGAAACATAACAAGAGCATCATGAAGCATATGACTAGCACATTTAAGTCTTACCCACTTCCTATGCATAGAGATTTTGTGAGCAAACAGATTATGGGAACAAGAATCAACTAGCATAGGAAGGCAAAACATGCATAACTTCAAAAATTTCAACACATAGAGAGGAAACTTGATATTACTGAGATATGTAGATGCATATGTTCCTCTCTCATAATAATTTTCAGTAGCATCATGAGTGAATTCAACAATATAACTATCACAAAAAGTATTCTTTTCATGATGCATAAGCATAGAAATTTTCTTACTCTCCACATAAGCAAATTTATTCTCATGAATAGTAGTGGGAGCAAACTTAACAAAATAACTATCATGGGATTGAAAATTAAAATCATGATGACAAGTTTCATGGTTATAATTATTCTTTATAGCATACATGCCATCACCATAATCATCATATATAGCAACTTTGTTGTCATAATCAATTGAAACCTCTTCCAAAATAGTGGATTCATTAGTACCTAGAGTTGACACTCTTCCAAACCCACTTTCATCAATATAATCGTCATAAATAGGAGGCATGCTACCATTATAACAAATTTGCACATCAAAACTTGGGGGACTAAAAATATCATCTTCATCAAACATAGCATCCCCAAGCTTGTAGCTTTGCATATCATTAGCATCATGGATATTCAAAGAATTCATACCAACAACATTGCAATCATGCTCATCATTCAAAGATTTTTTTTGTCAAACATTTTATAGAATTCTTCTTCTATCAATTGATCACAATTTTCCTTTCCATCATTTTCACGAAAGACATTATAGAGATGAATAATATGATGCAACCTCAATTCCATTTTTTTTGTAGTTTTCTTTTATAAACCAAACTAGTGATAAACAAGAAACTAAAAGATTCAATTGCAAGATCTAAAGATATACCTTCATGCACTCACCTCCCCGGCAACGGCGCCAGAAAAGAGCTTGATGTCTACTACGCAACTTTATTCTTGTAGACTCGTGTTGGGCCTCCAAGCGCAGAGTTTTGTAGGACAGTAGCAATTTTCCCTCAAGTGGATGACCTAAGGTTTATCAATCCGTGGGAGGCGTAGGATGAAGATGGTCTCGCTCAAACAACCCTGCAACCAAATAACAAAAAGTCTCTTGTGTCGCCAACACACCCAATACAATGGCAAATTGTATAGGTGCACTAGTTCGGCGAAGAGATGGTGATAAAAGTGTAATATGGATGGTAGAAATATATTTTTATAATCTGAATAAATAAAAACAGAAAGGTAGCAAGTGATAAAACGGAGCACAAACGGTATTGCAATGCTTGAAAACAAGGCCTAGGGTTCGTACTTTCGCTAGTGCAATCTCCCAACAATGCTAATATAATTGGATCATATAACCATCCCTCAACGTGCGATGAAGAATCACTCCAAAGTTCCTATCTAGCGGAGAACATAAGAAGAAATTGTTTGTAGGGTACGAAACCACCTCAAAGTTATTCTTTTCGATCGATCTATCAAGAGTTCATACTAACATAACATCAAGTTATCATTTCTGATCAATCTATCAAGAGTTCGTACTAAAATAACACCATATGATACACATCAACCAACTCTAATGTCACCTAGATACCCCAATGTCACCGCGAGTACCCGTGAGTTAATTATACGATATGCATCAAATAATTTCAGATTCATAATACTCAATCCAACACAAAGAACCTCAAATAGTGCCCCAAGATTTCTACCGGAGAAACAAAGACAAGAACGTGCATCAACCCCTATGCATAGATTACCCCAATGTCACCTCAGGAATCCGCGAGTTGAGTGCCAAAACATATATCAAGTGAATCAAAATAATACCCCATTGTCACCACGGGTATTCATATGCAAGACATATATCAAGTGCTCTCAAATCCATAAAAGTATTCAATATGATAAAACGAAATCTCAAAGGGAAAACTCAATTCATCACAACAAGATAGAGAGGGAGAAAAACCATATGATCCAACTACATTAAGAAAGCTCCCGATACATCAAGATCGTGCCATCAAGAACACGAGAGAGAGAGATTAAACACATAGCTACTGGTACAAACCCTCAGCCCCGAGGGTGGACTACTCTCTCCTCATCGTGGTGGCCGCCGGGATGATGAAGATGGCCACCGGTGATGATCTCCTCCTCCGGTAGGGTGCCGGAACGGGGTCTAGATTGGATCTCATGGATACAGAGGCCTTGCGGTGGCGGAACTTCTGATCTAGGGCTACCTAGAGGGTTTTTGGAATATTTGGGAATTTATAGGGCAAAGAGGGGGTGCAGGAGGCCACCGAGGTGGGCACAACCCACCGAGGCTTGCCTAGGGGCCCAGGCGCCCCCCGGTGGGTTGTGCCCCCCTCGGGGCACCCCCCAGGTGCTGCTCTAGCCCATTGGATGTCTTCTGGTCCATAAAAAATCCACAAAAAGTTTCGCTGCATTTGGACTCCGTTTGATATGATTTTCTGCGATGTAAAAAACAAGCAAAAAACAGCAACTGGCACTGTGCACTGGGTCAATAGGTTAGTCCCAAAAAATGATATAAAGTTGCTATAAAATGATTGTAAAACATCCAAGAATGATAATATAACAGCATGAATACTTCATAAATTATAGATATGTTGGAGACGTATCAAATACCACATTATAGCATGTAAGCTTTGAGTCATATATGAATGATGTAGATGTTCGTTTAGTTCTTATAGTTCATCTCATTCAAAATCAATTAGTTTTATAAAAAAGTTAATCTATTTTAAGATTCATGGAATTGTGCATTGTAAAGCATAAAGTAAAACAAACAATGGCAATTCATTTAGAAAAAAGAAGTTTGGGCAATTATGATACGGAAGATTCTAGAACAAAGGAGAAGTGCTTGTGTTTTGAGGTTTGTGCATTATGCTTAAGTTCAACCATGGAGTCTTCTAGATTGTACATGTGGCAGAATCTGGTGGAATGTAGATGATATTGAACGGCCAGTAGTGCTCGGGTTTGCCATCTCTGCACCGTCGGATTGGCTTCATCCAACGACCATCTTTCAAAGTTATTCACACAATAAATAGGGGTATAAATATAGATATAGAGGTATAGATATAGACTAGTGGCACATCATCTAAAGCCTTTCTACACGCACATTTTTTGTACAAATGTGCTCCACCGTGCACCCGCGCGTGGGAACGAGTGCATGTGTGCACCTCTTCTCTTTCGTACACGTAGTTCGTGTGTGTGAGATATACTGAGATATGGTGAGGAAATACATGTCAATGAAATTTGTGTGAAAGAGAGGCCTATATACATACATGTATGTGCATGGGGCCGGGGTGATATACGAGAAGGGAGGGGAGGGGTCGACTGTGTGAGATATCGATAGAGACATATAGAGGGAAGAGCTCTACGAGCATACAAGCACTGGGATATGGGGGGGGGGGGGGGTGCTGGAAGATGATGCGAGGGGCCAAGTGGAGGGAGACTGGGAAGGAGTGTACAAGTGCGAGATCGATATTTAAAGAGAGGGGGCGAGAACGTGCGCGGTTGCGCGCAGTGGCGGAGCCATGAAAATTAAATGAGCTAGGGGGCCAAGCATTGCTAATCCTTGATGGGGAGGGCCAATTCATCAGCTTAAACCATTTTACCAGCAATTGATCTACTGATCACGTTCATATTAGCCTCAATATAGTGATGTTAGGGGGGCTAGGGCCCTTGCTGCCCCTGTCGTCGCCACTGTGCGCGCGTCTGAGAGATGAAGCGGAAGGCATGGATGATGAGAAGGATACGATGGATAGATAATGTGTGTGTATTAGCTATGTAGTCCTATATAGAGAGGTAGATTGATCGATGTGTACGTGGGAAAGAGGGTGAGACCTGACTAGAGATATTGATCGATCGGTTTGTGTGGGAAACTGGGAAAGACGTAGCTATATATATATACACACACATAGAGGAACATTGATCGTTACGCATGCATGTGAGAGATAAAGAATGCCCGAAGTGATGAAGAGGGGGAGGTGTGTGTGTGTGTGTGTGCATGCATGGGAGACCGACCTGAAGAAAAAGATTGCGTGTGTGCGATGGATAATGCTGAGTGGTAGTGTGTGTGCATGCATGCACGAGAGAAAGTTAGTGGTACAACTATAAAGAGAAGACGACTGTGTTGGTGTAAAAGACTTGGTGAGGTCATAATCAATGTAAAGTTGAATTCAAATATTTGAATAAGAGATCGTGATGTTTGAAACCCATGCATGCATGAATGTAACTGAGATATGCGTGGTGTGGTTTTGAAATGAGCATGCTATACTGTATACACATTGAACAAGGTCAAACTGATTTAAATTTGAGATACCGATGGCAGGCATGGTTTGGCCACATTGCATCCTTGCATGGACACACTATTCAAATTGGAGATGATGGGTGTCTTTCGCAGCTCATATCTAAATGGTGTGTGTGTGTGTTTGTTGTGCATGGTAAACACATTGTACATAGTATCAAACATGGTTTAGATTCCAAACATCTAGCTAGAGCATACATCCACTATGATTTGAATTCAACATAAAATGGATACACATATTTGAATTCGAGATCGTATGTACATGTAGTTCATATTTATATGGGAATTTACTACTCTTATATTCATGTCATGTGTTGTGAAGATAATATTTAGATGCTTGTATAACTAATCCGAGTACAATCCCATTCAAACAGGGAAAATGTACTCAAATTTAGTCCATATGCTAGACAGTATGAATTGTTTTTTTATTGTTGAGGGAAGTGCAAATTGATTTGGTACTGTACACGTTAAGCTTGTTCTCCCAATTTTTTTTAGTTTTTTGTTGTTGTTTTTGAATGGAATTTGTAGTAATATAGTAAAATGGGACATGGCTCTCTCTAGTGGGGTGCGAATTGTCTTTTGTTTTGTTTTTTTGTACATGTTAAGCTTGTTCTCCCGAAATTTCAAGCCGCGCCTTGTTATGCCGAAATTTCAAGCTAGCATCTCTGTCTATTGTGCTGCGAAACTCCCGCCTCTTCAACCTGCGCCTTGTTATCCCAAAATTTTATGATATCTCTTTGTCTCGTTGTGCTCCGAAAAGTCCCTCCATCTCAACCCGCGCCTTGCTATCCCAAAATTACAACGCGCGCGAAAACTCCCGCCTCCTGCGAAATTCCGACACATGAAATTCCCGTGATACCCCTGAACCGAAAGAACCACCTAGTTCAAATCGGTGGGGGTACTTTCGTAACTTACCCCACATTTTGGACAAGCGCGTCCCTAAGCCATGGTTCCCCTCCCATCCCCTCCGCCCCCATTCATACACCGAGGCCGCGAAAACCCGCGAAGCCCCACACCCTCCTCCGTCTGCCACCCAGCCGGAGCCTCTTCCCTGACGACATCGTCCACCGCAATAGCTCGACGTCCCTCATCCACCACACCGGATGAGGATCCGTCATCGATCTCATCATCCCGCCAGTTCAGCCACCCCGTCCTCCACCTCCAAGGAGTTGCCCCGATGTTTGCCTCGTCTATCGCGCCACCTCCATTCCCACAGCGTCGTCTTCACCTGCACCACCGGAATAGCAGCACCATCACCGATTCCTCGAATGAGGCTGAGGCCTAATCGGTGCCACCAAAGAGGTTCTACACTAATCGCTGCATTTTCTTCTTGATTCGATCTCGCGGTGCTGTCGGCGCTCGGTCCCGAGCCTCCATGGCGCGGCTCCATCTACGGCGGCGTCACCAGCCACTTCCTCCATGGCGTCGCTCCCTCGGCGGCGACGTCCACATCAGTAGGAGCTGCTGCTACTGCTCCGGCTCTCACTGGCCCTGCTGCTGCTTCGGCTCTCGCTCGCGCTACTGCTCTGCTCTTGCTCTCGGTCCCTTGCCTGGTCTGATCTTGCTGCTGCTCTTGCTCTTGCTCTTTATTGCGTTGTTGCTCTACTCTTGCTCGCGCTGCTGCTGCACGAGCAGCAGCTCTGGCTCTCGCCCGAGCTCCTGCTACTGCTACCCGAGATGCTTCTACACCACCAGCTGCCCCGGCTCTCGCACGCGCTGGTGCTCTAGGCGCTGCTGCTGCTGCACGACCAGCTGCCCCGGTTGCTCTCTAGTAGTATGTTCCCTGCTGGAGCGGCTACCGATTTAGATCACTGCTACTCTGCCACTAGTGCTCGAGCGGCCAAAACTATTAGTGCACTGCTTTTCTGCTACTAGTGCGTTCAGTTTCGACAGTAAAATTTAGTTTCAACAGCAAAGTTCTGTTTCGACCGTAAAATTCAGTTTCGACAGTTAAATTCAGTTTCGATAGTTAAGTTCGGAGATGAGCGGCTGATGTATTTTACATCTAGCACTTTTTGGCGATGTATTTTACATCATCTATTGGAGATGCTATTAGAATTCCACTTCAGGTTAACGTTGTCTCTCTTGTCCTGCTTCAGCCTTGCTGTCGTACAACTCACCGGAGCTGCTTCAACGATGAAACTCTCCATCACAGTGGAGCAGTACCCTCGGCTCCATCTCCAGACGCCTAAGATCTTCTTCCCCTCCTTCGACAGCGACATCAGCCGCAGCATCCTCAGCGACCAACCCAATGATGCTGAGATCGACATGGCTTCGCCAAAGAGGTTGTACACTTATTGCATCGCTTTTTTACTCTACATTTTATATATATTGTCCACAGAGCACGCGTAGTAACATGAAATACGATTAGTTTCTCCTATATGACAAACAGTGAGTTACCAGGCAACTTAGCTATCCGTGATGGACTCTATCGAAAGCCATCATTATTTATTTCTGCGCGTTTGAGCTGTGCGTGTGTAGATGGGCCTGGGAGTTGAGCTAGTAGGGTAGTGGCCTGGGTCCAAAGTAGTAGAAGTAGCACAAAAACATTTTTGGAGTGTAGGCTTTTGCTTGTTCAAGCATGCCTACTAGAATCGCCAGTGATTGAAAGGAAAAGTGAAGGAAAAACATAGGAATTGGAAAGTTTCCTATGGTACTACTATTCATGCATTTGGTTCAAAGGAATGGAGCAAAGGAAAACTGTAGGATTTGTTCCTTTAGTGTCTCTTTCAAAGAAAAACTGTAGGAATTTTAATATCCACTTGGCCTCCTTTTCAAATTCCTATTCATGAAGCACAAGACTAAGTGATAGTAGCATAATAGCACTATAACTGTACATTTTCTTGTGGTTTGACTTAATTTGACCATGCTTCTTTGCATTCCTGTGATCTTCCAATTCTTGTGAACCAAACACCCAGATTGACAGAAATCCTATGTTTTTAAATTCTCTGTTTTGCATGTGCATTCCTATCCTATTCCTGTGTATTTCCTATCCCTGCGTTGTTAGAATCCTCCAATTCAAACAAGCCCTTACAGAATTACTTCTGTTACAGATATGTGTCAAATAAAACCTTGTGTGGTTTGTCCGGCTCCTGCCGCGCTATCGTCCACCCCAGCTCAGCTGCTCCAACGACGGAAGGGTTCACCACAACAGGGATCCGCCCTCCAGACTATCTTTTGCCGCCTCAGATCTTCTTCCCCGCCGCCGACAGCCATGACAACTGCATTACCATCATCAACTGAGCAGATGACCTTGAGGACTACAGGGGTCCGCAAGAGAGGTCACACTCTTTCGTGTCTGCTTACGTTATGCATCGCTTAATATTACATGCTACTTTATCGTCTTGTTCACCGATTAGACTCTGAGTCAGGTCCAAACTAATGCTCAAACTTGATTTTTAAAATGGTTGTGGGGTACATATTGGGGCAGCAATCAATAGTATCTGTCTATTATCTGGTTAATCTTGGGTGTCTACTATGAGTTTCATGTTGGATGGGAAACAAACATTAAATGAGCCATTATCTGTATTTTTTAACTGAAGCTATTATCTGCCTGCTATCATTGGTGTTGGGTCTATCCACAGGTTGCTACCATCACTCTGGATTTCTACATGCACCCCTTACATAATCTCACTATGTTTTATTCCTATGCATGCCAGTTATTGTACACAATGGTACTGAACATGTAGAGCAAAAGAGACGAGCCTTGCATGGCAATAAAATTTCATGCAGACGTCGCTCCATGGTGGGCGCAAAAGCAACCCCCTCCCCCCATTCTAGACTGTAATCAACAGGAAGATAACTGTTCAGAGGGGGATTCAGAGGGAGTAGACCACTCCTATTTACCCCCTGAGGTCTTTGCTCTAACTTGGCATGCTGATGCTGGTCATATCATGCATATGGCGCCTTGCATTGCTTACTTTATACATCAAAGATGTCATCTGCTTAGTTTAGACATGCTTTGTGTGAATGACATCTGTTTAGTTTCTATATCATATATGTGAATTATGCAATGCCATCTTGTTTAGCTAGGCATCATATATGTGAATTTTGCAATACAATCCTAGTTAGCCAGTCATCTTATATGTGAATTATATCATGCCATCCTTTTTTATTATGTATTACATTTGTCAACAATGTTAGTACATTCAACTAATCTTCCTGTGCATCAGCCATTCGACACAGTCATGGAAAAATCTGGAGTGAAAACAAGGTCTTCAGAGCAGACAATGCTATCTGACGAAGCGCATGTCTTGTTGGTTACGGATAGCTCCTCAGAGGATGATTCAGAGATAGATGACCAGTCCTATTTTCCCCCGAGGTGCATGCTCTAACTTGGCAGGGTTATATTGCTCATATCGTGCATATGGTGTCTTGCATTGCTATGTCATTTGCTTAGTTTGGACATGCTTTATGTGAATGCCACCTGTTTAGTGTCTAATTACCATATATGTGAATTATGCAATGTCATCTTGTTGCAAGACATTATATATGTGAATTATGCAATGCTATCTTGTTGCAAGGCATTAGATATGTGAATTATGCAATGCCATGCTGTTTAGCCAAGCATCATATATGTGAATTATATCATGCCATCCTTTTTTTGTATTACGTATTCCATTTGTCGACAATGTTTGTATATTCAACTACTCTTCCTGTGCATCAACCATTTGAATCGGTGATGAAAAAATCTGGAGTGAAAACAAGGTCTTCAGAGCAGACAATGCTACCTGCTAAAGCAGATATCTTGTTAGTTACAGATAGCTCCTCAGAGGAGGATTCAGAGATAGATGACCAGTCCTTTTTTTCCCCTGAGGTGTATGCTCAAACTTGGCAAGGTTATATTACTCATATCATGCATATGTTGTCTTGCAATGCTTAGTTTTTACATCATATACACAATATTGAATGCCATCTTCTTAGTTTAGACATCATATATGCGATTGCCATCTGCTTACTTGCTCAGTATATAAATCATATATTTGAATTATATCATGCCATGATGTTTACATACACAGCATGTATCTGAATTATGGCATGCCAACCCATTTTCTAAAGACATAATATAGTTATATCATCTCATCTTGTTTACATAGTCATCATATTTTGAATTATGTCATTCTATTCGTGAATTATATCATGGCATCATGTTTCCATCGATGACATGTATGTTAATTATGGCATGCCAACCACTTTGATAGACACATCGTATAGTTATATCATGTCATCCTGTTTACATAGTCATCATATTTTGAATTATGTCATTCTATCCTGTTTAGTTAGCCATCATATATGTAAAATTGTGTCATGCTATCCTGTTTAGTTAGCCATCATATATGTGAAATTATGTCATGCTATCCTGTTTGGTTAGACAACATAAATGTGAATTATTTTATGCCCTGTTTTATTCCCTACTATCCATTGCACCTTTCTATCATACAATGTTTGTACATTCAATTACTTTTCTTGTTTATCAGCCATTTGAATTGGAGGGGGTGATGGCAGTAACTATGGGAGTAAAACATGGTCTTCAGAAAAGATAGTGCTACCCGTCGATGCAGATAGAACCACGATTGTACTTGCCCAAGAACCAGCCCCACCACACATAACACAGACTCACGCAGATTGTACCCCTACACAGTTGGACAGAGAACCAGCTACACCCCTTCTAACCCCAACCCCAGCAGATAGTAACCCAGTTCCAGTTGACACAACACCGTCTCCACCACAGAGCACCCAAACACGAGCAGTTAGTAAGGCAACTGCAGTGCCCAAAGCACGAGGACCACCACTCCAAACCCCAACTCAACACTTAAAGCAGAAGAAGAATTGTTCTCAGGTCAGCTTTTGATATGTCTCCAACGTATCTATAATTTTTATTGTTTCATGTTCTTATATTATCAATCTTGGATGTTTTATATTCATTTACTAGCAACTTTATATCATTTTTTGGGACTAACCTATTGACATAGTGCCTAGTGCCAGTTGCTGTTTTTTGTTTGTTTTTTACTTTGCAGAATATCAATACCAAACGGATTCCTAATGCCATGAAAAATTTTGGAGATTTTTTTCTGCCCAAAAGACACCCAGGGAGCCAAAGAAGTGCATGGGAGGAGGCCCGTGGGGACCACTAGGCACCAAGGCGCGCCAGAGGCTCCTGGTGTGCCCTGGTGGGTAATGGAGCCCATGGGAAGCTTCTCCACCGACATCCACCTCTATAAATACTCTAAAATCCCCAAAACCCTAGGGGAGTCGAGAAAATACAGTTTCCGCCACCGCAAGTTCCAGAACCACGAGATGCAATCTAGAGGCCTTTTCCGGCACTCTGCCGGAGGGGTCAACGATCGCGAAGGGGTTCTTCATCATCCTTGTTGCCCCTCTGATGATGCATGAGTTGTTTACCACAGACCTATGGGTCCGTAGCTAGTAGCTAGATGGCTTCTCTCTTTTTGATCTTCAATACAATGTTCTCCTCGATGTTCTTGGAGATCTATTTGATATAATGACTTTTTGCGGTGTGTTTGTTGGGATCCGATGAATTGTGGGTTTATGATCAGTTCTATCCATGAATATTATTTGAGTCTTTGTTGAACTCTTTTATGCATGATTGTTATAGCCTCGTATTTCTTCTCCAAAATTTTGGTTTGGTTTGGCCAACAAGATTGTTTTTTCTTGCCATGGGAAGAGTGCTTTGTGATGGGTTCGATCTTGCGGTGCTCAATCTCAATGGCAGAAAGAGACATGACACGCATGTATCATTGCTATTAAGGATAAAAAGATGGGGTCTATTCCTACATGAATAGATCCTGCCTACATCATGTCATCGTTCTTATTGCATTACTCCGTTTTTCCAAGAACTTAATACACTAGATGCATGCTAGATAGCGGTCTTGTGTGGAGTAATAGTAGTAGATGCAGAATCGTTTTGGTCTACTAATCTTGGACGTGATGCCTATATACATGATCATTGCGTTGGATATCATCATGATTATTCGCTTTTCTATCAATTGCCCAACAGTAATTTTCTTTACCCACCGTATGCTATTTTCTCGAGAGAAGCCTCTAGTGAAAACTACGGCCCCCGGGTCTATTTTCCTATCATAGAAAACCAAAAATACCTTGCTGCATTTTCCTTTATTTATTGTATTTTATGTTTTTGCTAGATCTATTTATCAAATCTCATACAATTTAATCTATCTCAATACCGAGGAGGGATTGACAACCCCTCTTACGCGTTGGGTTGCAAGTATTTGTTGTTTGAGTGCGGGTGCTATTTTATATAGTGTTGCTTGGTTCTCCTACTGGATTGATAACCTTGGTTTCATAACTGAGGGAAATACTTACCTTTGTTGTGCTACATCATCCTCTCCTCTTCGGGGAAATACCAACACAGATACAAGCAATCAGGAAGAATTTCTAGCACCGTTGCTGGGGAGACATCATCAACATCTATCAAGTACCTACGCAAAAATTCTCATATCCTTGCAATTACTTTATTTGCCATTTTCCTCTTGTTTTCATCTCCCCCACTTCTAAAATGTTTTTGCAAAAATACAAAAATATTTTTCGTTTGCCTTTTTCTTGTTTGATCTTTTGTTTGCTTGTGTTCTTGTTTGCGTAGTCATGATGTCTCAAGAAAATACCAAATTGTGTGATTTTTTCAATACTAATAATAATGATTTTATTAGTACTTCGATTGCTCCTCCCGCCGCTAGTGCGGAGTCTTATGTTATTAATGCCGCTTTGTAGAATCTTGTTATGAAAGAGCAATTTTCCAGTAATCCTAATGAGGATGCCGCGTCCCATCTAAACACTTTCGTAGAATTGTGTGATATGCAAAAGAAAAAAGATGTGGACAATGATATTGTGAAATTAAAATTATTTCCTTTCTCTTTGCGGGATCGTGCAAAAATGGTTTTCATCTTTGCCTCGTAATAGTATTGATTCTTGGGATAAGTGCAAAGATTCTTTTATCACTAAGTATTTTCCTCCCGCAAAAATTATTTCCCTTAGAAATCAAATTATGAATTTGAAGCAACTTGAGCATTAACATGTTGCGCAATCTTGGGAAAGAATGAAATTAATGTTAAGAAATTGTCCTGCTCATGGTTTAAATCTTTGGATGATTATACAAATATTTTATGCGGGATTGAATTTTGTTTCTAGAAATCTTTTAGATTCCGCCGCAGGCGGTACTTTTATGGAGATTACTTTGGGTGAAGCTACTAAATTTCTAGATAATATCATGGCAAATTATTGACAATGGCATACCAAAAGAGCACCTACTAGTAAAAGAGTTAATTCTGTTGAAGAAATTAGTACTTTGAGTGAAAAAGTTGATGCACTTATCAAATTGGTTGCTAGTAAAAATGCTCCTATTGATCTTAATGATTTACCTTTGTCTACTTTGATTGAGCAAAATAATGATCCCGTATATGTGAATTTTGTCTCGCGAAACAATTTTAACGACAATGCTTATAGAGGTAATTTTAATCCTAGGCCTTTTCCTGGAAATTCCTCTAATAATTATGGCTATTCCGATGGTAATTCTTCTTATAATAATAATAGGATTCCCTGTGATCTTGAGAGTAATATTAAAGAATTTATGAATGCTCAAAAAGTTTTCAATACTACGATAGAAGAAAAATTGAATAAGATTGATGATATGTCTAGAAGCATTGATATAATTACTCATGAAGTAGAAAATCTCAAGATTAAATTTTTTCCACCCAAAGTTGATGTCAATGAATCAATTAAAGCTTTATATGTTTCCATGGATGAAAGTAAGAAAAGAACCGCTATGCTTAGAGCTAAAAGAGAATTTTTAGAAAGAGCATTTTCGCCCGATTGCTTTCATAATAATGATGAAGATGTTAAAATGATTGGTGTTTCTTCTATTGATTCCTTGTTTAGTAATATTAAAATTGATGATAAGAGGACTGAAGAAGAGTCAACTTTAGTTAGAAGGCGTCCTCATAATTCGGAGGGTGAAAATCTTGTTGAAAAAATTGATAAAAGTGGGTTTGGAGAGTTAAAAACTTTAGCTAGTGATGTGCCCACTCTTTTGGATTACAAAGATTTTAATTATGATAGTTGTTCTTTGATTAAGTGTATTTCTTTGTTGCAATCCATGCTAAATTCATCCAATGCTTATGAACAAAATAAAGCTTTTACTAAATATATTGTAGAAGCGATGATGAAAGCTTTAGAAGAAAAGCTAGAATTAGAGATTTCAATTCCTAGAAAATTATATGATGAATGGGAACCCACCATTAAAGTCAAGATAAAAAATTATGAGTGCAATGCTTTATGTGATTTGGGTGCTAGTGTTTCCACAATTCTGAAATCTCTATGTGATGTGCTAGGTTTTACCAAGTTGGAAGAATGTTCTGTTAATTTGCACTTGGCGGATTCTACTATTAAAAAGCCTTTGGGAATAATTAATGATGTTCTTATTCTTCTAAATAGGAGCTATGTGCCCATAGATTTTATTGTTCTTGATATTGATTGCAATCCGTCTTGTCCCATAATACTTGGTATACCATTTTTACGAACTATAGGTGCCGTGATTGATATGAAAGAAGGGAATATTAAATTTCAGTTTCCATTGAGAAAGGGTATGGAACACTTTCCTAGAACTATAATTAAGCCACCTTATGAGTCAATCATGACTGCAACCTATGGAGCAAAAACTAAGATGACAATACTTGAATCTATGCATTATGCATATATAGCTAGGGGCGTAAAACAATAGCGCTTGTTGGGAGGCAACCCAATATTTTTCTTTGAGTTTTTTGTTTTCCTTTCCGTTCTTCAATAAACACACAATTATACTCTGTAATGATTGTGTTTTTCATGTTTTAATTAGTTTTTGTGCCAAGTAAAGCCTTTAGGATGGTTTGGGTGATAGTTGATTTGATCCAGTTGGAAAACAGAAACTTTTGCGTCCAGAGCAGAATCGTTAAAATTCACTGGAGCGTGATAAAATCCTGAAGTTTTCACACATGATTTATATACAAATTGCCTACATTGTCCTAATTTTTCAGATTTTTTGGAGTTACATAAGTATGGTTAAAGTACAGATTACTACATACTATTCTGTTTTTGACAGATTGTGTTTTCGTTGCATTGTGTGCTTATTTTGATGAATATATGGATTGTATTCGGGGGTTATAAGCCATGGTAAAGTTAGAATACAATAATAAAATTTGAATTGGTTTGCAATAGTACTTAAAGTGGTGATTTGCTTTGTTATACTAACGGATCTCACGAAGGTTTTGTTAAGTTTTGTGTGATTGAAGTTTTCAAGTTTTGGGTGAGATCACGATAAATGAAGGAATAAGGAGTGAAAAGAGCCTAAGCTTGGGGATGCCCATGGAACCCCAAGGTAATATTCATGGAGTACCAAGGAACTAAGCTTGGGGATGCCCCGGAAGGCATCCCCTCTTTCTTCTAACGACCACCGGTAATTTTACTTGGAGCTATATTTTTATTCGTCACATATCAGGAGTTTTGCTTGGAGCGTCTTGTATTATGAGTCTTTGCTTGTTTTGAGTTTTAGTTTGTCAAAATCATCCTTGCTGGACACACCTATTCGAGAGAGCCATAATGACTCTATGATTTGTTAGAATTGCTCTATGTGCTTCACTTAAATTTGTTTAAGTTAGGAATTGCTCTAGTGCTTTACTTATATCTTTTTGAGCACGGTGGTAGTTTAATTTTTTTTGAAGAAATGCTCTCATGCTTCACTTAGATTATTTTGAGAGTTAGTAAATTTTGAAGAAATCCTCTCATGCTTCACTTATATTATTTTAAGAGTTGAAAATTTTGAAGAAATATTTATGCTCTCGTACCTCACTTTAATTTATTTGAGAGCTTGAAAAGTAGGAATGGTGATATATGAAATTAGTCCCAAAGTGATAGATATTCAAGGGGGATATAATAAAAACTTTCATGAAGATCATTGGATATTATAAACTTGATTCCTTGTAATAGTTTTGAGATATGGAGATAGTAATATGTGAGTCATGTTGGTGAGTAATTATGCTTAGTAAGAATATTGGTGTTAAGGTTTGTGATTCCCTATGCAAGCACGAAAGCCAACAGTTATGCAATGGAGTTATATCCTACTTGTGGCGCATTATTCGGTGTTAGTTATGTTTAATGATCATTTTCGTTTCTTGGTTGGTCGCTTCTCAATCTATTTGCTAGCCTTCATTTGTACTAAGTGGGAATACTGCTTGTGCATCCAACTCCTTAAAACCAAAGTTGTGCCAAATGAGTCCACCATACCTACCTATATGCGGCATTTCCGTGTCGTTCCAAGTAAATTTGTATGTGCCAACTCTAATTTTCAAAATGAATTTCCTTTTTGTGTGCCCGTACCGCTCATGAAGTGGTAGGGGGTGGCCAATATTTTCCATGCTATATATTTTATTCTCAAGATGAGTGTTTATTCACTTGTCATTGCACGAGAATGTGGCAGGTAATAGGGATGCGCAGTCCCGAAATGAATTTTTTTATTTATGTTGTCAATAATAAATTCCTTGGAAAGTGTTGGTATGGAAGGTACCCGTGGATACGGCTAGCCATGGATTGTGAAAGAATGGTGGAAAAAGGAATAAACTTTATTTTATGTTTGGGAACCACCTGTGATTTATCTAGCATGGAAATTACTAGGAATTCTCGGTCGTTTTCGTTGACAGGAAAAGCATGCCACTCAAAACAATTTTATCTCTCTATTTAAGCTATGAGCTCTAGCACCTCTACAAATCTCTTCTTCCCTCTGCGAAGGGCCTATCTATTTACTTTGTGCAATTTTTTCGAGTCTCCATCTTCTCTTATAAAGCACCAACTAGGGAACACTATTATCATACTTGTGCATTGGATATAGCTAATATTTGAGTGTGTTTCATGAATGGATCAATGGTTGAGCATAATGGGCTAGGGATAGCTTTCTTTAGTGTTCATATTTTGAAAGACATGGTTGCTTGTTGATATGCTTGAGTATTGATGTCTTCATGTCAATTATAGACTATTGCTTTGAATCGTCTAAAAGTACAAATGTCCATGCTACAAAAGAAAAGAATATATGATGAACATGTTAGGCAGCATTCCACATCAAAAATTCTGTTTTTATCATTTACCTACTCGAGGACGAGTAGGAATTAAGCTTGGGGATGCTGATACGTCTCCAATGTGTCTATAATTTTTGATTGTTTCATGCTGTTATATTATCAATCTTGGATGTTTTATATTCATTTACTAGCAACTTTATATTATTTTTTGGGACTAACCTATTGACATAGTGCCCTGTGCCAATTGCTATTTTTGCTTGTTTTTTACTTTGCAGAATATCAATACCAAACGGAGTCCAAATGGCATGAAACTTTTTGGAGATTTTTTTCTGCCCAGAAGACACCCAGGGAGCCAAAGAAGTGCACGGGAGGAAGCCCGTGGGGCCCACTAGGCACCAGGGCACGCCAGAGGCCCCTAGCATGCCCTGGTGGGTAGTGGAGCCCACGGGAAGCTTCTCCACCGACATCCACCTCTATAAATACACTAAAGTCCCAAAAACCCTAGGAGAGTTGAGAAAATACAGTTTGCGTCGCCGCAAGTTCTAGAACCACGAGATCCAATCTAGAGGCCTTTTCCGGCACTCTGTCGGAGGGGTCAACGATCACGGAGGGGTTCTTCATCATCCTTGTTGCCCCTCCGATGATGCGTGAGTAGTTTACCATAGACCTACGGGTCCATAGCTAGTAGCTAGATGGCTTATTCTCTCTTTTTGATCTTCAATACAATGTTCTCCTCGATGTCCTTGGAGATCTATTTGATGTAATGACTTTTTGCGGTGTGTTTGTTGGGATCCGATGAATTGTGGGTTTATGATCCGATGAATACACTCGATGCATGCTGGATAGCGGTTGATGTGTGGAGTAATAATAGTAGATGCAGAATCGTTTCGGTCTACTAATCTTGGATGTGATGCATATATACATGATCTTTGCCTTGGATATCGTTATGATTATTTGCTTTTCTATCAATTGCCCAACAGTAATTTGTTTACCCACCATATGCTATTTTCACGAGAGAAGCCTCTAGTGAAAACTACGGCCCCCGGGTCTATTTTCCTATCATATAAAACCAAAAAAACCTTGCAGCATTTTTCCTTTATTTATTTTATTTTGTGTTTTTGCTAGATCTATATATCAAATCTCATAAAATTTAATCTATCTCAATACCGAGGAGGGATTGACAACCCCTCTTACGTGTTGGGTTGCAAGTATTTGTTGTTTGTGTGCAGGTGCTATTTATATAGTGTTGGTTGGTTCTCCTACTGGATTGATAACCTTTGTTTCATAACTGAGGGAAATACTTACCTTTGTTGTGCTGCATCATCCTCTCCTCTTCGGGGAAATACCAACACAGATACAAGCAATCAGGTTCCGTAGCTATGGTTCATACTCCTTTGCTCTTGCATCACTGTATTTACTCATGCCAACTAATTTCAAATTTGAAGGATGCAACTGAAACTCCAATGGCACAACAGGTATGTTTTAAACCTATTTCTTTAATTGGTTTGCTGTTGTAACTTACTCTATGTTGATTTCAGTTTCAATTGAATAAACAGTTATGTTGTGTAGTGTTGTGTAGTTTCCCACACTTATATTCTGTCTATGTTGCTTTGTCTTAAACAGATATGATTTGAACTGTGTCTCTATCTTAATTTGGCAACATAAACTAGAATGATATAGACCATATACAGTGACCATAGTACATAGATATATGCTTGTTTCATGCTATTATCCTGTCCACTTTACTATTGAACTGGTTTAACAAAATGAGTTTCATGTACAACATGGTAAACCTGTGATGTGCCTGCTTGTTTCTCTTTTAGAATGCAGACAAAATATTGGAGAAGAGTACCCCGTTATGCAATGGTAAAGGAAGTAATGCAGATCAGGTTCAAGATAGTGAGCATCCCTGTTGGTCTCCAAGAAAGCTGATAAGAACTATCTTGAAGACAGTGAGACAACCCCAAAGTCTTGTCTTGATGTAGTGTTCGAGTTACTGGCCACTACTGTTGGAACAAGCTCTTCGAACTCGCTGCCTGAATCAGCTCGACTTCTTGAGTCTCAACTTCAAGTTGAAAGACATCAATCAGATGTGCTGCGACACGAAGCCGAAGGACTGCGGAAGTCCCTGCAGAATTCAGATGCATACTTTCTGGTGCCACAGCAAGCGCTGGAGGATTTAAGGGCCAAACAAGAGAAAGATAATAAGCTTGTTAAGCTTCTTGCCAGCATGGTGGGTACCCAGGATATTGTTTCTGGAGCTCTTCTAAAGTGGTTTCAGTTCTGGACTTGTTTTGCTGCGGCGTTTATTTGCACTGGTCGCCAACTTTGACAACCAGTGTATGTAATATGCTGCTTTGTTCCCTATATTTGCACTGGTGGCAAACTTTGATGCCCAGTGGATGTAATCTGTGTAATCGCCGTAATATCCTAGCGTTAGTTGCTTGCTTAGTTATTTTCTTATAGTCTTATTTATTTGTTTGCTTGTAGTTCTGCAGTTCTTTTTTCTCAGTTTCCTAGTGTCCGCAATAATCTGTTTTTTAAAACTAGGCCACAATAACCATGGGCAACATACGGACCGTTGTAACCATGGTCCTGCTATCTACTATAGTGACCATGGGCCTCCTACGGGTCTTTTACGGGCCGTAGAATCAATGGGCCTTCTATGGGCCGTATGATCGATTGGCCAAACATGGGCTGTACTATTCGTGGACCAATAACGGACCACAATACGGGCCGTAAATGGGCTAGAGTGGGAATCGTCTGTTTATGTGCCGACCATAGCGGGCCGTTAATAGGCCGATGAGTATAACAAGCTTAATTCTATCGACACGCATAACGGGTCGTTAATGGGCCGTATTTGATGACTGCTACTTCTTGCGCTTGCGTTGATTTTCCCTTGAAGAGGAAAGGGTGATGCAGCAAAGTAGAGATAAGTATTTCCATCAGTTAAGAACAAATGTATCAATCCAGTAGGAGGAACACACAAGTCCCCAATAGATGCACCTACACAAATTAACAAATACTTGCACACAACGCGAAAAAGGGGTTGTCAATCCCTTCACGGTCACTTGAAAGGATGGGATCTGATAGAGATTGATATAAAAGATAACTAAAAGCGCAAAATACGGTAAAGATAAATAAATTGCAGCAAGGTATTTTTGGGTTTTTGGTTTTATAGATCTAAAAATAGTATGATAGAAAATAGACCCGGGGGCCATAGGTTTCACTAGAGGCTTCTCTCTTGAAAGAACACATACGGTGGTGAACAAATTACTGTTGAGCAATTGATAGAAAAGTGCATAGTTATGATGATATCCAAGGCAATGATCATGAACATAGGCATCACGTCCGTGATAAGTAGACCGACTCCTACCTGCATCAACTACTATTACTCCACACATCGACCGCTATCCAGCATGCATCTAGTGTATTAAGTTAACAAGAATGGAGTAACGCCTTAAGCAAGATGACATGATGTAGAGGGATAGATCCAATCAATATGGTAAAAAACCCATCTTTTTATCCTTAGTGGCAACAATACAAATACGTGCCTCGCTACCCCTTCTGTCACTGGGTGAGGACACCGCAAGATTGAACCCACTACAAAGCAACTCTCCCATTGCAAGAAAAATCAATCTAGTTGGCCAAACCAAATCAATAGATCGAAGAGAAATACAAAGCTATCTTAATCATGCATAAAAGAGTTTAGAGAAGACTCAAATAATATTCATAGATAATTTGATCATAAATCCACAATTCATCGGATCTCAACAAACGCACAACAAAAGAAGATTACATCGAATAGTTCTCCAAGAATAACGAGGAGAACATTGTATTGAAGATCAAAGAGAGAGAAGAAGCCATCTAGCTACTAGCTATGGACCCGTAGGTCTATGGTAAACTACTCACACATCATCAGAAGGGCAGCAAGGTTGGTGTAGAGGCCCTCTGTGATCGAATCCCCCTCCGGCGGAGTGCCGGAAAAGGCCCCAAGATGGGATCTCACGAGAACAAAAGCTTGCGGTGGCGGAAAAGTATTTTTGGTGTGCCCTCTGGTATACTTGGAATATTTGGGCATTTATAGAGCAAAGATTAGGGTTAGAGGGGCTACGAGGGGCCCACAAGCTTGGGGGGCGCCCCCCGAGGGCGCGCCTCCCGAGCTTGTGACTCTCTCGTGGCCCTTCTGGCCTCCTCCCGAAGCTTCCTAGGTGTCTTCTGGTCCAAGAAAAATCATAAAAAAGTTTTGTTCCGTTTGGACTCCGTTTGGTATTGATTTTCTGTAAAAGACAAAAACAAGGAAAAAACAGCAACTGACACTTGGCACTAGGTTAATAGGTTAGTCCCAAAAAATGATATAAAATAGCACCATAATGCATATAAAACATTCAAGATGGATAATATAATAGCATGAAACAATAAAAAAATATAGATACGTTGGAGACGTATCAAGCATCCCCAAGCTTAATTCCTGCTCGTCCTCGAGTAGGTAAATGATAAAAACAGAATTTTTGATGTGGAATACTACCTAACATGTTTATCATGTAATCTTTCTTATTGTGGCATGAATATTCAGATCCATGAGATTCAAAACAAAAGTTTAATATTGACATAAGAACAATAATACTTCAAGCATACTAATAAAGCAATCATGTCTTCTCAAAATATCATGGCTAAAGAAAGTTATCCCTACAAAATCATATAATCTTGTCATGCTCTATCTTCATCACACAGAGTATTTATCATGCACAACCCCGATGACAAGCCAAGCAATTGGGTCATACTTTTAACGTTCTCAAACTTTTTCAACTTTCACGCAATACATGAGCGTGAGCCATGGATATAGCACTATAGGTGGAATATAATATGATGGTGGAGGTTGTGTGGAGAAGACAAAAAAGAAGAAAGTCTCACATCAACTAGGCAAATCAATGGGATATGGAGATGCCCATCAATTGATATCGATGCGAGTGCGTACGGATTGCCATGCAACGGAGGCACTAGAGCTATAAGTGTATGAAAGGTCAAAATAAAACTAAATGGGTGTGCATCCAACTCGCTTGCTCATGAAGACCTAGGGCAAATTGAGGAAGCCCATCATTGGAATATACAAGCCAAGTTCTATAATGAAAAATTCCCACTAGTAATATATGAAAGTGCCAAAATAGGAGACTCTCTATCATGAAGAACATGGTGCTACTTTGAAGCACAAGTGTGGAAAAAGGATACTAACATTGTCCCTTCTCTCTTTTTCTCTCATTTTTTCTTTTCTTTTGGGCTCATTGGCCTCTTTTTTCTTCTTCTTCTTTTTTTTCTTATTTTTCGTCCGGAGTCTCATCCCGACTTGTGGGGGAATCATAGCCTCCATCATCCTTTCCTCACATGGGACAATGCTCTAATAATGATGATCATCACACTTTTATTTACTTACAACTTGATACTAGAACAAAAATATGACTCTATATGAATGCCTCCAGCGGTGTACCGGGATGTGCAATGATCTAGCGTGACATGTATAAAAAATATGAATGGTGGCCAAGCCACAAATACTATGTCAACTAGATGATCATGCAAAGCAATATGACAATGATGGTATGTGTCATAATAAAACGGAACGGAGGAAGTTGCATGGCAATATATCTCGGAATGGCTATGGAAATGCCATAATAGGTAGGTATGGTAGCTGTTTTGACGAAGATACAAGGTGGCTTATGTGTGAAAGAGCGTATCTATCACGGGGTTTGGATGCACCGGCGAAGTTTGCACCAACTCTCAAGGTGAGAAAGGGCAATGCACGGTACCGAAGAGGCTAGCAATGATGGAAGGGTGAGAGTGCATATAATCCATGGACTCAACATTAGTCATAAAGAACTCACATACTTATTACAAAAGTTTATTAGCCATCAAAACAAAGTACTAATACGCATGCTCCTAGGGGGATAGATTGGTAGGAAAAGACCATCGCTCGTCCCCGACGGCCACTCATAAGGAAGACAATAAAAAATAAATCATGCTCCAACTTCATCGCATAACGAGAGACCATACGTGCATGCTTCGGGAATCACAAACCTTAACACAAGTATTTTTACTAATACATAATTACTAACTAGAATGACTCTAATATTACCATCTTCATATCTCAAAACAAATGCAAGTAATCAAACTTCTCATATATTCAATGATCTTCATGAAAGTTTTTATTATATCCCTCTTGAATACCCATCATATTAGGACTAAATTCAAAATCTAAGAAAATTGCCATACTATTTTTAAGACTCTAAAAATAATATAAGTGAAGCATGATAGTTCATCAATTTCTTCAAAATAAAACCACCGCCGTGCTCTAAAAAGATATAAGTGAAGTACTAGAGCAACTACCTAGCTCAAAAGATATAAGTGAAGCACATAGAGTATTCTAATAAATTCATGATTAATGTGTGTCCCTCTCAAAAGGTATGTACAGCAAGGATGATTGTGGTAAATGAAAAAGCAAATAAATCAAAGACTCATATAGCACATGACACTCCAAGAAAAACACATATCATGTGGTGAATAAAAATATAGCCTCAAGTAATTTACCGATGGATCGTAGACACAAGAGGGGATGCCATCCAGGGCATCCCTAAGCTTAGATGCTTGGTTGTCCTTCAATATTACCTTGGGGTGCCTTGGGCATCCCCAAGCTTAGGCTCTTGCCAATCCTTATTCCGTAGTCCATCGAAACTTCACCCAAAACTTGAAAACTTCACAACACAAAACTCAACAGAAAACTCGTGAGATCCGTTAGTGAAACAAAGCAAATAACCACCTTTAGGTACAGTTGTAAACTCATTCCAATTTTATATTGGTGTTATATCTACTGTATTTTAACTTCTCCATGGTTCATACCACCAGATACTACCCATAGATTCATCAAAATAAGCAAACAACACAACGAAAACAGAATCTGTCAAAAACATAATAGTTTGTAGTAATCTGGACTTTGACCAAACTTATGTAACTCCAAAAATTCTGAAAAATTAGGACAACATAGGCAATTTGTATATCAATCCTGTGTAGAAAATTTAGATCAAAAGCACGTTTGATTTTTTAAAATTCTAGCACTGAGCGCAAAAGTTTCTGTTTTTCAGCAAAATCAAATCAACTACACCCAAGATCATCCCAAAGGTCTTACTTGGCTCAAACACTAATTAAAACACTAAAACACAATTATTACTAAAGTAATATTGCATATTTATTCAAGAACAGAAGCAAAAACTAAAAAAAAATTGGCTGCCTCCCAACAAGCGCTATTGTTTTACGCCCCTAGCTAGGCATAATGCATAGATCTATGTATTGTCATCTTTGGTATGCAATCCGTAAGTAGCCCTCATAATAGATTCATATGGAAACTTAATTTTCTTTCTTGGAAAGTGTTCCATGCCCTTCCTTAATGGAAATTGGAATCTAATGTTTCCTTCTTTCATATCAATAATTGCACCAATCGTTCTAAGGAAAGGTCTACCAAGAATAATAGGGCATGTAGGATTGCAATATATATCAAGCACAATAAAATCTACAGGCACATAATTCCTATTTGCAACAATAAAAACATCATTAATCCTTCCCATAGGTTTCTTAATAGTGGAATCCGCTTGATGCAAATTCAAAGAACAATCATCAAGTTTATGGAAACCTAGCACATCACATAAAGTTTTTGGGATAGTGGAAACGCTAGCACCCAAATCACACAAAGCATTGCACTCATAATCTTTAATCTTAATCTTAATAGTAGGTTCCCATTCATCATAAAGCTTTCTACGGATTGAAATTTCCAACTCAAGTTTTTCTTCAAAAGATTTCATCATAGCATCAACGATATATTTAGTAAAAGCTTTATTTTGATTACAAGCATGAGGTGAATAATGCATAGATTGTAACAAGGAAATGCAATCAATCAAAGAGTAATTATCATAATTAAAGTCCTTGAAATCCAAAAGTTTTGGCTCATCACTACTTAAAGTTTTGACCTCGCCAATCCCACTTTTATCAATTTTTTCATTAAGATCTTCACCCTCCAAATTATTGGTGTCGGTGCAGCAAACATTCACGTTTGCCAACCGAACTCATGCACAGGCGTGCTGACGATCATGCATCCAGCACCAGTGCGTGACATCAAGATAAGCCAGGGAAGCCGCTCTTCATGAGATCAAGGAGAGCATTAAGAAGAACAAGTTAGCAGAAGGCCACCTTGGGGAGGCCTCCCTTGTCGGGTAGGAGAACCTGGTTGGGTCGAGGCCACGCCTAAGGACGAGTCCAGTTCGCCCCGGCAGGCTTGCCGGGACTGCCAAGACCAAAGACCTCCAAGCTCCTTCACCGGGGGGGATTTTCACCAAGATGCCACCGCTCCACCTCATCACACTCAAGTCATTTATCAGTGCGGTGTCAAGGTACAAAGCGACCAGGTGGATCATGTCGGGCACGTGGCAGCACAGAAGAGAAGAGATTAGCTTTATTGACACCCGTCCAGGAGGCGTGTCAAGCTAATAAGAAGAGGCAGATAAGCGATGCAGAAAGCTTGTCGGGCTTCAACCTCAGCATGACACCTAGCAGTGCATTTAATGCACTTTGTCCTAACTGCCAGAGTTAGGTATGATAGCACTGTTAGCTATCTAATCACACCCAAATGACTATTTTGCCACTATGGTCACCCCTTGACCTATAAAAGGAGGCCCGAGGCAACCTAGCAGGGGGTTCGAACTCCTCAACCCCCACACCCTTGTACGCACGTAGCTGCATTCCTCTAGGCACCCTTGCCGGGCTAGTGCACCTCGTGTCTTTGCCTTCCTCAAGTTCAATACACCATAGCAGGAGTAGGGTTTTACGCAGCAAAGCGGCCCGAACCTGGGTAAAGTGAGAGTTGTCCATTGCTGTGCTATCCCCTGCTGTTTCTGCTCTTTGTGCAACATGGCCGTCCCCTTGCCGAACCACAAAGGGGCACCCATGCCCCATAGGTGATCGTGCTTCCACGCCGACATCTTTGGCGCGCCAGGTAGGGGGCGTCATTTGTGCGAACCTGAAGCAGTAGCCAGCGCGTCGATCTTCGTCAATCTTCATCGTCCATGGCTCCCAAAAAGAGAAGCAGAGCAGGGGCACATCCTTCCACCTCGAAGACTTCGTCACATGCGGCCGCGGGCGCTGGAGGAGCCGTGGCTGCGACGGGCGGAGTCTGCGACGTGGGCGACGCTGCCAATACCCTCGTCATGGTTGAATCAGGGGCCAAGGCCGTAGGAGCGGCCCAACCTCTTCAACATGTCGCCGGTCATACTTCCGCCGGTGCGGGTCACGGAGATGCTCAGCTTCCTCCCGCGCCCCCACCGACGAGCTCAACCAACACGACATCGACGCCCGCTCCTGTGCAAGCCAGGACCCACCGGCCGCACCGACCAGAGGGGCAGAGGCGGGATGTACGCTTCATCCCACATCGGACGAGTGCAACAACACCTTGAGCGGCGCCGTCGACCCACAAAGACCACGCCCGCACGGGAAGAGCCCAACTGACCAAGAGCCCAGCCGTTGGGAATAGCTCTGGTCGAACTAGGTCCCTCTGGCCACGGGCCCAGGACGGCAAAGGCGTGACAACGCTCCTTCTGGCTCGTCCAGGAGTCGAGGGGTGTCGCGCTCTGCCTCCCACACCATGCTAGAGACGGCAGCCGAAGCAGTAGCAAGAGCTCAGTTGGTGCTGGACTTCCCTCCAGCAGCGGACAAGATGAATGAGTGGAGAGCTACCATCCAAAGTCTCCTCGGATTTGCTGAGGTCAACAAGTCACCTTGTGCGGAGCCGTCGCGCCACCCACTGACAACACCAGCGGCGCACGCCGGTGGCCAAGATGGGAGGACCGCACCTACGGTGCAGTCCCCTCCGCGGCAGCCCGCTCAAGGGCGGCCACAGGCCACAGCAAGCTCAACAATCCCATGATATTGATGATCATGATGAGGCATCAATGGCTTCATCTAATCCACGACTCCGACAAGATTAACGACAAGTGTTGAGAGATAGGAGGAAGGAGGACGATCGCGTCAGCATTGAGCAGCGTCACGAGACACTCCGTCAGTCAGATAGGCGTAATGGAGCCGATGTTGATGAACCCATGCCCAGTGCTGGCGGGTACCTGCCTTATGAGGTAGGCTGCCCGGCCTTCACTCGCGAGTTGCGGCAAGTCCAGTGCCCATCCTCTCGCACCTTCAAGCCTGACTTGCCGGAGAAGTATGATGGAAATCTAAACCCGGCGGAGTTTTTAGGCATCTATACGATTGCGGTTCAAGCCGCCGGGGGAAGGGATGAAAGAGTGCTTGCCAACTACTTCCCGCTGGCTCTCAAGCCAAATGTGAAGTCCTGGCTGATGCACTTGCCGGAGGATTCCATCTCCTCTTGGGTAGATCTATGCAACGAGTTTGTTGGTGCCTTTACTGGTGGCTACCAAGAACCAGGACGGCCCAGTGACTTGCAAACCCTTCTACAGGAAGAAGGAGAGAGTTTGCGCAAGTATTTGCAGAGGTTCAGCCGAGTACACCGCAACATTCCAAACATACACCCGGCAGCTGTGATTGCCGCATTTCATACAAATGTGCACAATCGCAGAATGCGGGCCAAGATGAATTTTCGGTTGCCCAAGACCGTCAGTGAGCTCTACACGTTGGCGGATAAGTACGCTCGTGCCGAAGAAGGGAGAAGACTTCCAGGGGAAGAGGTTGGTGTCGAAGTCGATTCGGAGAACGACGACGACCCTGCCACCCCTAGGAAGAAAAATAAGAAGCGCAACAAGAAGCGAAAGGAAAAAGCAGTGATGGCCGTTGAGAGCACCGGTGATCTGGACGCCAGCAAGAAAGCAAAAACTGAGACACCCGGCAAGGAAGCTGCTACATGCGCTGATTGTCGGGCAGCAGCGGTTGCTGAGAAAACCGACAAGTCTGACGGGCCGTACTGCAAGATCCATAGGACCAAGGGTCACGATCTTCAAGATTGCAAGCAAGTTGAGCAGTTGGTTGAGAAACAGAAAGCTGAGTATGAAAGACGCGACAAGGAGAGAAATCAGAATGGCACTGGCGGGAAGGGCCGTGGTGGTCGTAATGGGCACCGCGACAAGTTTGATCAGCAGAAAGAGAAACCTACCAGGGGCCATGAGAAGAAGGAAAATGAGGATGACTGCAAAGAGGAGGATGATGAAACCAGTGAACAGGAGTTTCAGTGAGTTACTAAGGCGATGTGCATTGACGGGGGTGCATCTTTGCACTCCTCTCACCACCAACTCAAGCAGTGGGCGCGTGAGGTCAATGCTGCAGAACCAGTGGCGAGCACTCGAGAACCACTCAAGTGGTCCCGCACGCCCATCATCTTTGACATTGAGGATCATCCAGACCGCACTACTTCAGTAGGGTGTTTGCCGTTGTTGGTTTCACCAACAATCTGCAACCTCAAGGTCACCAAGATGTTGGTTGATGGCGGGGCAGGGTTGAATTTGATCTCCCCTGATGTGCTGAAGAAGCTCTAGATTTCATATGAAGACCTGAAGAAGACTGGCACTTTCGAAGGAATTAACCAAGGGAGGAGCCAGCCAAAAGGAAAGATTACCTTGCCGGTAACATTTGGCGGGGAAATAAACTTCAGGACCGAAAAGATTGTGTTCGATGTTGTTGAACTTCCCCTGCCATTTAACGGGATTCTTGGTCGACCAGCTCTGGCTAAGTTTATGGCAGCGGCCCACTACGCCTACAACACTTTGAAAATGCCTGGTCCCATGGTGGTTATTACCATCCCATAGGATAAGAGAGATGCAGTCATCTGTGTGGATAATATGTACAGAGAGGCGGTAGCAGCGGAGGCCGTCAGGACCCCAACACCTGCCAAGAAAGAGAAGAAAGTTGAGAGAGGCAGCAAGGACGCCGATAAAGATCTCGGGAAGCGTGCCTCTTCGGAGTGCGCTGCGCCCGGCAGTGACTTGCTGGAGAGTTCAACTAGCAAAAGATCCAGGGCTGCTCCCCCTACAACCAAGAAAGTTTTGGCGCGGCAGGATGGCACTAATGGTACCTTCACCATTAGTGCTACCCTTGACAACAAATAGGAAAGCACGCTCGTTGCCTTCATGCGGGCGAATGTTGATGTCTTTGCCTGGCAACCATCTGACATCCCCGGTGTTCCCAGAGAGGTAATCGAGCACCACCTTGCTGTCTGTCCTCATGCCTGCCCCGTCAAGCAAAAAGTCAGGAAGCATGCCTTGGAGCGGCAACAGTTCATTGCTGAGGAGATTAAGAAACTAGAAGCAGCGGGTTTGGTCCGAGGAGTACCGCATCCAACTTGGTTAGCTAATCCAGTGGTGGTGTGCAAGGCTAACGGGAAGTGGAGACTTTGTATTGACTTCACTGACATAAACAAAGCTTGTCCAAAGGATCCCTTCCCCCTGCCGCACATTAATCAGATTGTTGATTCCACCTCCAGATGTGATTTGCTTTCCTTCTTGGACGCATACTCTGGGTACCACCAGATCTTCATGGCCAAGGAAGACGAAGAAAAGACCGCCTTTATCACCCCGTGTGGCACCTGCTGCTTTGTATGCATGCCTTTCGGGCTAAAAAGTGCTGGTTCCACATTCACGAGGGCCGTGTAGATTGGTTTTGAACCTCAGCTGCACAGAAACATTGAAGCATATATGGATGATATAGTGGTTAAAACTAAGGACAAATCTTCACTCATTGAGGATTTAGCAGAAACCTTTGCAAATTTGTGGAAGATCAACTTCAAGCTCAACCCGGAGAAATGTGTGTTTGGCGTTCCGTCTAGCAAGCTTCTTGGATTCTTTGTGTCTCAGCGGGGGATAGAAGCAAACCCCGACAAGATCAAGGTGATAGAACAGATTCAAGCTCCGAAGACCGTCAAGGATGTGAGACGTCTGATTGGCTGTGTGGCCACACCGAGTAGATTCATTCCAAATCTGCTGAGCGCGCCTTGTCGTTCTTTAAAATATTGAAGAAGGCTAGTCCAATGAAATGGACTCCAGAGGCCGAGGCTGCGCTGCAGGATTTGAAAGATTACCTTTTCTCTGCTCCAACTCTGGTTGCACCTATGCCACAAGAGCCGTTGCTGCTATATCTAGGGGCAACGAACCAAGTGGTTAGTGCTGCCCTAGTGGCATAGAGAGAAGTGGATAACAGAGAAGCTACTGTGGCAGAACCACCCAGTGTTGGACCAACTCTATCCCCAGCAAGACTTGCCGGCGGTGATGAAGGGGAGCCACAGATAGGCACTGTTGAGCAAGGGGAGGTGACAAGAAGGAAGATGGTGCAACGACCACTTTATTTTGTTAGCTCCCTCTTGCAGGGGGCTAGATCAAGGTATTCTGGAGTCCAAAAGCTGGTCTTCGGCGTCCTCATGGCCCTGAGGAAGCTGCGCCACTACTTTCAAGCCCACGAGATCACCGTTGTGACTCACCCCCACTGCAACGAATCTTGAGGAACCCCGAAGCCACCGGCAGGATAGTGGAATGGGCTCTAGAGCTATCAAGTTTTGCTTTAATATTTGAGAGCACAACAACTATCCAAAGTAGAGCACTGGCAGAATTCATTGCGGAGTGGACAGCAACACCTGACGAAGAAATTGTGGAAACTGCTCTCCCCGGCAAGGAGGCCCCCAGGGAATGGATAATGTACTTTGATGGTGCTTTCTCGCTCCAAGGTGCTGGTGCGGGAGTTTTACTCATCGAGCCCACCAGAGAACACCTCAAGTATGTTATCTAGATGCATTTCCCCAGGGAAGATGCCACCAATAACACAACAGAGTATGAAGGGCTCCTTGCCGGGCTCTGGATTGCCATAGAATTGGGGATCAAGAAGTTGATCATACACGGCGACTCCCAGCTCGTCGTGAAGCAGGTGAATAAAGATTATCAAAGCCCACTAATGGAGGCGTACGTAGAAGAGGTGAGGAAGCTGGAGCAACACTTTGACGGGCTTCAAACGGAGCACATGCCTCGTGCGGAAAACAACATCGTTGATCACCTGTCGAAGTGTGCTGCACAGAAACTTCCTGTGGAACCATGCACTTTTGTGCTCCACCTCACCCAACCATCAGTCTCTCCATCAGGTTTGGCCAGAAAAAGAAGGAAACTCAACACCAGCTAACATTTCCCGGCAGAGCTCCCTGAAGCCATTGGTGAGAAGGTTGCCGGAGAAGATCTTGCACTGACTTGTGGGCCACACCCTCAAGCAGGACCCCACGTACTTGCCATTGAGAAAAGTGCTCCCACAGCTGAAGAGATGCCTTTGGTCCTCGTCGTCGAGCCCCAGGCTCCGGCATGGGCGCAACACATAGTCTGATTCTTGCAAACTGGAGAACTTCCTGACGACCCAGAGGAATATGAAAGAGTGGCCCGACAGTCGAGTATGTACCAGTTTGTGGACAACATTCTATACAGAAAGAGGCCGAACGGCATGAAGCTGAAGTGTATCGGTCAAGAAGAAGGACTAGTGCTGCTGGCAGAAATACATGGAGGTGTGTGTGGATCACATATGGGATCAAGAACACTTGTCGGAAAGGCTTTCCGGCAAGGATTCTACTAGCCCACCGCCCTCCGCGATGCTACTGAGCTTGTCACCAAGTGTGAAGCATGCCAGTTTCATTCCAAGAATATTCATCAGCCAGCTCAAGCCTTGCAGACCATCCCTTTATCCTGGCCTTTCGCGGTCTGGGGGCTCGACATCTTGGGCCCCTTTCCCCGTGCTACCGGGGGCTTTGAATTCTTGTTTGTGGCCATCGACAAGTTTACAAAGTGGCCAGAAGTAGAGCCAGTGAGAAAGGTGACGGCACAGTCAGCTATCAAGTTCTTCAAGGGACTGGTGTGTCGTTTTGGAGTACCCAATAGGGTAATTATCGACAATGGCACCCAGTTCACAAGCCGCGCCTTCACGCAGTACATACAAAGCCTTGGATGCAAGGTCTCTTTTGCCTCTGTTGCTCACCCAAGGAGCAACGGGCAGGCAGAAAGGATGAACACGGAAGTGCTGCGAGGGATGAAAACAACAACTTTTGATAGATTGCGGAAATGCGCCAAGCGTTGGATCGATGAGTTGCCGTTGGTTCTTTGGTCAGTCAGGATGACACCAAATCGAGCTACTGGCCAGACTCCCTTCTCCCTCATACATGGTGCAGAAGCAATGCTCCCCACAGAACTCATATACGGGTCGCCCGGGTACTTGCCTACGATGAAATAGTACAAGAGCAGTTACGGCATGACGATGCCATGCTCCTCGAGGAGAACCGTCTCTGGGCAGCTATACGTGTTACATGATACCAGCAAGCCTTGCGCCGCTATCATAGCCGCAGGGTTCACGCCCGGAGTCTTGAGGAAGGTGACCTTGTCCTTGGGCGTGTTCAGTCCGTCAAGGGTTCAAACAAGTTAACACCGAAGTGGGAAGGCCCTTACCGGGTAGTACGGGTCACCAGACCTGGCGCAGTCCGTCTGGAGACCGAAGTTGGCATCCTGGTGCAAAACTCATGGAACATTGAGCATCTTCGTAAGTTCTACCCGTAAGGCGCGGTTGCCGGGCCTTGTCCCGACAGCCTGTTTTGTACAAGCATAGTCCCCCGGACTTGTAACCCTTTGTACAAAGCCAGGCGTAGACTCTGTGCAAAGAAAATAAAATGAAGCGCTGGCACAAAACTTGCATGCATGTTTATTTAAGTACGGCTTTTGTGATTAAAATATTCCTAGTATAAGGCGACTAATCCCTTATGAAGGGTCATATGCAGCTATTTCTCCCCTGACCTTCTTTTTGAAGCTAACAGCAGGATTCTGCTGCGGATGAACTTCCCTGGAAGAAGAGTGAGAATGAGCCCGCATATTGGCTCCCGACAGCTTCTTTCTTATCGGGAACGATAAGAAGAACAACAAACGCAGATAAGTTTGCCTCGCCATCCATGACATATTCATGTATGAAAAACTTGTACGTAGGAAACCCTTGTCGCTACTGTCATCTGTGCTCCCATCTTTTTGATTCGAAGGCTCTTCGGTCAAGTTGGTCGCAGTGACAGTTGGGGGGAGCTGACAAGGGGCCGACCCTCATCCATGCCCTCAACCCGTTTTCGAACCCGGCAAACGAGGTTTAATAGCAGCGATGATGAGGGCTGGCAGGGTGTATCGCCGGAAAACCTAGTTTACTTGAGAGTATTGAAGGATTGTTCTTCAACATGTTTTTAATACATGCACAAGTGCCCGACAAGCATCCCTTTTCTGTTCATACGTAAATAAACAAGTACAAATCATACAGGATACAAACATGGATAGAGGATTTCATGATCTAAACCAAAACTCGGCAAGTGCCTCTATCTTTTAATCTGAAAAATGATAAGTGCCTCGTAATGCCTTTCTTGTCCCTATCCTCCTAGGAGTTGCATCGAGAAGGAAAGAGGGCAAAAGGAGCGCCTGGGCAGAAGCCCAGCCCGACCCTGTCAGGGCCTGCGGGACGCAGCCTGACAAGATCGGGAGGGCGCCTCCCCGGCAAGGAAGAAGAGGCCAGGGACGGAGAGAGTGACTAGGAGATGCCCTGGTTAACACCGCCAGGACCAGAGGAACGCGGCAAGAGGGACACTGGCAGGGAAGACGAAGCCGGAGTCCACGAGGAAGCCTGCCGGGGTCCAGCTGGTGGAAGCGGAGTCGACCAGGCCAAACACCCCAGTGAAATCGCTCTGCCGGGGTCCAGCTGCAGATGGTGGTGCTGCCGGCACCTAGCTGATGGTGACGGTGCGACCGACGCTCAGCTGGAGTCCGAGCCGTCGTCCTCATGCTTGAGGACCGGGGGCTTGGCGCCGCCTTCTTTGCCTTCAGTGTCCTCTTCGTCACTGTCGCTCGAGGAGGAGCTTTCGTCATCGGTCGAGCTCTCTGCGTAGTACCCTAAGCGAGCACCAGAACGCCCGAAGACCTTGATGAAGAGCAGATCTGCCTCCATTAGCTTGAAGTGGAGAACATGCCCCTCCGCCAGACTATGGGCATGTGCAAAAGTCTTCCAGCCACGCCAGAGAAGCATGACATGAGGTGCAGGGAACTCAACGTCCACCTGCATGGTGCCATTACGGCAACCCCTCATGTGCAGCTTCAACCCGTGCGGCTTATCGACTTCCATTACCCTTGCAAAAGGGCCGGGAAGCCGCAGACGGCTGCGCGGGGGCTCGCGCAGCCTCACGATGAATTCCAACGCAGTGTCTCCAACATGGCGCTCCATTGGGATTGGAGTGGCTAGGGGAGGCGCGGTCGGAGCACCACCACGTACACCTCGGCCCGAGCGCCTCGCCGGCCGCGACCACGCCCTGCGGCTCCACCTTGTGTGCAGGATCCTGCCCCTGCATCCCCGACGGAAGCAGGTACGCTGTGCCGAGAAGAAACCCTCGTCGCCGCCGCCGGAGCACGAGCACGCCCCCTTCCCCTCACCATGGTGGAAGGAGAACGCAAGAAGAAGGGGGAGAAGGTACGTGAATGAGCTTCTCCACTCCCCCTCACGCCCCCTTTTATAGCAGAGCGGGGCAGGGGGCGGGCTCTCTACTATCCTGGGGCAACCGCCCCACTCCTCCAATCCGGCTTATCTGCACCACTAACGACATACAGATTCGCCGGCCGTCCCCCTACGCCAATCCAAGGTGCTACGCTTTCTGCCATGGCACATGTTCCCGTGCCCTACGCGTCCGCCACCAACCCTGCGCAATGCATGCAACACGCGTGGCGGAAATGGCAGGCGTAGTGGGTGAAGTGAAGTGCCAGTTACCCATGATTCATGCGCGGGCACTCTAATTTACCCCCATGAACATGGGTGTCCTCTGGTCCGCCGCATGGGAGAACCCACGTCGTTTGGCATTGCGCGACTCGCGGGGAATCCGGAAGTTAACTCAGTTCCAGGTTAATGAAGAAGCAAAGAAGATCTCAAAGACATGAACTCCGCCATGGCAAGGTCAAGGTGCCCGCCTGTGCATTGTTTGGGCCTACCCCAACGATGCCCGGCAGCACGTTTGGACCAGGCCCAGGGGCTCCTATCAGTGCAGCAAACATTCACGTTTGCCAACCGAACTCATGCATAGGCGTGCTGACGATCATGCATCCAGCACCAGTGCGTGACATCAAGATAAGCCAAGGAAGCCGCTCTTTGTGAGATCAAGGAGAGCATTAAGAAGAACAAGCTAGCAGAAGGCCACCTTGGGGAGGTGTTGGGGATATAACTATTGAGTATAAACCGCCCAGGAGGGGCCGGGTTATGCTCATAGTGGTTTACCTGTATTGAAGCCCATGAAGACATAGAAGATGGCGACTTACGAAGGAGACTTAATAAGAAGGCCCAAAGCCCAAAGGCGAGTTAGGACCTATAGATGTAAACCGCCATAAGTATATGACTTGTATTGTAAGATAGGAAAGAGTAGGGACCGAGCCAGACACGTTTATGAGCCGGCCGGGATTCTGTGAACCGCCGGGCGTCAACCTGTGGATATAAAGGGACGACTCGGTGGCGGTTTAGGGACAGGTAACAAACAATCGGGAACTAGGTCAAGCGTATTCGCTCCCTGGTAATCGAAACCCTAGCAATACAACATAAAGCAGGAGTAGGCTTTACCTCATTGAGAGGGGCCGAACCTGGGTAAACTCTCTGTGTCCTATGTCCCATTTAAACCCCTTCAAGTTAACCTAGTTGCGATGGCTCCACGACTAAGTCCTTCCGCTAGGACATCTGCCGTGTCAAGTCCACGACAGTTGGCGCCCACCGTGGGGCCAGCGCACGGTGGTTTCGAGTTCTTGAAAGGCAACTTCGAAGGGATCAAGGGATACGCTGTGGGCCGGATGACCAAGAGTCATCGCGGCAAGCTCTACATCGAAGACGAAGGCTGGGGCCCCGAGGTCGGCTCAATTGAGTACGGATACCAGGTCCCCTTAGGTGGAATTCACATCTTCATTGGCAAGATTGGGGACCAGGCCCTGAGCCGGACACCTGCACTGACATCATCGAGACGGCTCAGTGTGCAAAACCCGCTCGAGTTCAGCCCGCCATGAGTCATGCCTTCGTGGGATTCATCAATGGTGCGGGATCTGAGGATAAATCGGTATTTGACGGTGAGATAGTTGTCTACTCTGATGGCGAGTCATCCATCGGTGAAACCGAGTCATTGTACCAACTGCAAGACGGTCGGCTTGGGGGCTGTTCCGATGGCGATAGTATTCCGGACCCCTACGAGCCGCCGAACCGGGTTGCAATCTTCATGGCCGGTACGCAGCCAGTGCAGCACTATTCAACTGCAGCGGCATTGATTTCTGGGACAGCAGGGGCGACGGCAGCCAGGGCAGGAGGCCCTGCGCGCCCGCCGGCTCAAGTCTTGTCTGGGTTACTAGACGCCTTGGCAACACTGCTGACGATGGAGGTTAACCCGGGTAATCAAGATTAGCATAACACGGAAGTCGTGAAATTGCGAGATCAGATAGCTCAAGCTAAGGAAGACCTGGCAGCTGAAGATGCCAGGATGGCTGCGGAGCGGGTTACGTTGGATGCGCAGGCACAGCGGATTCAGTCGGAGTCTTACCGGCTCATGCTAGATCAGAACGCTTCAAACGAAGTCATGAGGTGGAGGCATCAGTCTCGCCTGCCACCGGTTTACGAGGCGAGGAACCTCTTTAACACGCCCGGAGCAGGAACCAGTAACCCACCAGTGGCGGACCGGGTTGAAACGCCTGGGACGGGAGCGCCGGTTCAGCCGCATACCATGGATCCGCCTCATCAGAACAATATCCTGCCGCAACACATGCCAACACCACCGGGTCATTACTCTAACCCTTTGGATAACATGATCACTGCGGCGTCATGATTGGCGGCTATCCCAGTTGAAGGCGAGTCTCCAACGGCGGTTGAGATGCGAAGGGCTAGAGAGCTCCTTCAGACAGCATTGGTTCAGCAGCAGGCTTATTCTTACAGTCGAAGCCGGATTCATTCCACCCCTCGCCCAAGCCGGAGTTACAGTAGGCATATTGATGAACCAGCTGTGTCAAGCAGTGGGCGGAACCATGACCAGCCTCGTGGGCATAACCCGGCGGGCGGTGGTGCTGATGCTTAGAACGTGGTGGATCAAGGTAGAGCGTGTCGAGAGGCCGAGCTGGCGGCGCAACATGCGGCCCGTCAACCTTCTCCGGTTCGTCCGACAACTTCGATGGAGCCAGGTGTAACATTTAGGAATTTGGGCATAACATGTTTAGTGCCGGCCATACGTAATGAGCGTCTGCCCAAGGATTTTAAGGGTCCTCGCAAGGTGCCTAACTATACAGCCGATTTACCTCCTGAAGCATGGATCAAGAGTTATGAGATGGCCATGGAATTGCTAGATGTTAGCGATGCGGCATGTGCCAAATATTTTCCCCTGATGTTGGATGGAACGGCTCGCACTTGGTTGAAGGGGCTCCTTACCAACTCCATTGGGTCATGGGCCGAGTTAAAGGCCCGGTTTATCCAGAACTTCAAAGATACATGCAAGCAGCCGATGTCAATTGTGGATCTGGATGCCTGTGTCCAAGAATAGGGTGAGTCCACAACCCATTGGGTGCGCCGAGTTTCGACCATCTTACATTCATCGGATCACATCAATGCTGGTTCAGCGGTCATAATGTTGGAGAAGAATTGCCGGTTTACGCCTCTTAAGCAGAAGTTGGGTCGGCTCAAGCGCCACTGCAATGACATGGGAGAGCTGATGGCGGCTCTGGTTAAGTACGCTGACTCTGATGGTACCAAGGACCCCGAGTCTGATGATGACAAGCCGGGAAAGGGAAAGAAGAGCAGCAGCACCAGAGGATAACAGCATAATCCAGCGAATCAAGGAGGCAATGGTAAGCGCAAGGCTGATAATAGTTTGGACTTTGTGGCTAACACCAATGCACAGAATAATGGCCAGCGTCGTAAAGGTAAACCGCCCCCACGGGCCGGAGGGTCAGGCTTTAATCTTGAGCAGATGCTAAATCAGCCCTGCCCAAAGCATGGGACGCGAGAAAGACCATCTGGCCACCTCTGGAACGATTGCTACATCATGAAAGAGTATAAAAATTCCAATCTTTTTCAAGATAATCATGGACCGAGTGGTGGTTCAGGGTCTGGTTCTCATGGGCCGGGTTATGGCGGTGGCGGTTCTAGTTCTGGATTCCAAGGTAATCAGGGCAATCAAGGCAATCAGGGTGGCTACCATCAACAGTCAGGTCAGGGGAATCAGCAGCAGCAATCTGGGTATCAGAGTAACCCAAAGCAGTTGAATAGTGGGCAGTACCACGTCTTCACCACAAATTCATGCAAACGGGATCAGAAGCTTCATAAAAGGGCAGTGAACACCGTTGAACTGGCGGTTCCCCGTTACTTGCGCTGGTCTGAGCAGCCCATCGTGTGGAGTCGGGAAGATCACCCGCCCCGGGTTGATAATCCGGGTCACCTAGCATTGGTGGTTGCACCCCAGGTTGGAGGGTATAAGTTTACCAAGGTACTCATGGATGGAGGGAGCAGCATCAATATCCTTTATTACGAAACTTTCCGTCGCATGGGGTTGACAGATAAAAATCTTAAACCGTCGAATACAGTTTTCCATGGTGTGGTGCCTGGTAAGTCGGCGTACCCTGTTGGTAAGATAGCTCTGGAAGTTGCCTTTGGAGATGATCATGATTCTAGGTCGGAGACATTGACCTTTGAAGTAGTCAAGATTCACAGCCCATATCACGCTCTGTTTGGATATAAGATGATGCTTAATCCGGCCAAGTGTGTTTTTGGTGTGCCGGCGGGCAAGCTTTTGGGCTTTCTGGTGTCTAACAGGGGCATTGAAGCTAATCCGGAGAAGATCAAAGCCATTACTTCTCTGGCTAAACCGGCGTGTATCAATGATGTTCAACGTCTGGCGGGTCGTATTGCGGCGCTAAGCCGGTTCATAAGCTGCCTCGGTGAGAAGGCCATCCCTTTGTATCAGATGATGAAAAAGACAGATGACTTCGTCTGGAGTGACGCTGCTAATGAGGCATTTGAGGCGCTTAAGAAGCAGTTGGTTGTGCCGCCGGTCCTAGCTGCGCCCGTTGATAAGGAGCCGCTGTTGTTTTATGTGGCTGCTAATAGCCGGGCTGTTAGTGTGGCTATTGTGGTTGAAAGGAAAGAGGCAGGCAAGGAATATCCGGTTCAACGGCCGGTTTATTATATCAGCGAAGTGCTTATTGAGTCCAAGCAGAGATACCCACATTGGCAGAAGCTTGTATATGGGATTTTCATGGCAAGCCGGAAGCTTAAGCAATATTTTCAGGGTCACCCCATTACTGTGGTTAGCTCTGCTCCTTTAGGAGATATCATCCAAAATAGGGAGGCAACAGGCCGGGTTGCCAAATGGGCCATTGAACTTGGGTCTTATGGTTTGAAGTATATGCCTCGCACGGCCATCAAGTCTCAAGCACTGGTGGATTTCATCAATGACTTGACAGAGCTGCAGATGCCTGAGGAAAAACCAGATAACACGTATTGGACTATTCACTTTGATGGGTCCAGGCAATTGGAGGGCTTGGGGGCTGGAGTTGTGCTAGCTTCCCCTCGAGGTGATAAATTTTGTTATGTTCTCCGTTTGATGTTCCCTTGCACTAACAATGCAGTTGAATATGAGGCCTTGCTCCACGGTCTTCGGATGGCTAAGGAGATGAACTTAAGCCGGGTAAGGTGCTTTGGTGACTCAGATTTGGTGGCTCAACAAGTCTCTGGTACTTGGGATTCTAAGGATCCCCTCATGGCGGCTTATCGACGAGAGGTGGATATTATTGCTGGTCACTTCAAGGGTTATCAAGTTGAGCATGTTGATCGGAGGAAAAATGAAGCGGCGGATGCATTAAGCCGGTTGGGTTCTCAACGTAAACCGGTGCCACCTAATGTCTTTCTTGACATTTTGCATAACCCGTCGGTCAAGTTACCTACAGAGGAGGATTTGGCTATTCCTGACCCGGAAGCTCAGTTGGTGGCGGCTCTTCATGTTATTCCTGATTGGACAGTTCCATATTTGGCATACTTGACCTGGGGCGAGTTACCTGAAGATGAGACGTTGGCCAGGCAAATAACCCGGCGGTCCAAGTCAATGACAATTGTCAATGGAGAGCTGCACCATTGCAGTGTTACTGGGGCATTTCAGCGTTGTGTTTCTCCTGAAGAGGGCTGTGAGATTCTGCGTGAGATCCATGAAGGAGATTGCGGTCATCATGCCGGCTCTAAATCTCTTGTAGCCAAGGCTTTTCGTCACAGTTTTTATTGGCTGACGGCTCATGCTGATGCTGAGGACTTGGTCAAAAAATGTGACGGTTGTCAGAAGTTTTCACGTCGAGCTCAAGTTCCGGCTCAGGAGTTGAGAATGATTCCAATCACTTGGTCGTTTGTAGTTTGGGGGCTTGATATGGTTGGACCTTTTAAGAGGTCCAAGGATAAGAAGACCCACCTCTTGGTGGCGGTTGATAAATTCACTAAGTGGGTAGAGGCAGAGCCAGTCAGTAAGTGTGATGCAGCAACGGCAGTTCAATTCATGAAGAAGGTGATCTTCCGTTTTGGCTTTCCGCACAACATTGTAACAGACAATGGCACTAATCTCTCCAAGGGTGCTATGAAAGAATTTTGTCAACGTGAGCATATCCGACTTGATGTATCATCGGTGGCTCACCTCCAATCTAATGGTCAAGCTGAGAGAGCTAATCAAGAGATCCTGAGAGGCATCAAGCCCCGGCTTATGGTTCCCTTACAGAGGACGCCGGGTTGTTGGGCAGAGGAGTTACCCTCGGTGCTATGGAGCATCAACACAACGCCCAACAGATCTACGGGTTACACGCCTTTTTTCATGGTTTATGGAGCAGAGGCGATTCTCCCCAGTGACATCCGTCATGACTCACCCCGTGTGCCGGCTTACGTTGAAGCTGATAACGAAAAGGCGCGTCAGGATGCACTTGACCTGTTAGACGAGGCGCGTGATCTCGCAGCGGCTCATTCAGCGATTTACCAGCAAGATCTACATCGTTATCACAGTCGTCGGGTCAAGACCAGAACCTTTCAAGAAGGCGACTTAGTACTCCGGCTTATCCAGGATCAGACTGATATGCACAAGTTATCCCCACCTTGGGAAGGACCCTTTGTGGTCAGCAAGAATCTGAACAATGGGTCATACTACCTTATTGATGTTCGAGACCACAAGGACAGACGCATGTCGGAGGAAGAGACTCGCCGGCCGTGGAATATCGCTCATCTTCGGCCGTACTACACCTGAGCCATTGGCTCTTCTGATGTACATATTTTTGACAATGTATATATTGTGATCGATATAATAAACCGGCACCCCTGCTAAAGCAGGGCCTCTGTCGTTATTTCATAATGAGTCTTTGGTTACTTGGGGGATTCCGGCTTATGAGCGAAGTTATGATTACCCTTTGAACCGGCTTATAAGCCAATTGAAAAAAAAAACTTGGGGGCTTGCTACCCAGGTTAAAAGGTACCAAAGAGAGTCTGTTGCAAAATCACAGCTCAAACATAGGTGCCCCTTGAGCACAGCTCAAAAATATTACTTGGGGGCTCCTTGATTCTAAAGAACAAAGAGTTTGTGTAACCCTTGTAATAGGCTTGGAAGCCAGGTGTATTCACCTAAAACCCCGGGTTATCCTGCCTTTTTAAGTAAGCCACTCCACCCAGGTATTCCTGGAATGACCCACCGAACGTTTGACAAGTCAATCTTATACAGACCCTGAACTTGTCAAAGTTAAAACGACGATTGGTTATGTGAGGTCCATCTTATAAGGTTCTTATATAGGTTTAACTCAGTGGCTGTGCGGCCCGTGAAAGCACTCGATTTTCGGCCTGGCAGCCCATGAAAAGCCTCGTTTTTTTTTTCGTTTGTTTTATTTCGGTCTTTTTTAGGCTTATTTGATAAGGATTATAATGTTTTATGATCATAATTAATCCGGTGTTTATTAACCCGGCCTGGTTTTTGACTATAAGTCGCCAGTATGAGATAAGATAACATTCGGTGTTTATTAACCCGGCCTGGCTTTTGACTATAAGTCGCCAGTATGAGATAAGATAATATTCGGTGTTTATTAACCCGGCCTGGTTTTGTTCATAAGCCAAGCAAATCTATGATAATTACCAGTGCTCAAAGTTTGGGTTCTCCCCTTACTACACCGGTTTGGTAAACCAACAGTGTGATCAAATATCGCAGGTATGATATATTTCAAATTTGGTTATTCTTAAAGTCCAGCCTTGGGTATAAGCTATATTAGTTTCCATGGTTTTATATTGGGCGTTATGACCCGTCCAGCGGTAAACCGCCAGGACACCTTTAGTCCTTTGCATGCAGGAGCCTTGGGTATAAGTGGCATATCTTAACATGGTGGATTAGCAGTGTCATGCAAAGTAAATATGCACGATGGCATAGCAGAACAAGAGTTTAAGCTAGCCTATTACAAGGCGTTTGCTGCCCAAAAGAATAATTGTTTTAACAATTCTTAAAGCAAGCAGCTGCTAAACCGTCCCCCGGTTTACGAGTCCTGGCCTGGCTGACTTGAAGGTTGCGGATCGTCCAACGCCGGTTCATCTTCCTCCTCTCTACCCAGTGGCTGGAAGTCAATGGTGGTCCAATCGATCCCAGTTAAGGCTTTGAATACAGCTTCATCACTTATAAGTGTGGAGGGGTCAACATCAGGGGCATAGGTATGCTTACGGATTGGAGGAATAAGATTTGGAGCATCATAAGTTGGCGCGTTAACTCTCTTGTTGTTGGCATCATAAATCGACTGATAATGTGAAAGATCGGTTTCTTCAGCCAATTTGCTGGCCAATGGGCGCATTTCCCTCGTCAACGCTCTGAGGTCGTCGTTATTAAACTCTGACCCGTCCTCCTTTATGCTCGGGTAGCCGTTTCCCACATCGGCCGAATCAAGATCTGTTATCCAAGCTTTGGCCCGAGTCAGTGCAGTAAGAGCACCCGCCCTGGCGGCTGACTTCTTTAGCTCTTCAAACCGTGCAGGCATCATCGCCAGCCTTTCCAACGTCTCCTTGATCAAGGTTGGGGGCGATTTATTATGGGAAGCTATGCAGATAACAGATTGTACGCCGGTATATAATTGCTCTATAAGTGTATAGGCGGCCTTCAGTTTTTGCCGCATATCTGAGCCAAGATGAGCAATGCGAGTTCCTGCATCATCAAAAACATCGGTAAACCGGCAGTCTCTTACATAATACATGTTCAAAGCTTATGAAGAAGTTATTTACCAAATACGGCAGTGGTCATGGCATTTATTTGCTGTTTCAAGCCAGTCAGCTCTTCAGCTACCGGTTTAAGGGCAGCCTCAGCATCTTCAGCCCTCTTCAGCAGAGTTGACTTTTCTGTATCCCAACCTGCCCGCTCGTTCTTAAAGCTCTCCTTCAGTTTCTCCATTGCTGTTAAGGCACTGGTCAGTTCCTCCTTGGCTTTGGAGGTCTCGGCTTGTTACGACTTGATATTTTCTTGAAGGTCGGTGATTTGAGATTCCTTCTTGTTAAGATCAGCCTGCAAGAGACATGTAATTAATTACATAGCAGTGCATATTCAAAGTCCCAAGCACATAACAAGTAATATACTTGGCACTTGGGGGCTAATGTCTATTGCGTCTTATCAAAAAAAAATTACAAGTCCCAGGCACATAACAACTATCAGCTTGATGGTCAACCGGATTATAAAGGTCCTAAGTAAGAATTTTGAGCCTTACAGCATAATTAGTCTCAACTTAACATATTTGTTAAGTCGACCCTTGGGGGCTACACAGGCGAAATTGAAGATATATTATTCTAAAGTCTCGGTTCATATTGACATTATAAACCGGCCCTTGCGGGCTAGTGGAGTTGATCTATATGGCTCTTGAAAGTTTGCAGAACATTCTATTCTTTTATGTCCAGTAAACTTGGCGGCTAAGGGAAGAATATGTATGCAGAGTTAACAACATTTACCTCATATCGCTCCTTCATCATGTTCAGTAAACCGGCTTCATAATCACGGCTTGTGTACAGACGGTTTAAAAACCCAGAATGAATATCTTGGGCGCTGAGGTGGGCATAGCTTTCCAAGTCCGCCTTCCACTTGCCCTTATCAACAGCAGAAAATTCTTCTTTGGCACTATGTTTTGACAGAGTAGTGGGGTTGTCTGGGGCTGTATACCCGACACCGGTAACTACAACATCGTCAGCTTTATCATCAGCAGCCTTAGTTGGGCTTGGCGGTTTATCAGCATGACCCATCGGATCAATTTCCATCTGCTCAACAAAGGTGTCATGATCTTGCGGTGGCGGATCATCAAGAATAGCTTCAGTATTTGTTTCAAACTGTTCCGAGTTCTTTTCCGGATCAGTTGGCGCGCTGTCATCAGCCGTTTTGTTCAATTTGGCCTTTTTACTGGGCCTGGCCTTGGCTCTGACAGAGACGGAAATAACAGGTTAGTATAATGATCAAGCATGAGGTACAAGGGGTTGGTTAAAAATGCTCACCCAGGAACAGTTTTGAGGGTTGCAATTTGTGTCCCTGTGGACTCGCCAGAGGATGAAAGGGAAGTTCCCTGGTAGTTTGAATCAGACGGATTAAGAGGTTGTCGGAAATAACCCGCCTTGGGATAAGACCTGTCAGAAATAGAAGAGACCGCTGGGCGGCGTTTACAAACTGGCGAGTTCGGTAAACCGGAAGAAGTGACCACATGGCCGCTATGCCGGGTTGTGCGGCGAGCTTTGTGTTGCTGCTTCTTCAAAAAGAAAGTTTGGATCCAAGTAAGCTAGGGGGTGATAAAATCTTACTTTCCGGCTTGCTTGTCGGGTTTTCTGTGTGGGCAGAGTTTCTGAACCGGATGAGAGAATAGTTACCTCTACGTCGTTTGCGTGGCTAGCTTCTGCGTCGTCCTGATAAAAATCATCGTCAATGAGATGTATGAAAAAAGAGCCAAGTGAATCAAGTTCTACCTCTGACTCCGGATTATCATCGTCAATATTTAACTCGGTAGGCTCGGTGTTTTTCTTCTTGGCGAGCTTCTTGTTGACCTTGGTCTTGACACGAAGTGTTTTGGCCGGTTTATCCTGCAGTTTCTTCTTCCAGAACGGATCATCACCCTGTTTAAAGATTGAAAAAATCATAAGGGAGTATTAAGAATATGGATTAAAGCAGGAGTGGGGCAATTCTTACAGCTGGCGGTTTATTTGAAGCGCAGAAAGGACTAAGTCCTGTGTTGCTACAGTTGGTCACCGGTTCATCCAACATCTTCTTGACAGATTCAGTAATTTCTGTATCAGTCAGCTGAATATCAGTGTGGTGTTGAGGGTCTTCCACATCCCCTGTGTACTCACACATTAAACCGGGGCGACGGCTTAAAGGCAAAATGCTCCAAGAAACCCAGCAACGGACAAAATCAATGCCTGTCAAACCGTTTGCCATAAAGGCTCTGAGCTTTGAAAGCTGTGGTGCATATTTGGACCGTTCCTTTGCATTGAGTCTTTGGGGGAATGGATGTGCATCGGTAAGCCGGTGAGCACGGTAACCCGGCAGAGGATTCTCGCCAGCTGGAGATGTATCTTGGCAATAGAACCAAATTTGATTCCAATCTTTGGGATGGCTATGATGCCTAGCGTGAGGGAAGCTGACGTCTTTTCTCTTCTGAATTGAAACCCCGCCAAGTTCAGTATTGGGCCCATCCGTAAATTTAGTACGGCGGTTTAAATAGAAGAAATCTCTGAACAGGTCGACTGTGGGCTCTTCTTGCAAGTAGGCTTCACAAAACACTTGAAAATTGCAAATATTGGACACGGAATTAGGCCCAATATCTTGAGGGTGAAGTTGGAAGAAGTGAAGCACGTCACGGAATTTTTTTGATCCGGGAGGGCTGAACCCTCGACTCAGATGATCAACAAAAATGATCACTTCCCCATCCTTGGGCTCAGGAGGATTTTCTGGACCGGGGGCTCTCCAGTGGATGTCTTCCTTTTTCGCTAAAGCGCCGGTTGCAACACACCCGTTCAGTTCTTCTTCTGTAACCCGGGATTGAACCCAGTTACAGGAATAAAAGGATTTGGCCATTTATACGATAACCTGGAAAAGATTTGTACCGGTTTAAGGTTCATGGTTAATAAGCAGAAAGTATTGAAGCATGCATAAATGTTAAACCGGACAGTGACGTTATTAAATTACAAAAACGAGCATTTGGCGGTTTAAAAGGGGACTAATGGTACCTGGCAGGTTATTACTTTCTGAGGTTAAACCGCCTACACGGATATTGAAAGTATAGATCTGAAGTTGAAAAATGGCTAAGTGGTGAAAAACAGGTTTCACAGATTGGTGTTATAATTTTGGATCTACAGCAGTTCAGATAATGAAGAAAAATTCTAACCTAAAGTAGCGGCAGCAGGACAGTTCACGTGCTCAGATGAGATCTCCTATGGAGGGGAGGCGTTCAGATATTAAAAATGAGTACTAAACTGCTATCGCACAAGATTGGTACTATACTTAGATAAAAAACTACATGGTCTATGGAGGAACAAAGATGAACCGAGATGAACTCCGATGAACTCGTGGAAACCCTAATGGGATCTAGGGGAAAAGGAAGGAAGAGGACTTACCAGGACTGTTGGACAGCGGTGGCGCGCGGCGGTGCTCTGGTGCATTCAGGACGATGCAGCGGCCGGAGTAGAGGCAGCTCGTGAGGTCGACGGTGGCGGAGCTCGGGCGCGTGTGGCGTGGCAAGGAAGAGGATGAAGACGAGGAGGCAAGGGGGGAAAATGAAAAGGACCCCTGTCCCTATTTATAAGGCAGTAGATAGATGGCATGCGCGGGAATCAAGGAGGCTGAGATTTGGGTCTCGTGCGATATTAATGCAAGATGACGTCATGGCGGGTTAGCACAATGCTGTGAGCAGATGTCGTGGCGGGTTATAATTTTTCATAAGGACTGATGATGAAGGATTTTTTGTAAGTCGAGTATTGAAGATTGATATGAACAAGTTCACATCAACCTGGGGCCTAATGTTGGGGATATAACTATTGAGTATAAACCGCCCAGGAGGGGCCGGGTTATGCTCATAGTGGTTTACCTGTATTGAAGCCCATGAAGACATAGAAGATGGCGACTTACAAAGGAGACTTAATAAGAAGGCCCAAAGCGCAAAGGCGAGTTAGGGCCCATAGGTGTAAACCGCCATAAGTATATGACTTGTATTGTAAGATAGGAAAGAGTAGAGACCGAGCCGGACACGTTTATGAGCCGGCCGGGATTCTGTGAACTGCCGGGCGTCAACCTGTGGATATAAAGGGATGACCCGGCGGCGGTTTAGGGACAGGTAACAAATAATCGGGAACTAGGTCAAGCGTATTCGCTCCCTGGTAATCGAAACCCTAGCAATACAACACAAAGCAGGAGTAGGCTTTACCTCATTGAGAGGGGCCGAACCTGGGTAAACTCTCTGTGTCCTTTGTCCCGTTTAAACCCCTTCAAGTTAACCTAGTTGTGATGGCTCCACGACTAAGTCCTTCCGCTAGGACATCTGCCGTGTCAAGTCCACGATAGGAGGCCTCCCTTGCCGGGTAGGAGAACCTAGCTAGGTCGAGGTCGTGCCTAAGGACGAGTCCAGTTCGCCCCGGCAAGCTTGCCGGGACCACCAAGACCAGAGCCCGCCAAGCTCCTTCATCGGGGGGGGGGGGATTTCCACCAAGACACCACCGCTCCACCTCATCGAACTCAAGTCATTTATCAGTGCGGTGTTAAGGTACCAAGCGACCAGGTGGATCATGTCGGGCACGTGGCAGCACAGAAGAGAAGAGATTAGCTTTATTGACACCCGTCCAGGAGGCATGTCAAGCTAATAAGAAGAGGCAGATAAGCGGCGCGGAAAGCTTGCCGGGCTTCAACCTCAGCACGACACCTAGTAGTGCATTTAATGCACTTTGTCCTATCTGCCAGAGTTAGGTATGATAGCACTGTTAGCTATCTAATCACACCCAAATGACTATTTTGCCACTGTGGTCACCCCTTAACCTATAAAAGGAGGCCCGACGCAACCTAGCAGGGTGTTCGAACTCCTCAACCCCACACCCTTGTACGCACATAGCTGCATTCCCGTAGGCACCCTTGCCGGGCTAGTGCACCTCGTGTCTTCGCCTTCCTCAAGTTCAATACACCATAGCAGGAGTAGGGTTTTATGCTGCAGAGCGGCCCGAACCTGGGTAAAGTGAGAGTTTTCCATTGCTGTGCTGTCCCCTGCGGCTTTTGCTCTTTGTGCAACATGGCCGTCCCCTTGCCGAACCACAAAGGGGCACCCATGCCCCATAGGTGATCGTGCTTCCACGCCGACAATTGGGATACCTTCTAGCTAAAGTTGACTCATCTCTAGTCCCATATTTAACAAGTTTTATATTAGCAAACAAAGATTCAATAGGAGTCACACCAATCACTTTAAGATCTTCATCATTATTATCGCAAAAACTAGAAGAACATACTTTTTATAGCCATTCTCTCTTAGCACGCATCCTAGCGGTTCTCTCCCTACTTTCATTAATAGAATTTTGAATAGCTTTCAGAGACTCATTAATATCAAGCTTGGGTGGCATAGATCTAATCTTGAAAGAATCAATCTCATGAGAAATTTGATCAACGTTTCTAGCCAAATCATCAATCTTGAGCAATTTTTCTTCTACGATAGCATTGAAAATATTTTGGGAATTAATAAATTCTTTAATATTATTGTCAAGATCAGAGGGTATCTTATTATAATTTCCATAAGAATTCTTGTAGAAATTACCATAATTATTAGAGGAATTACTAGGAAATGGCCTAGGGTTAAAATTACCTCTATACGCGTTATTACCAAAATTGTTCCTACCAACAACATTCACATCCATAGATTCATTATTATTCTCAATCAAAGTAGACAAAGGCATATCATTAGGATCAATAGGAGCACTCTTGCTAGCAATCAATTTCATAAGTTCATCCATCTTTCCACTCAAAGTATTAATTTCTTCAATCGCATGCACTTTTTTACTAGTAGAAGATCTTTCGGTATGCCATTGAGAGTAATTTGCCATAATATTATCTAGGAGTTTGGTAGCTTATCCTAATGTGATTTCCATAAAAGTACCTCCCGCGATGGAATCTAAAAGATTTCTAGATGCAAAATTCAATCCAGCATAAAAATTTTGTATGATCATCCATAAACTTAAACCATGAGTAGGGAAATTTCTTATCATCAATTTCATCCGCTCCCAAGATTGTGCAACATGTTCATGATCAAGTTGCTTAAAATTCATTATATCATTCCTAAGGGAGATGATCTTAGCGGGAGGAAAGTACTTGGAAATAAAAGCATCTTTACACTTATCCCATGAATCAATACTATTTTTAGGAAAAGATGAAAACCAAGTTTTAGCACGATCTCGTAGTGAGAACGGAAATAGCTTCAATTTAACAATATCATTATCCACATATTTTTTTCTTTTGCATATCACACAATTCAACGAAAGTATTTAGATGGGATGCAGCATCTTCATTAGGACTACCAGAAAATTTATGATAGGTACTTGGTAAGTGCAAGAGATGAGAGTTTATGATAGGTACTTGGTAGGCTTGACGTAGATCCTCCCCGGCAACGGCGCCAGAAATTCTTCCTGCTACTTCTTGAGCTTGCGTTGATTTTTCCCTTGAAGAGGAAAGGGTGATACAGCAAAGTAGAGATAAATATTTCCCTCAGTTAAGAACCAAGGTATCAATCCAGTAGGAGGAACACACAAGTCCCTAATAGATGCACCTGCACAAACTAACAAATACTTGCACACAACGCGAAAAAGGGGTTGTCCATACCTTCATGGTCACTTGCAAGGATGAGTTCTGATAGAGATTGATATAAAAGATAAATGAAAGTGCAAAATAAGGTAAAGATAAATAAATTGCAGCATGGTATTTTTGGGTTTTTGGTTTTATAGATCTGAAAATAATATGATGGAAAATAGACTCGGGGGCCATAGGTTTCACTAGAGGCTTCTCTCTTGAAAGAACACATATGGTGGGTAAACAAATTACTGTTGAGCAATGGATAGAAAAGCGTATAGTTATGATGATATCCAAGGCAATGATCATGAACATAGGCATCACGTCCGTGATAAGTAGACCGACTCCTGCCTGCATCTACTACTATTACTCCACACATCGACCGCTATCTAGCATGCATCTAGCGTATTAAGTTAACCAGAACGGACTAATACGTCCATTTTGCATCATGTTTTTCTACTGTTATTTATGATGTTTTTATGCATAATAATGCTTTTTGGAGTAATTTTAATGCCTTTTCTCTCGTAATATGCAAGGTTCACACAAAGAGGGAGAATTCCGGCAGCTGGAAATCTAGACCTGAAAAAGCTACGTCAGGCTACCTATTCTGCACAACTCCAAATGAGCTGAAACTTCACGAGGAATTTTTATGGAATATATAAGAATTATTGGAGCCAATAAGTACCAGAGGGGGCCCACCAGGTGGGCACAACCCACCTGGGCGTGCCAGGGAGCCCAGGCGCGCCCTGGTGGGTTGTGCCCTCCTCGGCCCACCTCCGGTGCCCCTCTTCTGGTATATAAGTCATTTTGACCTAGAAAAAATGATGGGAAGACTTTCGGGATGAAGCGCCGCCGTCTCAAGGCGGAACTTGGGCAGGAGCACTTTTGCCCTCCGGCGGAGCGATTCCGCCGGGGGAACTTCCCTCCCGGAGGGGGACATCATCGTCATCATCATCACCAACAACTCTCCCATCTTGGGGAGGGCAATCTCCATCAACATCTTCAACATCACCATCTCCTCTCAAACCCTAGTTCATCTCTTGTGTTCAATCTTTGTACCGGAACTATAGATTGGTACTTGTGGGTGACTAGTAGTGTTGATTACATCTTGTAGTTGATTACTATATGGTTTATTTGGTGGAAGATTATATGTTCAGATCCATTATGCTATTTAATACCCCTCTGATCTTGAGCATGATTATCATTAGTGAGTAGTTACTTTTGTTCTTGAGGTCACGGGAGAAATCTTGTTGCATGTAATCATGTGAACTTGATATGTGTTCGATATTTTGATGATATGTATGTTGTGATTCCCTTAGTGGTGTCATGTGAACATCGACTACATGGCACTTCACCTTATTAGGGCCTAAGGGAATGCATTGTAGAGTAGTTATGAGATGATGGGTTGCGAGAGTGACAGAAGCTTAAACCCTAGTTTATGCGCTATTCCGTAAGGGACTGATTTGGATCCAAAAGTTTAATGCTATGGTTAGATTTATTCTTAATATTTTTCTCGTAGTTGAGGATGCTTGCGAGGGGGTTAATCATAAGTAGGAGGTTTGTTCAAGTAAGAACAGCACCTAAGCACCGGTCCACCCACATATCAAATTATCAAAGTAGCGAACACAAATCAAACCAACATGATGAAAGTGACTAGATGAAATTCCCGTGTACCCTCAAGAACGCTTTGCTTATCATAAGAGACCGTTTGGCCTGTCCTTTGCCTCAAAAGGATTGGGCTACCTTGCTGCACTTTTGTTACCATTACCGTTACTTGCTCGTTACAAATTATCTTGCTACCAAACTACTCGTTACTTATAATTTCAGTGCTTGCAGACATTACCTTGCTGAAAACCGCTTGTCATTTCCTTCTGCTCCTCGTTGGGTTTGACACTCTTTCTTATCGAAAGGACTCCGATTGATCCCCTATACTTGTGGGTCATCAAGGCTCTTTACTGGCGCCGTTGCCAATGAGTGAAGCACTCTTGGTAAGTGGAAATCGGTAAGGAAAAATTATTACTACGTGCTGAAATTTATTGTCACTTGCTACTATGGAGAACAATCCTTTGAGGGGTTTATTCGGGGTATCTTCACCTCGACTAGAACCACAATTAGATACCCCTCAACCTACTGCACCTACTGAAAATATTGGTTATGAAATTTTTTCGGGTATGATAGAACAACTGCTAGCTAATCCTTATGCAGGAGATGGAACCGAACATCCTAATATGCACTTGATATATGTGGATGAAATTTGTGGATTATTTAAGCTTGTAGGTTTACCTGGAGATGAAGCTAAGAAGAAGGTTTTCCCTTTATCTTTGAAGGGAAAAGCATTGGCATGGTATAGGCTATGCGATGATATTGGATCTTGGAATTGGAATCGATTGAAATTGGAATTTCACCAAAAAAATTATCCTATGCATCTAGTTCATCGTGATCGAAATTACATATATAATTTTTGGCCTCGTGAAGGAGAAAGTATCACTCTAGCTTGGGGAGGCTTAAGTCAATGTTATATTCATGCCCCAATCATGAGCTCTCAAGAGAAATTATTATTCAGAATTTTTATGCTCGGCTTTCTCATGATGATCGATCCATGCTTGATACTTCTAATACTGGTTCCTTTATGAAGAAGACTATTGACTTCTGGTGGGATCTTTTAGAAAGAATTAAATGCAACTTTGAAGATTGGGAACTTGACGAAGGTAAAGAGTCAGGTATTAAGCTCAAGTATGATTGTGTTAAATCTTTTATGAATACCGATGCTTTTCAAAAGTTTAGCACTAAATATGGACTTGACTCTGAGATAGTAGCCTCCTTTAGTGAATCATTTGCTACTCATGTTGACCTCCCTAAGGAGAAGTGGTTTAAATATCACCCACCTATCAAAGAAGAAATTAAAGAACCAGTAGTAGCTAAAGATGAAACTATTATTTACAATGTTGATCCAGTTGTGCCTACTGCTTATATTGAAAAACCACCTTTCCCTGTTAGGATAAAGGAACATGCTAAAGTCTCAACTGTGGTCAACAAAAGTTATACTAGAACCTCCAAACCCGCTGAACAAATCAAAGTAGAACCTAGTGTTGCTATGGTTAAAGATCTCTTGGTTGAAAATATAGATGGGCATGTTATTTACTTCTGTGATGAAGCTGCTAGAATTGCCAAACCCGATGAAAAAGATAAACATAGACCCGTTGTTGGCTTGCTTGTTGTCTCAGTTAAAATAGGAGATCATTGTTATCATGGTTTATGCGACATAGGTGCTAGCATGAGTGCCATTCCTTTTACCTTATATCAAGAAATTATGAATGATATAGCGCCCGCTGAAATAGAAGACATAGATGTTACTATTAAACTTGCTAATAGGGACACCATCACACCACTTGGGATTGTTAGAGATGTTGAAGTCTTGTGTGGGAAAATAAAATACCCTACTGATTTTCTTGTTCTTGGTTCCCCACAAGATGACTTTTGTCCCATTATCTTTCGTAGACCTTTCTTGAACACCGTCAATGCTAAAATAGATTGTGAGAAACAAACTGTCGGTGTTAGTTTTGGTAATGAGTCTCATGAGTTTAATTTTTCCAAGTTTAGTAGAAAACATCATAAGGAAGAATTGTACAGCAAGGATGAAATAATTGGTCTTGCTTCTATTGTTGTGCCTCCTACCGATCCACTAGAACAATATCTGCTAGACCACGAAAATGATATGCATCTGCATGAAAGAAATGAAATAGATAAGATTTTATTTGAACAACGTCCTTAGCTTAAACACAATTTGCCTATTGAAACTCTAGGAGGTCCTCCTCCACCTAAAGGTGATCCTGTGTTTGAATTAAAACAATTGCCAGACACATTGAAATATGCTTATCTTGATGAGAAAAAGATTTATCCTGTTATTATTAGAGCTAACCTTTCAGAACATGAAGAAGAAAGATTATTGAAAGTTCTTAAGAAGCACCGAGCTGCCGTTGGATATACTCTTGATGATTTAAAGGGCATTAGTCCCATTCTCTGTCAGCATAAAATTAATATGGAGCCTGATGCTAAACCCGTTGTTGATCACCAACGACGTTTAAATCCTAAAATTAAAGAAGTGGTAGGAACAGAAATACTGAAGCTTCTAGAAGCAGGTATAATCTATCCCATAGCTGATATTAGATGGGTAAGTCCCATTCATTGTGTCCCAAAAAAGGGAGGTATTACTGTTGTTCCTAATGATAAGAATGAACTTATTCCACAAAGAATTGTTACTGGCTACAAAATGGTAATTGATTTTAGAAAACTAAATAAAGCTACTAGAAAAGATCATTACCCTCTGCCTTTTATTGATCAAATGTTAGAAAGACTATCAAAGCACACACATTTTTGCTTTCTTGATGGATATTCCGGTTTTTCTCAAATACCTGTCTCACAACCTGATCAAGAGAAAACCACCTTTACTTGCCCTTTTGGAACTTATGCTTATAGACGTATGCCTTTTGGTTTATGCAATGCACCTGCTACCTTTCAAAGATGTATGACTGCTATATTCTCTGATTTTTGTGAAAAGATTGTTGAGGTTTTCATGGATGATTTTTCCATTTACGGAACTTCTTTTGATGATTGCTTGAGCAACCTTGATCGAGTTTTGCAGAGCTGCGAGCAAACTAATCTCGTCTTGAATTGGGAGAAGTGCCACTTTATGGTTAATGAAGGTATTGTCTTGGGACATAAAATTTCTGAACGAGGTATTGAGGTGGATAAAGCTAAAGTTGATGCAATTGAGAAAATGCCATGCCCTAAAGATATCAAAGATATTCGTAGTTTCCTCGGTCATGCTGGTTTCTATAGGAGATTTATTAAAGACTTCTCTAAAATTTCTAGGCCTCTTACAAATCTTTTACAAAAGGATGTTCCATTTGTTTTTGATGATGATTGTGTAGAAGCCTTTGAAACACTTAAGAAAGCCTTGATTTCTGCACCTATTGTTCAACCACCTGATTGGAACTTGCCTTTTGAAATTATGTGTGATGCTAGTGATTATGCTATTGGTGCTGTTCTAGGACAAAGAGTCGATAAGAAATTAAATGTTATTCATTATGCTAGTAAAACTCTGGACAGTGCTCAACGAAATTATGCTACTACTGAAAAAGAATTTTTAGCAGTTGTGTTTGCTTGTGATAAATTTAGATCTTACATTGTTGATTCTAAAGTGACTGTTCACACCGATCATGCTGCTATAAAATATCTTATGGAAAAGAAGGATGCTAAAGCTAGACTCATTAGGTGGGTTCTTTTGTTACAAGAATTTGATTTACATATCACTGATAGAAAGGGAGCTGAGAACCTCGTGGCTGATAACTTGTCTAGGTTAGAAAATATTCTTGATGACCCACAACCTATTAATGATAATTTTCTTGATGAACAATTAACTGCAATAAATGTTTCTCATAACACTCCTTGGTATGCTGACTATGCCAATTATATTGTTGCTAAATATATACCACCTAGTTTCACATACCAACAAAAGAAAAAAAATTCTTCAATGATTTAAGACATTACTTTTGGGATGACCCACATCTTCATACAGAAGGAGTAGATGGTATTATTAGACGTTGTGTACCTGAGCATGAACAGGGACAAATCCTACGAAAATGTCACTCCAAAGCTTATGGAGGACATCATGCAGGAGATAGAACTGCTCACAAGGTATTGCAATCTGGTTTTTATTGGCCCCGTAAGTTTGTTTTATCTTGTGATGAATGTCAAAGAATTGGTAATATTGGTAAGCGTCAGGAAATGCCTATGAATTATTCTCTTGCTGTTGAACCATTTGATGTTTGGGGATTTGATTACATGGGACATTTTCCTTCCTCTAATGGGTATACACATATTTTGGTTGCTATTGATAATGTTACTAAGTGGGTAGAAGCTATTCCAACTAGTAGTGCTGATCACAACACCTCTATTAAAATGCTTAAGGAAGTCATTTTCCCAAGGTTTGGAGTCCCTAGATATTTAATGACTGATGGTGGTTCACATTTTATTCATGGTGCTTTCCATAAAATGCTTGCTAAATATGATGTTAACCATAGAATTGCATCACCTTATCACCCTCAGTCTAGTGGTCAAGTTGAACTTAGCAATAGAGAAATAAAATTAATATTACAAAAAACTGTCAATAGGTCCCGAAAGAATTGGTCTAAGAAGTTAGATGATGCACTTTGGGCTAGAACAGCATATAAAAATCCTATGGGTATGTCTCCGTATAAAATGGTTTATGGAAAAGCTTGTCATTTGCCTCTTGAGTTAGAACATAAAGCATATTGGGCAATTAAAGAACTCAACTATGATTTCAAACTTGGCGGTGAAAAGAGGTTATTTGATATTAGCTCACTAGATGAATGGAGAACCCAAGCCTATGAAAATGCCAAGTTATTTAAAGAAAAAGTTAAAAGATGGCATGACAAAAGAATCCAAAAGCGTGAGTTCAAAGTGGGAGAATATGTTCTTTTGTACAACTCTCGTTTCAGATTCTTTGCAGGAAAACTCCTCTCCAAATGGGAAGGACCCTATGTTATCGAGGAGGTTTTCTCGATCCGGAGCCATCAAGATAAATAATGCCGAAGGTACTAACCCGAAGGTTGTTAATGGGCAACGAATAAAACATTATATCTCAGGTACGCCCATTAATGTTGAAAGCAATATTATCCAAACTATGACACCGGAAGAACACATAAAGGAAACCTTCCGGAACACCCCAGAATAACTGAAAAAGGAGGAGGTACGTGATATGGTAAGTAAACGGACTCTGAAAAATCCGCAAAAATATTTTTTGTCAGTTTTGGAATATAACAAAAATTAGGAAAATAAGAAACAACCAGGAAGGCACCCCTGGTGGGCACAAGACACCAGGACGCGTCTGGCTTGCCAGGCGCGCCCAGGTGGGTTGTGCCCACCTCGGGTACCTTCCGGACTCCGTTTTTCTTCAGCTTGCTTGTTTCCCAAGATAAAAAATCTTTATATACCCCCCCGAACCTATTGACCACCGTATCGCGGAGAAATCTTCTGTTTTCTTTTCTTGCTGTTTCCGGTCAGATCTGTTAAGCCAGGCATCATGTCTTCTTCCTCCTCCAACAACATGGAAGAGGATGCTTGGTTGATGAAGATCGAGTTGAAGAGAGAGGAGCCTGAAGAAGTAATCAAAGGGGACAAGAACAAGGAGGCCACCGGAGATCAAGCGTCGATGGTCGAGCAAGCTTTGCCTGCCGAGGAGGAAGAAGAAGATATCCTTAAACCTTACTATGATCATCTTACCCCCACTGAGATTGAAGCCTTTCAGATCATCGAAATGGTTCGTGTGCAAAATAAATATCTCACCCGTGAAAATGTTCTATTACAAGAGCACATCATTGCCCTCCGGAGCATCATCCGTAGATTGGAGAAGCTGTTGGAGAGGGCCACTACTTCATCACCACCACCTCCTTCTTCATCACCAAAGGAAAATTGAGTATCGGGTATGGGCACTCCCCTTGGCTTGTGCCAAGCTTGGGGGAGGTGCCCCGGTATCGTATCACCTCCACTATCTTTTGCCTTTACTTATCTTAGTTTGATCCACAGTTATCTTTTGCTTTAGATGAATAAAAGTTTAGTTCGACCCTTTCTTTTCGAGTGTTTGCTTAGTGATCTATCTTTGTAATCGTGTGCAAGATATATATAATAAAGTTTAGTTTGAGTTCTGTTTTCTTTACTTTCATGTTCAATAAAAAGAAAGGAAATAAATGAAAAAGATCATATGCTAATTTTATGGTAAGTAATGACATCACATAAGGAAGAGTATGAGTAGAAAATTTTATTGGAGATTGACAAACATAGCATTGGTCAATGATGCAATTCATGAAAGAATTAATAAGGGAAGAGAAGATTCACATGCAAATACACTATCTTGGACATCTTCTGTGATTGTGAGCCCCCATCAAATTATTATATGCCAAAATTGTTGACGTTGGACAAGGAAGACAACGTAATGATTTATGTTTGTTCATATTCACATAGAAGTTATATTGTCATAGATCCTTTAACATGTGGTGCTTGCCCCCATCTTTGCTAGCCAAAAATTCCGCACTAAGTAGAGATACTACTTGTGCATCCAAAAACCTTTAAACCCAAATCTTATTTTGAGAGTCCACCATACCTACCTATGGATTGAGTAAGATCCTTCAAGTAAGTTGTCATCGGTGCAAAAAGGGTAATAAAAATTGCTTCTAAAAGTGTTGGATCATTTAGTGTAAGAGAAAATTGAGCATTGTACGAACTTGTGATGGCAAAGAATAAAAGCGACAGACTGCATAATAAAGGTTGCTATCATAAGGGGCAATATAACGTGACGTTCTTTTGCACTAAAAGATTGAGCATATAAACAAATAAGCGCATGGCAACCTCTGCTTCCCTCTGCGAAGGGCCTATCTTTTACTTTTATGTACTTACTTTTATGCAAGAGTCAAAGTTCTTCTCTCTATTCCTTTTTATTTTCTCTTTTGGCAAGCATCATGTGGTGAGGAAAGATCTAGGCACATATATCCAGTTGGATATGAGTAGCATGAGTTATTATTGTTGACATCACCCTCGAGGTGAGTATGTTGGGAGGCGAATCTATAAGCCCCTATCTTCCTATGTGTCCGGTTGAAACGTTTTGCTCATGTGTATGCAGTGAGTGTTAGCAATCATAGAAGACTATATGATGGTTGAGTATGTGGACTTGCCAAAAAGGCTCCGATACGTGACCCTTCCTGAAAACATGATGAATTGTAGTTGCAAAGTTGACTGAAAACATAGTTTGTTGGTTTTCAATAGAGTTTATGCTTTATACTTCGATGTTGTGATGAATTGTTACTTGTTCATGAGAAGTTATATGATAAAGTTCTATGTTAAAGTTTGTTGCTGTTATAATAATATACATGATGCTTCTATGTCCGTATTTTGTTTTTATCGACACCTCTCTCTCTAAGCATGTGAACATGTTTTTCGATTTCGGTTTTCGCTTGAGGACAAGCGAGGTCTAAGCTTGGGGGAGTTGATACGTCCATTTTGCACCATGTTTTCCTACTATTATTTATGATGTTTTTATGCATAATAATGCTTTTTGGAGTAATTATAATGCCTTTTCTCTCATAATATGCAAGGTTCACACAAAGAGGGAGAATTCCGGCAGCTGGAAATCTGGAATTGAAAAAGCTATGTCAGGCTACCTATTCTGCACAACTCCAAATGAGCTGAAACTTCACGAGGAATTTTTATGGAATATATAGGAATTATTGGAGCCAATAAGTACCAGAGGGGGCCCACCAGGTGGGCACAACCCACCTGGGCGTGCCAGGGAGCCCAGGCGCGCCCTGGTGGGTTGTGCCCTCCTCGGCCCACCTCCGGTGCCCCTCTTCTGGTATATAAGTCATTTTGACCTAGAAAAAATGAGGGGAAGACTTTCGGGACGAAGCGCCACCGTCTCAAGGCGGAACTTGGGCAGGAGCACTTTTGCCCTCCAGCGGAGCGATTCCGTCGGGGGAACTTCCCTCCCGGAGGGGGACATCATCGTCATCATCATCACCAACAACTCTCCCATCTTGGGGAGGGCAATCTCCATCAACATCTTCAACAGCACCATCTCCTCTCAAACCCTAGTTCATCTCTTGTGTTCAATCTTTGTACCGGAACTATAGATTGGTACTTGTGGGTGACTAGTAGTGTTGATTACTATATGGTTTATTTGGTGGAAGATTATATGTTCAGATCCATTATGCTATTTAATACCCCTCTGATCTTGAGCATGATTATCATTAGTGAGTAGTTACTTTTGTTCTTGAGATCACGGGAGAAATCTTGTTGCAAGTAATCATGTGAACTTGATATGTGTTCGATATTTTGATGGTATGTATGTTGTGATTCCCTTATTGGTGTCATGTGAACGTCGACTATATGGCACTTCACCTTATTATGGCCTAAGGGAATGCATTGTGGAGTAGTTATTAGATGATGGGTTGCGAGAGTGATAGAAGCTTAAACCCTAGTTTATGCGCTATTCCGTAAGGGACTGATTTGGATCCAAAAGTTTAATGCTATGGTTAGATTTATTCTTAATACTTTTCTCGTTGTTGCGGATGCTTGGGAGGGGGTTAATCATAAGTAGGAGGTTTGTTCAAGTAAGAACAACACCTAAGCACCAGTCCACCCACATATCAAATTATCAAAGTAGCGAACACAAGTCAAACCAACATGATGAAAGTGACTAGATGAAATTCCCGTGTACCCTCAAGAACGCTTTGCTTATCATAAGAGACCATTTTGGCCTGTCCTTTGCCTCAAAAGGATTGGGCTACCTTGCTGCACTTTTGTTACCATTACCGTTACTTGCTCGTTACAAATTATCTTGCTACCAAACTACTCGTTACTTATAATTTCAGTGCTTGCAGACATTACCTTGCTGAAAACCGCTTGTCATTTCCTTCTGCTCCTCGTTGGGTTCGACACTCTTACTTATCGAAAGACTACGATTGATCCCCTATACTTGTGGGTCATCACGGAGTAATGCCTTAAGCAAAACGACATGATGTAGAGGGATAGATCCAATCAATATGGTAAAGACCCCATCTTTTTATCCTTAGTGGCAATAATACAAATACGTGCCTCGCTACCCCTTTTGTCACTGGGTAAGGACACCGCAAGATTGAACCCACTACAAAGAACCTCTCCCATTGCAAGAAAAATCAATCTAGTTGGCCAAACCAAATCAATAGACCGGAGAGAAATACAAAGCTATCTTAATCATGCATAAAAGAGTTCAGAGAAGACTTAAATAATATTCATAGATAATCTGGTCATAAATCCACAATTCATCGGATCTCAACAAACGCACCTCAAAAGAATATTACATCGAATAGATCTCCAAGAACATCGAGGAGAACATTGTATTGAAGATCAAAGAGAGAGAAGAAGCCATCTAGCTACTAGCTATGGACCCGTAGGTCTGTGGTAAACTACTCACACATCATCGGAAGGGCATCAAGGTTGGTGTAGAGGCCCTCGGTGATCGAATCCCCCTCCGGTGGAGTGCCGAAAAAGGCCCCAAGATGGGATCTCACGAGAACAGAAGCTTGCGGCGGCGGAAAAGTATTTTTGGTGTGCCCTCTGGTATACGGGGAATATTTGGGTATTTATGGAGCAAAGATTAGGGTTAGAGGGGTTGTGAGGGGCCCACAAGCTTGGGGGGTGCACCTCCCGAGCTTGTGGCTCTCTCATGGCCCTTCTGGCCTCCTCCCGAAGCTTCCTAGGTGTCTTCTGGTCCGAGAAAAATCGAAAAAAATTATGTTCCGTTTGGGCTCCGTTTGGTATTGATTTTCTGTAAAAGACAAAAACAAGGAAAAACAGCAACTAACACTGGGCACTAGGTTAATAGGTTAGTCCCAAAAAATGATATAAAATAGCACCATAATGCATATAAAACATTCAAGATGGATAATATAATAGCATGAAACAATCAAAAATTATAGATACATTGGAGACGTATCAATGACGCTATGAAAACAGTCCAACGGATTAATGGGCCACAAACGGGCCGACTTTAACCACAGGCTGAATTTGGCCCACAAGCGGAACAGGCTAGTAATAGACCATAAGTAATAAAATGCTGCAAATGAGCCCAAGAATAAATGGGACCTTAGAAGGCCGAAAGATAACATGGGCTGGAAACAGCCCAATGGAATAATGGGCGGTTAATGGGTTTAAAGCGATATACTGTTCATTATGGGCCAGTTTCACCACGGGTCGTTCATGGGCCAAGAGTTACAAAGGGCCTCATATGGGCTGAAAGACGTCATGGGCCATACATGGGCCGGAAGTTACAATGGGCTGGAATCATATTGGACGGCCCAGATGACGCTACTGGGCCTAATTCGGATAGGCCATAATGGGCCGTGAGTTAGCGGGCTGTAAATGGGCTATATGCGAACAGGTCATTAACAGGCTTTCCGTGGGCCGGGCCGCTACCTTTTGACCAAGTCAAATGGGCCGGCCTTTTTACCTGAATGGGCCACTGTTGGGCTGAACCACGTGTCGACGTATCATAGGCGCGTCCCGTCCATACACTGGATGACATCTGTCCCAACGCTGAGCTGACATGTGGATCCTCCGGCGAATGAGAATTTTACACGTGGAAAATCCCCATTGGTCTGGGCTATTAACGGGTTATCGGATCCAAACTGGAACCCGATAGCTTAACGGTGACCCATTACGGTGGATGCCACATGTCAGTTAGCCTTGACGAAAACACTTCCATGACGCGCCATTTATTGTCATGGAAGTGGACACTTCCGTGATGATAATTTTGGTATTGTCATGGAACACTTCTACGACAACACAGGTATGACTATCTTGATTCTGTCATAAAATCGTCATGGATGTACATGCATGACAGAAAACATGACCTACTGCGACAAACACGTATCATCACGGAAGTGTTTTTTTTGTAGTGATAGCACACAAGATATTCCTCCGGTATCCGGGAGTGACACGATCTCATGGTATAGGGAACTGATACTTGACATGAAGAAAGCTGCAGCAAATAACTAAATGATCCGATGCTAAGTTTACGGTTGGGTCTGTCCATCACATCATTCTCCTAATGACGTGATCCCGTTATCCAATCAAAACTCATGTCAATGGTTAGGAAATCTTAACCATCTTTGATCAACGAGCTAGTCTAGTAGAGGCTTACTAGGGACACGGTGTAGTTTATGTATTCACACATGTATTTAAGTTTCCGGTCAATACAATTCTAGCATGAATAATAAACATTTATCATGAACGGGAAATATGATAATAACCATTTTATTATTGCCTCTAGGGCATATTTCCAACAGTCTCCCACTTGCACTAGAGTCAATAATCTAGTTTACGTACTTATGAATCTAACACCCATGGAGTCCTGGTGCTGATCATGTTTTCCTCGTGAAAGAAGTTTAGTTAACGGGTCTACTACATTCTGATCCGTATGTACTTTGCAAAGTTCTATGTCTCCATCCTTAATGTAATTACGAATGGAGTTGAAGCGGCATTTGATGTGCTTGGTCTTCTTGTGAAACCTGGGCTCCTTGGCAATGCCAATTGCACCAGTGTTGTCACAAAAGATAGTCATTGGACCCGATGCACTAGGTATCACTCCTAGTTCGGATATGAACTCCTTCATCCAGACTCCTTCTTGTGCTGCTTCCGAAGCAGCTATATATTCTGCTTCACATGTAGATCTCGCTACGACTCTTTGCTTGGAACTGCACCAACTGACTGCTCCTCCATTCAAAATAAATATGTATCCAGTTTGAGACTTTGAGTCATCAGGATCAGTGTCAAAGCTAGCATGGACGTAACCCTTTACGATGAGCTCTTCTTCACCTCCATAAACGAGAAACATGTCCTTAGTCCTCTTTAGGTACTTAAGGATATTCTTGACCGTTGTCCAGTGATCTACTCCTGGATCACTCTGGTACCTTCCTATAAGACTTATGGCGAGGCACACATCAGGTCTGGTACATAGCATGGCATACATTATAGAGCCTATGGCTGAGGCATAGGGGATGACTTTCATCCTTTCTCTTTCTTCTACCGTGGTTGGGCTTTGAGTCTTACTCAACTTCACACCTTGCAACACAGGCAAGAACCCCTTCTTCGACTAGTCCATTTTGAACTTCTTCAAAATCTTGTCAAGGTATGTGCTTTGTGAAAGTCCTATCAGACGTCTTGATCTATCTCTATAGATCTTAATGCCCAATATGTAAGCAGCTTCACCCAGGTCTTTCATTAAAAAACTCTTGTTTAATAACCCTTTATGCTTTCCAAAAATTCTATATCATTTCCAATCAATAATATGTCATCCACATATAGTATTAGAAATCCTATAGAGCTCCCACTCACATTCTTGTAAATACAAGCTTCTCCATAAGTTTGTATAAAACCAAAAGCTTTGATCACCTCATCAAAGCGTATATTCCAACTCTGAGATGCTTGCTCCAGTCCATTGATGGATCGCTGGAGCTTGCATACCTTGTTAGCATCCTTAGGATCAACAAAACCTTCTAGTTTCATCATATACAACTATTCCTTAAGGAAACATTAAGGAATTCTGTTTTGACGTCCATCTGCCATATTTCATAATCGTAATATGTGGCAATTACTAACATAATTCTAATAGACTTAAGCATCGCTACGGGTGAGAAAGTCTCATCATAGTTGATATGTCTCCAACGTTTCTATAGTTTATTATTATTCTATGCTATTATAGTATCAATCTTGGATGTTTTATATGCTATTACAAGTAATTATATATCAGTTTTTTGGACTAACCTATTAACTTAGTGCCAGTTGTTGTTTTTTGCCAGTTTTTGGTTTTCCAGAATATCAATACCAAACGAAGTCCTAATGCCATGAAACTTTTTGGAGATTTTTTTCTAGACAAAAGAGACCCTAGAAGCTTCGGAAGAGGGCCAGAAGATGAAGGAGGGGCCCATGAGGCACCACGGCGCGCCTAGGGGGTAGGCGCGCCCTGGTGGCTCGTGGGGCCCATGCTCACCCATTTGACCTAATTCTACATCTATAAATTCTCTAATATCGGGAAACCAAGAGAGAGCCACCCAAAATACTTTTTCGGCCGCCGCAAGCTTCTGTTCTCGAGAGATCCCGTCTGGAGGCCTTTTTCGGCACTTTGCCGGATGGGGAATCAATCACGGAGGGGCTATATATCAACCTTGCCACCCTTCCAATGATGTGTGAGTAGTTAACCACAGACCTATGGGTCCATAGTTAGTAGTAGATGGCTTCTTCTCTCTCTTTGATCTTCAATACAATGTTCTCATCGATGTTCTTGGAGTTCTATTCGATGTAATCACTTTTTGCGGTGTGTTTGTTGGGATCCGATGAATTGTGAGTTTATAATCAGATTATCCATGAATATTATTTGAGTCTTCTCTAAACTTTTTTATGCATGATTATTATAGCTTTGTATTTCTCCCCGATCTATTGATTTAGTTTGGCCAACTAGATTGATTTTTCTTGCAATGGGAGAGGTGCTTTGTGATGGGTTCGATCTTGCGGTGCTCAAAAGTCGGCTCTTCCATCTCCTTTTGACTAATTTTCATATTCGGGTCCATGGATTTTATATGGGAGATGAATGGTGACCCATGCCAACGATTTTTCTAGTTCTTGTCCTCCTCGAGATTCTAGTTTGTAGTTTGTAGGTATTTTGGTTGATACGAGAACCATACTATGAAGATGGGCACAAGAAAATATTTTGGTTTGAATCCAAACAAATCATAAGACAAAGCCATCTAAAAATCCACTCCCTAGTCATCTTTGTATTAGTTTCACAAACATACTTCCTGAGATTTTCTTCTGAAAGTACTGATGGGGAACGAAGCATGAAAATGAAAAAAATTCCTACGAACACCCAAGATCAATCTAGGAGATGCATATCTATGAGAGGGGAGCGAGTCTACATACTGTCGTGGACTTAACACGGCAGATGCCCTAGCAAAAAGACTTAGGTGTGGAGCCATCGCAACTAGGTTAGCTTGAAGGGGTTGAACGGGACAAAGGACACAGAGAGTTTACCCAGGTTCGGCCCCTCTCAATGAGGTAAAGGCCTACGTCCTGCTTTCAGTTGTATTGCTGGAGTTTCGATTACAAGGGAGCGAATACGCTTGACCTAGCTTTCGATTGATTGTTTTCTGACTTAAGCCGCCGCCGGGTCACCCCTTTATATACACAGGTTGATGCCCGGCGGCTTACAGAGTCCAGGCCGACTTATACACAACGTGTCCAGCTCGGTGACTAACTAAGCTTGCCTTACAATATAGTTTAATCATATGGCGGTTCATCCTCTTGGGCCTCAAGTCGCCTCTGGGTCTTGGGCCTTCAATAATCTTGCTTCATGACCCGCCATCTTCATCTTTAAGTCGCCAGTGGTATGACCCGGCCCCTCCTGGGCGGGTCATACCCAATAGCTATATCCCCAACATTAGGCCCCAGGTTGATTTGAACTTGTTCACATCAATCTTCAGTACCTGACTTAGCAGAATCTTCCATCATCAACTTTATTGTAAGTGCATCTAGTGCCCCTTAGTGATTTTGGTGTATTGAAGACTTATAGGTTAAGGGACTAATGCGTTTGTGAGTGTACACTAGTCTATAAGTCTATGAGGAGTTTGATATTTACGATGAAAGTCGACCCCTAAAAATGAATGTCTTCAACTAAAGACTTTGGTTCTCTTGAAGACTTTGAAAGTGAAGAAATTGGTGTGACCTTGAAGACTAGATATTCATGCGAGGATTATGAAGCGTGAAGACTTTTGTTTTCGTAGTTTCATTTTCTTCTTTTTTGAGTCATAGGAAACACCATACTGTTAAAGGGGGTCGAGGTAAAACGAAGGAAAAGTTTCCAAGTGATGCTCATCTCAAAATCCTACACCTACCCAATCCTTTCGAGTGAAGCCATTGGAAATCTCATACAGTTCAGTCAAGTTCTTCAGTGACAGAGATGAAGTTCTTCTGTTCTCTGAGGAATTTGTTTTGACTGAGGAGTTAGGAATTCGCTAGTGCGGATTGCCTACAAGTGAGGAACATGATAGCCCTGAGGAATTTGATACACAAATTTCCGACCGTTACTGTGCTACGAGCCAGCTGTCCAAATATCCTTCCCACCTAACGGTCATATCATTGAAGGGCATTTATGTCTTATCATGTCGGGCTGCTCCCTAGGCTATAAATAGCCGCCCCCTTCAACCTCTAGCTGGTTGGCTGCTTCAAGAGATAGATTGACACTTGTCATTTAGAGCATCCCATCCTCCGAGGACTTTGAGCGAAAATCATCAAGTGAGGAAAAACCCAAAAACCCAAACACCTACAAACCCAAAGTGATTGAGAATCACTGAAGAAATTGTTCCTGTGTGGAACCGACGCTTGTTACCTTTGAGGACTGTGCATCCTCCAGATGGCTAGGCATCATGGTCTAGAGCATCCAAGAGGAAATTGTGGATCACCGAGTGACCGAGTCTGTGAAGGTTTGGAAGTCACCTGAAGACTTACCACAAGTGATTGGGCGAGGTCTGTGTGACCTTAGCTCAAGGAGAATACGGTGAGGACTGTGTGTCCGGGACTGTGTGTCCTCAGGTTTAAATACCTAGCCGCTCCAACCAGATGTACAACTGTCACAGCAGTTGGAACTGGTCTACCAAATCATTGTCTTCACCGAGCTACTGGTTCTATTTCCTCAACCCTTTCATTTCCTCATTCATGTGTTGATTTACTTGATCATTACTGTGTGAAGACTTTGACTGAAGACTTTCTCAATTTCCTCAATCCTATTTCTTCAGTCACATAGTCTTCAGCCTGCTTATCCTGTGTTTCACGCTACCTGTACTCTGTGCCTATTTCATTTCATCATGATGACTGTTCTTATGCCATGTTATGTTTGCATCTGAGTACTGATTCCGCTGCTAAGTAGTTCGTGACTTAGAAATTTCCTCACCTTGAAATTCCTCAGTGACGAATTTGTAAAAATCACCTATTCACCCCCCCTCTAGTCGATATAACGCACTTTCAATTGGTATCAGAGCAAGGTACTCCCTTGTTCTGTGTGATTTTGGTTTAACCACCTAGAGTTTTAGTTATGTCGACTGCAGGCATGATCAAGGTCTCGGCTGGGTGTCCTACCTTTGATGGGACGGACTACCCCTACTAGAAGAATAAGATGCGCATGCATCTTGAGGCAATTGACAACGATCTCTGGTACGTTGTGGAAAATGGCGTTCCCTCTGTCACTCCTTCCGTGAACGCTGCTGATGTGGAGAGATTCAAGCAACTCGACTCTCAAGCGAAGAATATCATATGTGGCCATCTGAGCAAAGGACAGTACGGCAGAGTGAGTGCTTTGGAGTCTGCAAAGCTTATCTGGGACAGGCTGTCCAAGGTCAATGAAGGAATCTCAACTCAACGTGATTCTCGAGTTGACGTTCTTCGCAATCTCTTCAACCGGTTCAAAAGACTCGACAATGAGAATGTCCAGCAAACCTTTGATCGCCTCACTGACATTTCAAACGAGCTTCAAGCACTGGGTGCCACTGACATCACCGACCATGAGGTGGTGAAGAAATTGCTGAGGTCACTCGATTCTTCATTCGATACACTGGCACTGATGATTCAAGAACGTGGAGACTACAAGTCACTTGATCCTGCTGATATTCTTGAGAGGCTGAACACTCATGAATTCCAACTAGCTGAAAAGAGAGATCTCTACGAGCCAAGCTATGGAAGATCACGCGCACTGAAGGCCAAGGCAGTTTCCTCATCTGAAGGAGAAGATTCTGATAGCAGCCTTGGTGACCCTAAAGAACTAAGCCAGGAGCTAGCAATGCTCGTGAAGAAATTCCAGAAGTTCTGAAGGCGTGGTCACTTTGTAAAATCTTCAAAAGGTGATGACACAAGATCAGATTCCTCATCCCGTGATTACAAAAAGAGGACTTGCCACAAATGCAAGAAACCTGGTCACTACATAACTGATTGTCCTCAGTGGGCAAAGGAATCAAAGAAGAAGAAATACAAGGATGATAGTTCAGATGACTCTAAGAAGAAGAAGAAATCTTCAAAGTCCTCATCATCAAAATCTTCAAAGTCTTCATCTCACAAGAAGAGCAGTTCCAAGAAGGCTCGGGCATTCATTGGCAAGGAAATGGACTCTGAAGCTGAATCTGAGGAACATGAGGAAGAGGAGGCATCTGAGGAGTCAGACTCTGGTGTGGCGGCCCTCGCTACTGCTTACGTCAGCAAGTCCATCTTCAACACTGAGGAAAATGGCTTCCCCAACACTGCTGATGACGGCAACGATGACTATGCTCCCACCTATTGCTTCATGGCAAAAGGTGCTAAGGTATTCAAATATCCCTCCTCTGAATCAAGTGAGGATGAATCTGATGATAACCTCAAACCCAGCTATTCCAAACTTGCTAATATTGCTGTTAAACAACAAAAGGCTTTGGAAAAGGTTCAAAATATGCTAGACAAAAGCGATGACCTATTAGGTGAGGAAATGGATCGAATTCAAACACTGACTGATAATCTTCAGCAACTACAGTCTAAGTTTGACAACCTTCCAAGTCGTCATGAAACTCTCTTAGCCGATCATGAGAAGCTTTCTTATGAATTTCTTCAAAGAAAGCAAGATCTTGAGAAGCTAAGGGTGAGTCATGAAGATCTTCAGAAGGAAAATGATTCATTACTTGCTCAACAGATCAGTTCCGCTCAGGAAGAATTTATTCCACCATGCTTGAAATGCATTGAACGTGAAAATGCTAATTCTTCACCTGAATGTTCAAATGCTTCTATTGCTGCAAATTCTTCAACTATCTCTGTGGTCACAAATTCCTCATCTGAGGATACCACTAGTATCACTGACGAAAATGCAGGGTTGAAGGAATTGTATGTGATAGGCATGTACAAAAGCCTCAAAGGGCATCAGACTCTTTGTGATGTGCTCAAAAAGCAGATCTTGAACAGGAACCCTAGGAAAGAGGGTATTGCCTTTGAGAGGAAACTCAATGCTGATGGAACCTACTGGAAACCTGAGAAGTATCCCAAAACCTCATGGGTTGCTGCGAAGGGACCTCCCGTGGATCCATCCACCTTATCTGGCTTTACTTGTGAATCCTCATATTCATCTGATGAGTCATTTGACTCCAACTATAAACTGTTCAAAAATCAGAATGGTGAAGTCTTTGCTAGATATGTTGGAACTAACTGCAGGAATGGTCCCCCTATGAAGAAAATCTGGGTTCCCAAAAGGTGCCTTGAAACTCTTCAGGTGAATGTCCTCATGACTCCACCTGTGAAGAATAAGAACCCCAGATCAAATTCTTCATATGGATCCAAGTCCTCTCATGGATCAAATTCCTCACGTGGATCCAAGTCCTCATATGATCATCATCATGCTAATGCTTCTGTTTCGCAGGGAAAATCTAAGAGTTCTGATTATGTGCATTATTCTTCAAATCACTATGTTCATAAGTCCTCGAAGAATTTCTCTGCTTACTCATATGCCTATACTAATCCCTCTCCGGTGAAACAAAGCGCTTTGGCATCAATGCCACCTTTCTCTTATGGAGCTCGCAGAATGATGAACTCTTTGCCACCCCTCCAGATGTGGGTGGTGAAGAAAAAGAACTAACCTCTTATGCAGGGTCAGGTCTCCAGACGAACTAAATTGTTTGAAGAATTTTCTGGAAACCTGAAATGCTTGAAAGGACGCAAGTTAATCATGAAGAAATGAATCATTCATTTCTCACGTCCTAATACTGCTATATATACATATGTTGCATTAACTGATGAATTTCTGTCTGATGAAATTGATGTCATAATTCTTCACTCTGAAGATATGTGTTCGTAAGATGCACTAATTCATCTGCAGGATGATTTACCCAAAGCTACTGAGTGGGTCCTCGACAGTGGATGTACTAATCACATGACTGGTGACAAGAGCTTACTAATGAACACTCCTTTATCTCCATCACATTTGAAGCATATCACCTACGCAGACAAAGGCAAAAGCAAGGTATTGGGTCTAGGTAGGGTTGCAATCTCAAAGGATCGACACATGGACAAAGTCATGCTTGTCGAGTCCCTCAGATTCAACATCATGTCAGTCTCAATGCTTTGTGATCTTGATATGGTTGTTGTCTTTGGCAAATATCGCTGCTTAGTGCTCATGGAATCTGACAATTCCAAAGTCTTCGAAGGCTTTAGGAGAGGAGACTTGTATATTGTTGATTTCTCTGCAGGACCACAGCCTGCCACTTGTCTACTTGCAAAAGCTTCAGAAGGCTGGCTATGGCATCGACGACTGGGTCATGCTGGCATGAGGAACTTACACACGCTCGTGAAAAATAAGCATGTCATTGGCATTGAGGGTGTCAAATTCCTCAAAGATCATCTTTGTGGGGCTTGTGAGGCTGGAAAGATGACCAGAGCCAAACACCCCTCGAAGACTATCATGACCACCTCTCGTCCTTTTGAATTGCTTCATATGGACCTCTTTGGCCCTACTCATTATGCCACTCTAACAAATGCAGCATCTCTATATGGCTTCGTCATTGTTGATGATTATTCTCGTTACACATGGGTGCATGTCATTACTTACAAAACTGAAGTGCAGGAAGTCTTTAGACAATTTTCTTTGAGGGCTTCGACGAATTCCGGTGTGAAGATCAAGCATATACGTAGTGACAATGGGACTGAGTTCAAGAATACTGGTCTTGATGACTATCTTGATGAACTTGGTATTACTCATGAGTTATCTGCCCCATACACTCCTCAGCAGAATGGCGTCGTGGAGCGCAAGAACAGGACTCTTGTTGAGATGGCTCGCACTATGCTTGATGAATACAAGACACCTCGTCGCTTCGGGCCTGAAGCAATTGATACTGCATGCCACATTATCAACAGGGTATATCTTCACAAATTCTTCAAGAAGACCTCATATGAACTCCTCACTGACAAGAAACCAAATGTGAGTTATTTCAAAGTCTTCGGTGCTAAATGTTGGATTAGAGATCCCCATCACATTTCTAAATTTGCACCGAAAGCACATGAAGGTTTTATGCTTGGTTACGGAAAGGACTCGCACACCTACAGGGTCTTCAACACCTATCACAACAAGGTTGTTGAGACTGTAGATGTGCGGTTCGATGAAACTAATGGCTCGCAAAGAGAGCACCTACCTCCTGTGCTAGATGAAATGTCTCATGAGGAATCCATCAAGCTAAAGGCTACTGAGGATGTTATTCCTACCGAAGAATCTGCTGAAGAAGTCATTCCAGATAGTGAAGAAAATCATGCTGGTGCATCTGAAGAAAATGGCTCTGAAGAAAATGCTGAGCCAAATCAAAGTAGTCAACCTGCTCATCCTCGCGTTGCAAATGAAGTGCAGATTGAGAGAATCATCAACGACATCAACGCACCAGGTCCTCTCACTCGCTCAAAAGCTTCACATTTGTCTAACTTTTGTGGGCATTTTGCTTTTGTCTCTATCACAGAGCCCACCAAAGTTGATGAGGCATTTCTGGAGCCTGAATGGATTCAAGCGATGCAAGAGGAATTACATCAATTCGAGCTGAACAATGTGTGGGAGCTTGTCAAGCGACCAGACCCACGCAAGCACAATATCATCGGTACCAAATGGATCTACCGCAATAAGCAAGATGAAAATGGCCTTGTGGTAAGGAATAAGGCTCGTCTTGTAGCTCAAGGCTACACAAAGGTTGAAGGAATTGATTTCGGTAACTTTTGCACCTGTTGCTAGACTTGAGGCTATTCGCATATTGCTTGCTTATGCTAACCATCATAATATCATCTTATATCAAATGGATGTGAAAAGTGCATTCCTCAATGGTAAGCTTGAGGAAGAAGTATATGTTGCTCAACCCCCAGGTTTTGAAGATCCTAAGCATCCTGATCAAGTCTTCAGACTCAATAAGGCCCTCTATGGCCTCAAGCAGGCCCCTCGGGCGTGGTATGATACTCTGAAGGAATTCCTCATGAAGAAAGGCTTCAAACCCGGTTCACTCGACCCAACTCTTTTCACCAAAACATATGATGATGAATTATTCGTGTGCCAAATATATGTTGATGATACTATCTTTGGCTGTACTAACCAACGTTACAGTGACGAATTTGCCTATATGATGAGTGAGGAATATCAAATGTCCATGATGGGAGAATTGAAATTCTTCTTAGGTCTTCAAATTCATCAACAACGCAATGGCATCTTCATTTCTCAAGAGAAATACCTCAAGGAAGTTCTGAGGAAATTCGGTATGCAAGATTGCAAAGGCGTCAAAATCCCTATGCCCAGAAATGGCCATCTGCGCACCGATGAAAATGGTATAGACTCCGATCAAAAGGTATATCGCTCCATGATTGGCTCTTTACTGTATCTATGTGCATCTAGGCCAGATATTATGCTTAGTGTTTGCATGTGTGCCCGTTTTCAAGCTACACCGAAGGAATCACACCATAAGGCTGTGAAACATATTCTTTGATATCTAGCTCACACTCCAACACTTGGATTATGGTATCCCAAGGGCTCGGCTTTTGATCTCATTGGATATTCTGACTCTGACTATGCTGGTGATCGTGTGGATTGCAAGTCAACATCAGGCACATGCCATTTCCTCGGACGATCCTTAGTATGTTGGTCCTCGAAGAAGCAGAACTGTGTATCACTCTCTACTGCTGAAGCTGAATATATTGCTGCTAGTTCTTGCTGTGCTCAATTGCTATGGATGAAGCAAACCCTCAAGGACTACGACATCAATGTGAAGAATGTTCCACTCTTCTGTGACAACGAGAGCGCCATCAAGATTGCTCATAACCCAGTTCAGCACTCGAAGACAAAGCACATCCAGATTCGTCATCATTTTCTTTGAGATCATGTGTTGAAGGGCAACATCTCTATTGATCAAGTGAAGTCTGAAGAACAGCTAGCGGATATCTTCACCAAGCCCTTGGATGAGAAGAGATTTAGCAAGTTGCGGTGTGAGCTAAATATCTTAGAATCTTCGAATGTTCTTTGAAAAGGACACACATCCTAACACTTATGCAAATTGATGACTTAGATGTGCAACACACGAAGAAACGTTTTTCTTCAATCAATGAAGACTAACCCTCTAAGTGTGAAGAAATTAACGAAGAATTTGATTCTCAGAGCCCTACGACAATTGTACGCGGCATCTGAAATCATCATTCGTATACAGTGGGTCACGCCACCACAAAAAGTTGAAAATCTTCAAAAACTGAGTTTTTCTTCATTTTGCAAATTCTTCAAATTTTGAAATTCTTCAAATTTTGAAATTCTTCAACTTTGCAAAGTCTTCACTCTTTCCGACTGTGTACTTCATTGACTATATATATATATGAGTTTTTCATGTCCTCTACAGCATTCACTTATTGCTAATTCTTCAAAGTTGATTTTCTTCTAAGTGAATGTGATCGGACCCTTTCCCCCTCTATGCTAAACTCAACCCAGTCTGTTCACAAATTCTTCATGTGCGTTCTATTTGAAACCCATTCAAAGTCTTCACTATGTCCTTGACAGCTGAAGAATTTGCGAATGAAACACTAAAATATTCTTATCTAAATTTTCGGCTTTTGCCGCTCAAACCGTTCCATACCCCTCGATAAGATTTATCTATTCACCCACGATCTAACACGATCTCCACTTCACAGTACGTGGGTGACACATGTCATTAGGATGAGAAGGGTCAGGGGCATGTTCGTCCATTTTCTTCGGATGAGCGGTTTTTCACCTCGGGTATAAATACCCCTTGCCCTCCTCAGATCTCATTTACCCCGCTCGATCTTACTCTCCTCGCTCGAGCTCACAAACCTAGCGCCGCCGCTACACTCCATCATCGCCGGTGAGGAAGAGCTTCACTGCCTCGACCTCGTAGTCGTCGTACTCACGCCGGCCGCGGAAATCTTCACTCCGCCGCCGCCGTAGCTGTTTTCCATCGCCAAGTTAGGGCGTGGAAGATCTGAACGGACGAGCTTCTCGACTGCTACTCTCAGTTCATCGTGCTCTTCGTCAAGGGTAAATAAAATCTATTTTTACTACCCTTGTTGATTCTGATGATTTCCACAAAATCTTCAAAAGGTTTTTATTCTTCAACTTCCGCATCCTTAAACACCAAGGTGCATATGTTCTTGATTTGTTTCTCTAAGCAACGTCTTTCTTCAAGATTCCTCAATTGTGTGGATTTTCTAATCTATACAACTTTGGAACCTAAGTCAAGAACACTTAATGAAATTCCTCAAGACTCCCCTGGTCAAATTCATCAAACTTGATTTCTTTTGAAAAATTTCTGAGAACGCATATGACATCCCCAAATTCCTCGCACCTATATTCTGTTCACAGGTACACATGTCCGCTGCTGAATCTCCAGGTTCTCATCAACTTAACTCATTTGCAGCGTTCCTCGAAGAAAAGTTGCACACTTCCTCAGAAACATTCATTGTTCAAAATGCTCAAGTGAAGAAAATGGCTGATGCTAAAAGACCTCAGAAGGGAGGAAAGAGGCCAGAGACAAATACTGCATTTGAGATTCCTGAAGACATCTATGATAATATTGTACTCCTGATGAAGCAACTCATGGCAAGGAGAACAAAAATCAGAGCAAAGTGCGCATTCAGAAGATTGAGAGGAGATGGGCAAGAGAATGGAGGGAGTATCGATATGTGACTCCAAAGTACATGAAGAAATTCGCTGTTAACCCTCCATGCCCAAGACCTCCATTGGCTCCAGGCCAAGAAGCTGATCCCACAAGCATCAGAAGAGGTGAGGAATTTCCTCAGGAGTGGGCTAAACATCAAGCCAAGCTGACCAAAGTGGCTAAAGAGGCAGTGAAGAAATTCAACGAAGAGTCTGCTACTGCCGCTGCTGAGGCCTCTGCTAGCAAGCCTAAGAAGGCTATGACAAAGAAACCAGCTGTCAAGATAAGTTCCTTAGCTGCAATGCCCTCACAGCCAAGCTCTTCAAGGCCCTCACGGCCTGATCCTCAAGCAACTTCTTCAAAAGCAGCTCCAACTCCCTCAGTTGCAAAGTCCTCAGCTGCTCCTGCAAAGTCCTCAGCACCTATGCATCTTGCCTCGTGCCAAAGGACTACTGGAATCTAAATTGCTTCTGGAGTCTCTGTAGGTTCCTCAGCTCCACCTCAGTCTTCAACAGCTCCGACCTTACTGAAGAAAAAGGCCACTGCTGGATGAGGCACAAGGCCAAGTCCTCACAAAAAGCAGGTCGCCTTTCAGGTTCCGTCAAGCGAAGACGAAGCTGATGATGAAGAATTAGCTGAGATCATCAGAGATCGACAACAAAGGGCCTCTAGTGCCAAAGGCAGTGCTGTGCCCCTCATGCTGGATCCAAGGAAGATCCTTGATTTCATCGATCTATGGCACAAGGATCCAAATACACCTTTGCCTGAATTAAACCTCACTCCTGGTCAAAGTCACATGTTGACGGCCTTCATTAATGAAGAGAAATGGAAATTTGAAAAGGCCAGGCAGGTGAAGAAGGCTCAGTACAAAAAGGAGCATTTTCTGAAGAACAATGTTGTGAAAATGTCTCCTGAAGAACTTGTGACTATGCAAGCTGAGATCAAAGCACTCAGTGATGAATTTCACGCATACCGTGCAGATTGGTTAGGCGCCAAAGTCAGATTCGTCAGAATGGCAAAGGGATTCACTCCAAATGTTGCAGCTTCATCGCAACCCAAATTTCCTCAGACTGACACATCTGCTCAGCCTACTGAAGAACATGCAAGCACAGCTGATGAAAATCAGACTGTTGAAGAAAATGAAAGCACCAGGGCTGATGAAGAAATTCCAGTCTCTGAAGAAAATGCCAGGGCAACCACCAATGTTGCGCCTGAAGAGCAAACCAGGCCAGTTGATACATCTGCTACTGCGCCTGAGGAATCTGAACAAGCCAGGGCAACTGCATCAGTTGTGCCTGAAGAAATTCAACCAATTTCATCTGCTCCTTCTGCAAAGTCATCACAGATGAAAGATGTCCTCCCTCCTGCATCAGAAGCGAGGAAGACCAAAGCCCTAGAGAAGGCTGCGATGAAGAAAAGGAAAGCATCTGCCTCCTCAGAGTCTTCAGCTCCCAAGAAAGTGAAGACTTTGACGAGCTCAACTGAGAACCCAATTGATGCTGTTCCAATATCATGCATGCCATCAAAGGAGATTATTCCCTTTGGTGAGGAATATGCAATTCCAAGTGAATCTGATGAAGAAGATCCTTCTGCTGCTTCGACAGAGCAGTTGGATGAAGACATTGAAGTGGACAATATCACTTCAACCCCGCTGGTATCATCGCCCATGCCTCTGTTCACTGCTGAAGAGGCAGGCGTTGAGGAATTTGATGATAAAGATGAGGATGTGGATATTGGGTCTACAACTCCTATTCTGAATGATGACTTTTGGGAAAGTCATCACCCCAATTCACCTCTGACAACACCACTACATCAAGTTCCTCAGTCCCCTGTGCCAACTGAAGAAATTCATACGGGCTCTGATGGACCTCAATCTTCACTTCAATCTATTCCTAAAGAAGTTCCAGCTGCTAGTGCTGAAGAAATGGAAGCCAATGCTGCTGCTGATACAACTACTGAAATTCCTCAGCCAGTGGCTCCAGTGGCTATACCTCAAGAGGCTGTGAAGACTTCAACTATAAACCTTCAGTCCAAGCCACAGAACCCTTACTCCAAGAAGCAGAAGTTCAATGCTGAAGATTTCTTCAATGAGCACGTATTCTTCACTGACTACAATCCCTATGACTCTGCTAAACTTCGTCGCAAGCGCTTCTGGACTGCTAGCCAGATGAACTTCTATTCCTCACTTTTGTTTGATAAGGACAAGATCTTTGACCATGACCAAATTCCTCATGTGGATATGGAATCTCTGCCCTGCTTCACCCCAGTCCTCAGTGTTCTTCATGACGCTGGGTTACTCAACTTCTGCACCGACATCTGCGATTGGAATGAAGAACTCATTCTTCAATTCTACGCCACATTGCATATCACTGGAAATGTTGAGGATGTCAATTCATGGGTATTGGACTGGATGATTGAAAATACTCATTACAAAGCACCAGTCTCTGAATTGCTTCATGCCATCCCAGTCAGTCCTCCCACTGAAGGTGCAAGGCTTCTCTATGTTGAACCTGAACTATCCGATCATCTGATGCAAGTGCTGATGAAGCCTTTGAAGCCAGGCCAAGCTCCAAGGACCAAATTCCTCGTCAAGGAATTGCTCTATGTGCCAAGGACAGCTTATCGCATTTTGACCAAAACCCTCAGTCCAATCAAGGGCCACAACTCTGATGACGAAGAGGTTGTTGGCATTATGAAGAATCTGCTGTTCAATATCATTCATGGTATTCCTATCAACTACCACGATTTCTTCATGAGGACTTTGGCCAATGCTGCTCTGTCACCTTTTGAGTTGAAGCCTTATGCTCCCTGGATCATGAAGTTCATCAGATCAAGGTCTTCAATTCATTATAAGGCTGACTTTCAAAATCATCTCAGCTTTTTGCCCCCTATTGAAGTCCTCAAACGGACTATTTCCTCAGCTGATGAGAAGGGCAAGGCTGCTGTTATAGATGAAGGCACTCGTCCATTGGATGGACAGTTTCACAAAGCTACTTCATATTCCACCAATGATGACTCTGCAACACAAGATTCTGCCGCCAAAGCTTCAGAACATAATCCTCAAGCCACAGCTCCGCGTGTGATGACTGATCGTGAACTTCTCCTTAGTCTTCATCAGAAAGTTGATCGAAATCACAAGTGGGTCAAGCGTCAGTTTGGTGCAATTCTTCAGAACATGACAGTCACTCAAAACACTGTGAAGAAGAATCACTACTACTTGCATGAAGTTTTTGACCGCACTTGGGCTATTCTGTCTAATCTTCATAGTGCTGAAGAACTCAAGGAGATGGGCTTCCAACAGGACTTTGACTGGTCTCAGCCACCTTCGAAGAAGTTCAAGAAAGTCAAAGTTCCTCAGCTTGTTGCCAGTTCATATTCTTCATCGCGCGAGACGGATGAAGCTGAAGACTTGAATGACAGCGTGGCAGGCCCTACTCCAACTGACGACCCTGGCGCTCCTCCATCAACATCATGATGATATTCTTCAGGGGTGTTAGTCCTCATCTTTCGTCCCTTTTGGTCACTCGATGACAAAGGGGGAGAAATTTGGGTTAGTCTTCAAGCGGGTCTCTATATATGGGCATTTTTTTTGCTAAGTTACAACTCTCGTTCTTCTGAAGTATTTGTTGGATCGAGTTGTAAACTTAAGTCCTATGGTGGTCTGATACTTTTGCTCTGTTTTTCTGCATGCTATTTCCTCAATATGTTAATGCACGCATGCTGAATTTCATCAGCCACCATATTTCATCATGCATTTCAAATTCTTCATATCATATGATTAAATGCGTGTATGAATTACAAGATATAGGAGGAGATCTCCATGATATTACACTACAATGTGCATTTACTATTCAAAACAAATTCCTCAAATATGGACATCTTCAGGGGGAGTTCTTCTATATCTTGCAATCAATTTCCTCAATATCAGTATTTACACTTCATATGTTTATCCCCGTTGAAAACTTAACCTATATTGTCTTCAATCACCAAAAAGGGGGAGATTGTAAGTGCATCTAGTGCCCCTTAGTGATTTTGGTGTATTGAAGACTTATAGGTTAAGGGACTAATGCGTTTGTGAGTGTACACAGGTCTATAAGTCTATGAGGAGTTTGATATTTATGATGAAAGTCGACCCCTAAAAATGAATGTCTTCAACTGAAGACTTTGGTTCTCTTGAAGACGTTGAAAGTGAAGAAATTGGTGTGACCTTGAAGACTAGATATTCATGCGAGGATTATGAAGCATGAAGACTTTTGTTTTCGTAGTTTCATTTTCTTATTTTTTTTGAGTCATAGGAAACACCGTACTGTTAAAGGGGGTCGAGGTAAAACGAAGGAAAAGTTTCCAAGTGATGCTCATCTCAAAATCCTACACCTACCCAATCCTTTCGAGTGAAGCCATTGGAAATCTCATACAGTTCAGTCAAGTTCTTCAGTGACAGAGACGAAGTTCTTCTGTTCTCTGAGGAATTTGTTCTAACTGAGGAGTTAGGAATTCGCCAGTGCGGATTGCCTACAAGTGAGGAACATGATAGCCCTAAGGAATTTGATACACAAATTTCCGACCGTTACTGTGCTACGCGCCAGCTGTCCAAATATCCTTCCCACCTAACGGTCATATCATTGAAGGGCATTTATGTCTTATCATGTCGGGCTGCTCCCTAGGCTATAAATAGCCGCCCCCTTCAACCTCTAGCTGGTTGGCTGCTCCGAGAGATAGATTGACACTTGTCATTTAGAGCATCCCATCCTCCGAGGACTTTGAGCGAAAATCATCAAGTGAGGAAAAACCCAAAAACCCAAACACCTACAAACCCAAAGTGATTGAGCATCACTGAAGAAATTGTTCCTGTGTGGAACCGATGCTTGTTACCTTTGAGGACTGTGCATCCTCCAGACGGTTAGGCGTCATGGTTTAGAGCATCCAAGAGGAAATTGTGGATCGCCGAGTGACCGAGTCTGTGAAGGTTTGGAAGTCACCTGAAGACTTACCACGAGTGATTGGGCGAGGTCTGTGTGACCTTAGCTCAAGGAGAATACGGTGAGGACTATGTGTCCGGGACTGTGTGTCCTCAGGTTTAAATACCTAGCCGCTCCAACCAGACGTACAACTGTCACAGCAGTTGGAACTGGTCTACCAAATCATTGTCTTCACCGAGCTACTGGTTCTATTTCCTCAACCCTTTCATTTCCCCATTCATGTGTTGATTTACTTGATCGTTACTGTGTGAAGACTTTGACTGAAGACTTTCTCAATTTCCTCAATCCTATTTCTTCAGTCACATAGTCTTCAGCCTGCTTATCCTGTGTTTCACGCTACCTGTACTCTGTGCCTATTTCATTTCATCATGATGACTGTTCTTATGCCATGTTATGTTTGCATCTGAGTACTGATTCCGCTGCTAAGTAGTTCGTGACTTAGGAATTTCCTCACTGAAATTCCTCAGTGACGAATTTGTAAAAATCGCCTATTCCCCCCCCCCCCCCTCTAGTCGATATAACGCACTTTCATTTATGAACTTTTCTGTAACCCGCCATGACATCAGTTCGCAGATCCACGGTAACCCGCCATGACATCAGGCGCATTAATTACATGTAGACCCAGCATATCTCAACAAATCTTTATTTTTAATGGACCTTCCGAAAATCGAGGCGTCTTTGTAGCCACATAATCATTTTTTCAGCCTCCTCGATTCCCGCGCATGCCATTTATCCACCTCCTTATAAATAGGGACAGGGGGTCTTCCTCTTCACTTTTACCTTGCCCCTTCGTCTTCATCTCCTTCCTCATGACGCCTCTGCCATCCCGAGCTCCGCCGCCGCCGTCTCCGTCCAGCATCCTCAATTCCGGCCGCTGCATCGACCTGATCGGGCCAGAGCACTGCGGCACGCCTCCGCTGTTCATCAGCATCAGTAAGTACTCCTCCTCCCACATATCAGATCTCCATTAGGGTTCGCCCAGTTCGTCGGAGTTCTTCTTGGTTCTTCTTTAGATCGAGTAGTCTTGCTCTGAATATGATACCAAACCTGTGCGGTAGCAGTTTAGCACTCGTTTTCAATACCAGAATACATACCCTCTATAAAAGATCTCATCTGAGCAGACGAACTTTCCGCTGCCGTCACCTTAGGTTTAGAATTTATTTCATTTTCTGAACTGTTGTAGATCCAAAATCGTAACGTCGATCTGTGGAATCTGTTTGTCCATCACTTAGCAAATCCTCACTTATAGATCTGAAATATGGCAACTGTTTGGGCAGCTTAACTGACAAACCGTAACCCGCCATGTACCATTAGTCCCCTTGTTAAGCCGCCAATACATGTTCACAATTCGTATGATCGAGCACTGCCTTCCGGTTTAATCATGTCAACCTTTATAACACTTACTTTTCAATCATTGGCCGGCTTAACAACATAATCTTAAACCGGCAATATTTTCCTTTCAGGCCTTCATCCTCAAAATGACCAAAACTGTCACCTCATGCAACTGGGTCGCTTCCACTGTCATGGAAGAAATCCTTACTGAATTTGTAAACGAAGGCGTCCTGGCTAAAAAGAGTGTGATCCACTGGAGAGCCCCAGGAACCGAGACCACCCCTGAACCAAAAGAGGGTGAAGTTGTAATTTTCACTGATCACATGCTCCGGGGGTTCACTCCACCCGGCTCAAAACTCTTCCGTGATGTGTTGCACTTCTTTCAACTTCATCCGCAAGATATTGGGCCCAACTCTGTTTCAAACATCTGCAACTTCCAAGTTTTCTGCGAAGTATATCTTCAACAGGAACCCACTGTAGAGCTGTTCAGGGAATTCTATTACTTGAACCGCCAGACTGAGTTCACAGATGGGCCCAGCCTAGAACTAGGTGGCATTTCAATCCAGAGGCGCAAAGAAGCTACTTTCCCAGCCACTGCACTTCCCAGTCATCCCAAGGACTGGAACCAGACTTGGTTTTACTGCCAAGACACATCTCCAGAAGGTGAAAATCCTTTGCCGGGTTATCGTCCAAGCCGGCTTAGCAACAGGCACCCCCTCCCTGACCGGATCAGCACAGCAGAACGAGCCAAATATATGCCCATTTTTGGAAAAATCAGAGCCTTAATGGCCAATGGCTTAACTGGAGTTGACCTAGTTCGATGCTGGGTCGCATGGAGAATTTTACCTTTAAGCCGCCGGACCGGCTTAATGTGCGAGTATACCTGTGACGTCAAAGATCCACAACGCCACAGCCGAGTGCAATTGGACGATGAAAGCCTCAACAAGATGGTTAAGATATTGTTGAACGAAAGCTTGGCCACTTGCAGCAAGACGGGGCTGAACCCTTTTTGCACCCTCAACAAGCCACCAGTTGTGAGTATTTGCGAACAGTTTTCATTAACTCATTATCTGTCAATCTGCCTTTTCATTCTTACTTGAACCTCTGCAGGCTGACTCCCCCTTCTAGAAGAAGAGGCTTCAAGATAAACCGGCCAAGAAGACCAGGACCAAAATCTTGGCTAAGAAACCTGCCAAGAAGAAATCAGAAGTAGTTGATCCATTTACTCTTGATGAAGAGTCGGAGGTAGAACTTGATTCTCTTGGCTCCTTTTTTGTTCATCTTATTGACATTGATCACTATCAGGATGACGCGGAAGACAACTACGCAGATGGTGAAGAGGTAACTATCCTTTCCTCCGACTCAGAACCTCTGCCAAGATAGAAAATTCATCAAGCAAGCCAGAAAGTAAGGTTTTCTCACCCTTTAGCTTACTTGGATCCCAACTTTATTTTGAAGAAGCAGCAGCATGAAGCTCGCCGCACAACCCGGAACAGTGGTGGTAGGATTCTTTCTTCCGACTTACCAAACACGCCGGCTCCTCGCAAGCGTCGTCCAGAGGTTTCACATATTTCCGACTTAGCTTACCCCAAGGCGGGTCTTTTTCGCCAACCTCTTGACCCATCTGATTCAAACTATCAGGGGACCTCTCATTCTTCCTCTGGCAACTCAACTGGGACTCAAATTCCCTTGTTCAAAACTGTTCCTGGGTAAGAAATACTTAAGCCTGTTTGCCTTAATACCTTATTCCATTAATACACTAATCTCATCATGAGTTGTTATTGTCAGCGCCATGGCCAAGCCCAGCAAAAAGCTTAAAGTTAACAAGCCAGCTGAAGATCCCAAGGCTACTGACCCGGAGAAGCGGACTGTGTCTGAATCCATGCCTCGAACTTCAGAAACGGCTATGGATGACCCGCCACCAGAAGAGCCCCTTGTCACTATGGATACCATGAATGTTGATCCAGAAATTGCTAAGCCGCCCAGGCCCGCTCAGCCGGCTCAAGATACTAAAGACGTCATAGTCACTGGGACGGCTTATGCTGCACCAGGTAATCCCACCGTCTTATCCAAGCACAGCGCCAAGGAAGAATTTTCTGCTGTTGATAAGGGCAAGTGGAAAGTGGACTTGGAAGGCTATGCCCAGTTCAATGCTCAGGAGATTTATTCAGGCTATCTAAACCGCCTTCACACTAGTCGTGACTTTGAAGCCGGCCTGGTCAACCTTATGAAGGAAAGTTTTGAGGTAACCACTATCATCTTTTCCATATATCTCTGCCAGCCGCCAAGTCTACTGGATATGATAAAATTGAATATACTGTAGACTTCAGATAGCCTCTTTAATCTTTTATTACTGTCATAGCGTCTTGGAGTTGCAGAGTCAAAACGAGTAGCCCTCAAGGGCTGGCTTAAGCTGCATAGCTAAAACCGGGACTTCAAATTGTAGTTCTCAACTTCGCATATGTAGCCCCCAAGGGCCAGCTTATTCAGCATCAATAAGCCGGGACTTATCACCATAATTGTGAATAAAATCCAAGTATGTAGCCCCCATGAGTCGGCTATAATTATAACAGTGTAACCGGGTCATCATATAATTGTCTTGAAGAAAAGAGCAATGTGCATTAGCCCCCAAGTGCCAAGTAAAATACTTGTATTATGCTTGGGACTTAAAATAAGATGATCATCAGAACGTCATACTGCCTACCTTTTTATGTGACAGGCTGAATTGAACATGAAGGAATCTCAAGTCAGTGACCTGAGGCAAAACATTCAGACCCAGCAATCTGAGACTTCCAAGGCCAAATCAGAACTGAAGACCGCTTTGGAAAATATTGAACAAGTGAGAAAGGACTTCAGTGTTGAGAGAAACGGCTGGGAAACCGAGAAGGCAGCTCTACAAAAAAGAGCAGAAGATGCTGAAGCTGCCCTTAAGCCGGTTACTGACGAGTTATCCGGCTTAAAACATCAAATCAATAGCATGACAGCTGCCATCTTTGGTAAGCGATAATATATTTCAATCTTTCATCATCCATGCCTTGAACAATCATTCGGCCGGCTTATCAATCTCTTTGGCAACGCAGGCTCCAGAATCTCCCACTTTGGCTCAGACATGCGCATGAAGCTGAAAGCTGCCTACACTCTTATAGAGCAATTATACACTGGCGCTCAACGAGCTATCTCTGCCTCCACCCATAAGAAGCAACCGCCTTCCCTCATCAAGGAAATGTTGGAGAAGCTATCTGTGCTTCCACAAAGAGTTGAAGAATTAAAACGATCAGCCGCCAGAGCCGGTGCCATCACAGCCTTGAGCCGGGCAAAGGCATGGCAAGCAGAGCTTGACCCGGCAGAACTAGCCACCGGCTGTCCGAGTTTAAAAGAAGATGGGTCTCCCTTCAGTGCCGAGGACTTCACAAAAATAGTAAGGGAGATGCGTCCTTTTGCAAGCAAATTGGCCCAAGAGACTGATCTCTCCAAATATCATCCGGTTTATGATGCTGAAAATGCCAAAGTGAAGGCGCCGGTGTATGAGGCCATGGACCTTATCCCACCAACGCGTAAGCACACCTTCGCTCCTGACATTGACCCGTCAACCCTTATAGATGATGAAGATGTTTTCAAAGCTTTGACTGGGATCGATTGGTCATCACCTAACTTCCAGACGACAAAGGAGGAAGAACAATCGGTGCATGATGATCCGGAAGCCTCAACCCGCCAAGACCAAACCAACTGATGCAAGAGCCGGTTTACCATCCGCATCATTGGATGTTGTGTGCATAAAAACACTCAATTCGTTTGGGCCGTCCAATGCCTTGTAATAGGTAGTTGAAAACAATGATCTGCCATGCCATCGTGCATGTTTATGTATAATACTTTTAAGCCGCCGATCCGATGTTGAAGATCTGCCACTTATGCTCATAATATCGTTAATCATCCAGATCATGTTTATCCCATTGTCTGCATACAAACAGATAACATGTGCCCTGTGATATTTGTTCATACTGCCGGCTCACCACGCCATATGCAGTAAGGGTAATAGCCCAAGGATTTAGAGCGCAGAACTCCAAGTGTATAAGCAAAACACACTGGTGACTTATCGTCCAAAGCCAGGCCGGTTTATCAAAACTTCGGATATACTCAAACATGAGTTACAAGGATCAAGGCTACATGGCCTGAATCAATTTCAAACCATATATCAATATGGTACAAAAGATGAACCCAAAAAATGTTCAAAGCAAAGATAAATCAGATAAAACAAGGCCTTCATAGGCTGCCAAGCCTCAATATCAAGTGCTATTCAAGGGCCGCACAGCCACTGAGTTAATCCTTCATTCAAACCTGTAAACCAGGCCTCACATGACCAATCGCCGTTTTAACTTTGACAAGTTCAGGGTCTTTATAAGATTGACTATCAAGAGTACGGCGAGTCATTCCAGGATTACCTGGTCGGAGTGGCAGGTATACAAAGGCAGGATAACCCGGATTTTTGGTGAATACACCTGGCGTCCAAGCCTATTACACGGGACAACAAAGCTCTGTTTCATTAAACAAGAAGCCCCCAAGCAATCTTTCAATCCAGGCGTATAAGCCGGAGCAATAGGGTAGTCACAGCTATGCTCAATGAGCAGGAAGCCCCCATGTTATTTGTAAAAAGGCGTGCAAGCCGGATCAAGAGGGTAATCATAGCTATGCTCAGTGAGCAGGAAGCCCCCAAGTGATCTTATGAATTGACAATAAAGACTCAGATTCTCAGAAATGAAATGACAGAGGCCCTGAATTATCAGGGATGCCGGCTTTATTATACTAATCATAATATATACATTGGTAGAAATATGTACATCACAAGAGCTGGTGGCTTAGGTGTAATAGGGCCGAAGATGAGCAATGTTCCATGGCCGGCGGGTCTCCTCCTCCGACGTGCGTGAGTCCTTGTGGTCTCGAACATCGATAAGGTAGTATGACCCGTTGTTCAGATTTTTGCTGACCACAAAGGGCCCTTCCCAAGGTGGGGATAACTTGTGCATGTCAGTTTGATCCTGGATAAGCCGGAGCACCAAGTCACCTTCTTGAAAGGTCCGGGTTTTAACCCGGCGGCTATGATAACGACGCAGGTCCTGCTGGTAAATCGCTGAACGAGCCGCCGCAAGGTCACATTCCTCATCCAGAAGGTCAAGAGCGTCCTGACGTGCTTTTTCATTATCAGCTTCAACATAAGCCGCCACACGGGGTGAGTCGTGACGGATGTCACTAGGGAGAACCGCCTCTGCTCTGTAAACCATGAAGAAAGGCGTGTAACCCGTAGATCTGTTGGGGGTAGTATTGATACTCCATAGCACTGAAGGCAACTCCTCAACCCAACAACCCGGCGTCCTCTGCAAAGGGACCATAAGCCGGGGTTTTATTCCTCTCAAGATTTCTTGATTGGCTCTTTCAGCTTGACCATTGGACTGGGGGTGGGCCACAGATGAAACATCAAGACGAATATGCTCTTGTTGACAAAATTATTTCATAACACCCTTAGACAGATTGGTACCATTATCAGTGATGATACTATGAGGGTATCCAAAATGAAAGATCACCTTTTTGATGAATTGAACCGCCGTCGCTGCATCACACTTGCTGACCGGCTCAGCCTCAACACACTTTGTAAACTTGTCAACTGCCACCAGGAGGTGAGTTTTTTTATCCTTGGATCTTTTAAAAGGTCCAACCATGTCCAGCCCCCAGACTGCAAATGGCCAAGTAATTGGAATCATCCTCAATTCTTGAGCCGGCACGTGAGCTCGTCTTGAAATTTTTTGACGACCATCGCACTTACTAACCAAATCCTCTGCATCAGCATGAGCCGTCAGCCAATAGAACCCATGATGAAAAGCCTTAGCCACGAGAGACTTAGAGCCGGCATGATGGCCACAATCTCCTTCATGAATCTCTCATAGAATCTCACGGCCCTCCTCAGAAGAAACACAACGCTGAAAAAACCCCGTAACACTGCATCGGTGCAACTCACCATAGACAATAGTCATTGACTTAGACCGCCGGGTTATCTGCCTGGCCAAAGTTTCGTCTTCAGGTAACTCACCCCGGGTCATATAAGCCAAATATGGAACTGTCCAATCAGGAATAACATGGAGAGCCGCCACCAACTGTGCCTCCGGGTCAGGAATAGCAAGATCTTCCTCCGTAGGCAATTTAACCAAAGGATTATGCAAGATATCAAGGAAGATATTAGGTGGTACCAGCTTACGCTAGGACCCTAGTCGGCTTAGAGCATCAGCAGCCTCATTTTTCCGGTGATCAACATGCTCCACTTGATAACCCTTGAAATGACCAGCAATAGCATCAACCTCTCTGCGATAGGCCGCCATGAGTGGGTCCTTGGAATCCCAAGTGCCTGAAACTTGCTGAGCCACCAAGTCTGAGTCGCCAAAACACCTCACCCGGCTTAGATTCATCTCTTTAGCCATCCGAAGACCATTGAGCAAGGCTTCATACTCAGCTGCATTGTTAGTACAAGGGAACATCGACCTTAGAACATAACAAAATTTATCACCTCGTGGGGAAGTCAAAACAACTCCAGCCCCCGAGCCTTCCAACTGCCTGGATCCATCGAAGTGAATAGTCCAACATGTGCTATCCGGCTTTTCTTCAGGCATCTGCAACTCTGTCCAGTCATTGATGAAATCCACAAGTGCTTGAGACTTGATAGCTGTCCGAGGCATATACTTCAAACCATGGGGTCCAAGCTCAATGGCCCACTTGGCAACCCGACCTGTGGCTTCTCTGTTTTGAATAATATCTCCCAAGGGAGCAGAACTGACCATAGTGATGGGATGACCAAGGAAATACTGCTTCAACTTACGACTAGCCATGAACACGCCATAAACTAGCTTCTGCCAATGTGGGTATCTCTGCTTGGATTCAATGAGTACATCACTGACATAATAAACCGGCCGCTGAACCAGATATTCCTTGCCTGATTCCTTTCTTTCCACAACAATTGCCACACTGACGGCTCGGCTATTAGCAGCCACATATAATAACAAGGGCTCCTTATCAATAGGAGCTGCAAGGATTGGCGGCTCAGCCAACTGCTTTTTCAATGCCTCAAATGCCTGATTAGCAGCATCACTCCAGACAAAATGATCTGTTTTCTTCATCATCTGATACAGAGGGATAGCCTTTTTGCCCAAATGGCTTATAAACCGGCTTAAAGCCGCAATACGACCTGCCAGACGCTGGACGTCATTAATACACGCCGGCTTAGCCAAAGAAGTGGTAGCCTTGATTTTCTCCGGGTTAGCTTCAATGCCTCTTTCAGAAACCAAAAAACCCAACAGCTTGCCTGCTGGCACACCAAAGACACACTTGGCCGGGTTAAGCATCATCTTGTAGACCCAGAGATTGTCAAAGGTCTCTTTTAAATCATCTATCAAAGTCTCTTTCTTCCTGGATTTCACAACAATATCATCCACATAAGAATGAACATTGCATCCAATCTGGTCATGCAGGCAATTTTGAACACACCGCTGATAAGTCGCCTGGGCACTCTTGAGCCCAAAAGGCATAGACACATAGCAGAAGGCTCCAAAGGGAGTGATGAAAGTTGTCTTCTCCTGGTCCTTAACTGCCATTTTGATCTGATGATAACCAGAGTAAGCATCCAAAAAACTCAAACGCTCACAACCCGCCGTAGCATCGATGATCTGATCAATATGAGGGAGAGCAAAAGGGTCAGCCGGACAGGCCTTGTTAAGGTCTGTGTAATCCACACATACGCCAAGTGCCATTCTTTTTAAGTACCAACATCGGGTTAGCCAACCACTCAGGATGAAAAACTTCAATAATAAAACCAGCCGCCAAGAGCCGGGCCACTTCCTCACCAATGGCCTTGCGCCTCTCTTCATTAAAACGACGAAGGAATTGCTTGACCGGTTTAAACTTTGGATCAACATTGAGAGTGTGCTCAGCGAGTTCCCTCGGTACACCTGGCATGTCTGAAGGTTTCCATGCAAAGATGTCCCGATTCTCACGGATGAACTCGATGAGTGCGCCTTCCTATTTCGGATCCATATTAGCATTGATACTGAACTGCTTGGATGAGTCGCCAGGAACAAAGTCAACCAGCTTGGTGTCATCTGCCGACTTAAACTTCAACAAGGGATCATGCTCTGTGGTTGGTTTTTTCAAAGGTGTCATATCTGCCGGGTCAACATTATCTTTGTAGAACTTCAACTCCTCTGTCGCACAAACAAACTCAGCATAAGCAGCGTTGCCTTCTTCACATTCCAGGGCTATCTTCCTGTTACCATGCACCGTGATGGTGCCCTTATGACCAGGCATTTTGAGCTGCAGATAAACATAACAAGGCCGTGCCATAAACTTGGCATAAGCCGGCCGCCCAAACAGGGCGTGATAAGGGCTCTGAATCTTGACCACCTCGAAGGTTAACTTTTCAGCCCTGTAATCGTGATCATCGCCAAAAGCTACCTCCAAAGTTATCTTACCCACTGGATACGCCGACTTACCAGGCACCACCCCATGAAAGACAGTAGAAGACGGCTTAAGATCTTTGTTAGTTAAATTCATACGGCGAAAAGTATGATAGTAAAGGATATTGATACTACTATCTCCATCCATAAGCACTTTAGTAAACTTGTACCCTCCAACCTGAGGTGCAACCACCAAAGCCAATTGACCCGGATTGTCAACCCGAGGCGGGTGATCCTCTCGACTCCACACAATAGGTTGTTCAGACCATCGCAAGTAGCGAGGAACTGCCGGCTCAACAACGTTCACTGCACGCTTATGAAGTTTTTGGTCTTGCTTGCATAGGCTCGTGGTGAACACATGATATTAACCACTATTCAACTGCTTTGGATTACTTTGATAACCAGACTGTTGCTGCCGATTCCCTTGACCAGATTGCTGATTAAAACCACCTTGATTGCCTTGGCCCTGAAAGCCGGAGCTTGAGCCGCCATGCCCAAAACCAGGTCCGTGAGAGCCGGATCCTGACCCGCCATGCGGGCCATGGTTGTTCTGGAAAAAACTGGAATTTCTATATTCCCTCATGATGAAGCAATCTTTCCATAGATGGCTGGCCGGCTTATCCTGTGTACCGTGCTTTGGGCAAGGCTGATTCATCATCGCCTCAATGTTGAACTTTGGCCCGCCAAACCGGGGCACTGATGACTTCCCCTTGCGATGCTGATTATTATTCTGCGTATTGGTATTCGCCACAAAATCTGAACCACCGTCCAACTACTTGCGCTTACCATTGTTACCTTGACCCGTCGGACTATGTTGTTGTCCCTTTGCATTGCCATTCTTCTTCCCCTTCCCAACTTTCTCCTCATCGGACTCGGGGTCCTTAGTGCTATCAGAATCAGCATATTTGACGAGAGCCGCCATGAGCTCTCCCATATCATTGCAGTGGCGCTTAAGCCGCCCCAGCTTCTGCTTCAGGGGGAGGAAACGGCAATTCTTTTCCAACATCAGGACGGCTGAACCGGCGTTGATACTGTCCGATGAGTGAATAATAGTTGATATCCGGCGCACCCAATTAGTGGTTGACTCGCCCTCACCCTGCACGCAAGAGTCTAAATCAAGAATCGACATAGGCTGCTTGCACGTGTCTTTGAAATTTTGGATAAAATGCGTCTTCAACTCAGCCCATGACCTGACGGAGTTAGGGGGCAATCCCTTCAGCCAAGTGCGCGCCGGTCCATCCAACATCATAGTGAAGTACTTAGCACACGCAGCATCACTAACATCCAACATCTCCATGGCCATCTCATAACTCTCAATCCAAGCCTCTGGGGGCTGATCCACTGTGTAATTAGGCACCTTGCGAGGGCCCTTAAAATCCTTGGGCAGGCGCTCATTACGTAAAGCCAGCACTAAGCATGGCACCCCAAGGGTTCTCGAGGTTACTCCTGCCTCCACGGACGCCGATGGGTAAACCGGAGATTGTTGATGAGCTGTCAACTGAGCCGCCAACCGGCCTCCCAACCAACGTGCCCTGCCCTGATCTATCAAAGTCTGAGCATCATTACTAGCACGCGGCGGGTCATGCCTACGAGGTTGGTTATGGTGCCGCTCACTGCTTGAAACTGCTGGCGAGTCAATATGCCTGCTATAACTCGGGCTTGGCCGCGGGGTTGAATGAATCCGTTCCCGACTATATGAATAAGCCGCCTGTTGTGCCACCACTGTCTGAAGAAGCTCTCCGGCTCTCTGTATCTCCATCGCGGCTGGTAACTCGCCTTCAACAGGGAGAGCCGCCAATCGCGTAGCTGCCGCAATCATATTGTCCAAGGGGTTAGAATAATGACCCGGCGGTGTTGGGACATGCCGAGGCGGGGTTAAATTCAAATGGGGCGGGTCTGCAGCACGTGGTTGAACCATCGCTCCAGTCCCGGTCGCCTCAACAACCCGGTTCACCACGGGCAGGTTACTAGTTCCAGCCCCAGGTGTGTTGAAAAGATTCCTTGCATCGTACTCCGGAGGTAGACGACTCTGGTACCTCCTTCGCAGAACGGCGTAGATGCATTCTGATCCAGGCTTAACCGAAAATTCTCTGCTTGAATCCGTTGAGACGCAGCGTCCAGGGCGGCTCATTATGTCGCCATCCTAGTATTTTCAGCATTAAACTCCTCCTTGGCTTGAGCTATCTCATCTCGCAGCTTCGCGACATCCACCTTATGCTGTGCTTGATTCTCTGGTGTTACCTCTGCAGCTAATAAGGTCGCCAAAGCCTCCAAGAGCTTGGATAAAACTTGAGCCGGCGGGCGCGCAGAGTTACTCGCCCCAGCCGTTGCCATGGCCGTTGAACCGGAAGTCATGGCTGCAGCAGTTGACGAATTGAGCACCGATTGAGTGCCGGCCATGAATATCGCGACTCTGTTCGGTGGCTCATTGGGGTCCGGAATACTGTCACCATAGGAATAGCCCCCAAGCCGGCCGTTTTGTAACTGATACATTGAATCGGTCTCGTCGGTTGAGGACTCATCACCAGAGTAGAGGGCCGTCTCTCCACCGGATACAGTTCCTTCCTCAATATCCGCCCCTTGGATGCAACCAACAAAGGCGCGCTTTATGGCGGGTTGAAACTTGGCGGGTCGTGCACGCTGAGCCGTCTCGACGATGTCGGTGCAGGTGTCCGGCTCAGGCTCCGACTCACCGATCTTGCCAATGAAGACATGGATTCCGCCGAAGGGGAGCCGATACCCGTACTCGATTGAGCCGGCCTCGGGGCCCCAGCCTGCATCGTCGATGTAGAGCTTGCCGCGACGACTCTTGGTCATCCGACCCACAGCGTATCCCTTGATCCCTGCAAAGTTGCCCTCAGGAACTCGAAACCACCGTGCACTGGCCCCACGGTGGGCGCCAACTGTCGTGCACTTAACACGGCAGATGCCCTAGCAAAAGGACTTAGGTGTGGAGCCATCGCAACTAGGTTAGCTTGAAGGGGTTGAACAGAACAAAGGACACAGAGAGTTTACCCAGGTTTGACCCCTCTCAATGAGGTAAAGGCCTACGTCCTGCTTTCAGTTGTATTGCTGGAGTTTCGATTACAAGGGAGCGAATACGCTTGACCTAGCTTTCGATTGATTGTTTTCTGACTTAAGCCGCCGCCGGGTCACCCCTTTATATACACAGGTTGATGCCCGACGGCTTACAAAGTCCCGGCCGGCTTATACACAATGTGTCTGGCTCGGTGACTAACTAAGCTTGCCTTACAATATAGTTTAATCATATGGCGGTTCATCCTCTTGGGCCTCAAGTCGCCTCTGGGTCTTGGGCCTTCAATAAGCTTGCTTCATGACCCGCCATCTTCATCTTTAAGTCGCCAGTGGTATGACCCGGCCCCTCCTGGGCGGGTCATACCCAATAGTTATATCCCCAACACATACCCTTGTAGACCGAAAGCGTTAACGATCTAGAGATCATGGTTGGCGTAGTCGTACTCGGGTCGAGATCCAATCTGATCCAAGGATCGCACGTGCGACACCTTCGAGTTTAGCACACGTACGGCTCGGTGATGTCTCCTCCTCCTTGATCCAGCAAGCGAGGAAGAAGAGGTAGATGAGATCTGATCCAACATGACGGCGTGGTGGTGGTGGTGGCAGCGGAACTCCGGCAGGGCTTCGCCAAGTGCTACACGGACAAGAAGTGGAGGGAGAGGGAGAGGCCAGCCGCCGTGGTCAAGGGATGGGCTACCCCTTGCGTCTCCTCTCTATTTATATAGGGGGAAGTACATGCCTAGCCCTCGCCCCTCCTCTAAGGGAGGGGGTGGCAGCCAAGGAGGGGAGGAGGGCCCTCCCCTTTAGGGTTTTCCACACCTAGGTGCATGGGCCTTGTAGGGTTTGGTACTGTTGGCCCATTAAGGCCAGGGCGCCCCCCTATAGCCCATGCTACTGCTAGAGACATGGTGGAACTCTTGGTGGACTTCCGGAACCTTTTGGAAGCTTCCTAGTACAATACCGAAAAAATCTGAACTTTTTCCGGAACCCCGATAACAACTTTCCATATATAAATCTTTACCTTCGGACCATTTCGGAACTCCTCATGACGTCCAGGATCTCATCCAGGACTCCAAGCAACCTTCGGTCACCAACGTTAATATATCATTACTACCCTAGCACTACCGAATGTTAAGCGTGCAACCCTACGGGTTTGAGAATCATGTAGACATGACCGAGACACCTCTCCGATTAATAACCAATAGCGGGACCTGGATGCCCATATTGGTTCCTACATATTCCACGAAGATCTTTATTGGTTGAACCCCGATGTCGAGGATTCAGTTAATCCCGTACGCAATTCCCTTTGTCTGGCAATATGTTACTCGCCGGAGATTCGATCGTCGGTGTCTCCATACCTAGTTCAATCTCGTCCCTCGCACCATCGTACCGGAGATTGACTCCGAAGAAACCCCAGATACCAATCCGGCTAGTCTCGTCCTGCTAAACGAGATGCTAGATTGGATCCAGACGATAACCATCACGGACGGCCCATCCTCGACCTACGCTCGGCTTGGTCTTGAGGTAGGCCATAGGGAATTTTACGCTCCACCCACCACCCACTTAGAAGCCACTATCAAACATTTAACCGACATGTTGGACTACGCTTCTGAGGAAGCCGACTACAGGGACGAAGATGTCAATAAGCCCGGCGAGGAGCCGCCCAAACGCCGACGATCCAAGGGGCGTAGGGGCAAGGAAAGCAACATGGGCACCAGGGAAGATGATACCCCGGACAATATGATCGACCCCCCCCCCCCCCCCCCGAGCAACAGCCTGATGGCTCAGAGAGGCATGAGGACCAGTATAACCCCGAGGACCTCAATGACTCAAAGGACAGTAACTACCTCCCTCTCTCCAAAGAGGAGGTCAGCCTAGGAGCCGAAGATTTCATAATCCCTCAGGACCCACTGGATCGGGAGAAGTTCAAGCGGCAACTTATAGCCACTGCACGAAGCCTGAAGAAGAAGCAGCAACAGCTGAAGGCCGAACAAAACACCCTCAACGATAGATGGACAAAAGTCCTGGTGGCCAAAGAAGGGTACGGCTATGAACAGCAAACCAAAAGCTACCCAAAGCGAAAACTGCTGCCACAATTCGATGACGAGGTCCTTGCGCCCTGATGTCGCCAGAACTACGTCGGTATTTCCCCAAAGAGGAAGGGATGATGCAGCACAGCTACGGTAGGTATTTCCCTCAGTTATGAAACCAAGGTATCAATCCAGCAGGAGAACCAAGCAACACTATGTAAACGGTACCTGCACACAAAGAACAAATACTTGCAACCCAACGCGTAAGAGGGGTTGTCAATCCCTCCACGGTAAAAAGATAGATAAATTTGTGGTAGATTGGATAAATAGCTCTCGATAAAACATGAAATAAAATAAGTAATAAAAAAGTGCAGCAAGGTATTTTTGGGTCTTTGGAATAATAGATCTGAAAACAAAAGCAAATAAAAATAGATCTCAAAGAAAATATGATAAAGAATAGACCCGGAGGCCTTAGATTTCACTAGTGGCTTCTCTCGAGAAAATAGCATACGGTGGGTAAACAAATTACTATTGGGCAATTGATAGAAGATCAAATAATTATGATGATATCCAGGCAATGATCAATATACAGGCATCACGTCCAAGATTAGTAGACCAACTCCTGCCTGCATCTACTACTATTACTCCACACATCGACCGCTATCCAGCATGCATCTAGTGTATTAAGTTCATGGAGAAACGGAGTAATGCAATAAGAACGATGACATGATGTAGACGAGATCTATTCATGTAGGAATAGCCCCCATCTTGTTATCCTTAATAGCAACGATACATGCATGTCTTGCTGCCCCTTATGTCACTGGGAAAGAACACCGTGCGATCGAACCCATCACAAAGCATCTCTTCCCATGGCAAGAAACATCGATCTAGTTAGCCTAACTAAACCAAAAATTCGAAGAAGAAATACGAGGCTATAAATAATCATGCATATAAGAGATCACAGAAGACTCAAATAATACTCATGGATATAGATCTGATCATAAACTTAAAGTTCATCGGATCCCAACAAACACTCCGCAAAAAAGAGTTACATCTAATAGATCTCCAAGAGACCATTGCATTGAGAATTGAAAAGAGAGAAGAAGCCATCTAGCTACTGCCTATGGACCCGTAGGTCTATGGTGAACTACTCACGCATCATCGAAGAGGCACCAATGAGGATGATGAACCCCTCCGTGATCGTGTTCCCCTCCGGCAAGGTGCTGGAAAAGGGCTCTGGATTGGATCTCATGGTTCTGGAACTTGCGGCGGCTGGAATTGTGTTTCATCGACTCCCCTAGGGTTTCTGGAATATTTGGGTATTTATAGAGCTGAGAGGCGGTGGAAAGGACTCCCGTGGGCCCCACCACACACCTAGGCGTGCCAGGGGCCTCTGGCACACCCTGGTGGGTTGTGGGCCCCACGGGCCTCCCCTCTGGCACTTCCTTGGCTCCCAAGTTGTCTTCTGGGCAGAAAAAAATCTCCAAAAAGTTTCATGGCATTTGGACTTCGTTTAGTACTAATATTCTGCGAAGTAAAAAATAAGCAAAAAACAGCAACTGGCACTGGGCACTATGTCAATAGGTTAGTCCCAAAAAATGATATAAAGTTGCTATAAAATGAATGTAAAACATCCAAGAATGATAATATAACAGCATGGAACAATCAAAAATTATAGATACGTTGGAGACGTATCAGTAAGTCGTACTTACTGCATAGTGTCTTTGGCGGTCACAGGTTTGCGTTGCTCACACGAGTGTGGCGTTCCTCAGGCATGTTTGCGGATCTTCCAACGAGTGCGGAGGATGCGGCAAGGCACTTCGCAGCTCGGGAGGGCGATGCCGAGCATAGGCTGTTCTGGGCGCAATTCCAGGCGCCCGAACACCCTTCCCTTCTGAGTAATCAGATGAAGCAGCTGATGGAGTTGCACCGGATGGCGGAACCGGCCATGAAGGACCTTTGTGTTCGGCTATGGCCGTAAGAGCCGATACCAAGCAGCTACTTCGGCCTGGTGCAGAAGCTGTGCGACGCCGCGTCCCGGGTTGACGCTGTTACGCACTCCGTGTGCATCGAGGGAGCTCAGATGCCCTTCGCAAGGACCATGGTGCACTAGCCCAAGATCAAACCGGTCGAGATGGCCACCGGACCCCTGCCCTCTTGGAAGGAGCACAAGCTCCCCAAGCTGTATTTCCCCATCGTGATGGATGGTGCTCGGGCGGTGGAGGCCCAGTGTTCGAAGGATGTAATTCTTGAGTGAGCGCACTATCATGTATGAAATGACAATTAAACCTTTTGTTTTATAATGCGGTTGCTCTGTATGGTTTATCATACGTTGTCTGCTTTATACTTATTTGACTCATGTGCGGCTGTTTTAATCTGAAAGTTACCAGTCATCGGCTTCAGCCCCGGTGTAGATGCTACAAGGGGTGTTTCAACCTCTGCGTTGTGACCCTTAGCCGACGTCTCGGTGCCCGAAGGTGGTAGTGTTTGAGGGAAACCAGGAAATCAGACTATATGGCTTTAGTGCTTTCACTTAGCCATAGGAGCTTGACTGCGGGGGCTAGCGACTAGCCCCCAGTGTTTTTGTGATATTCGGGTGAGCCAAGGTATATACCTTTATCACATGGTTTGGCCGAACACAAACCCTTCGTATAACACGGTATAATCTCCAACAATTTCTAGCTTAACACTTGTCATCAGATCGCCGACCAGTTCTCGCTTATTATGACAGTCAGTTTTTGTCTTTGTCCTCTGCGGTACTTAGCCAGGCGAGCTGGAAGTACAATCGCATTGGTTCTCCCTTTACCCTATTAGCCGAACATGCGGAACGTAAGAGGGTAAACACAGGAGCTGGGCAACCCAACTATTGACCCAAGACATAATTCGGAACCGATTCATATAATGCAATATCCGAGACACCGAACACATAGGAAAAAGAAGATAGTGCCGGACTGATGCTTGGGGCGAGTGTTATAATCGAGCCCCCTGTTTATTAGCCGATCGCATCTAAGGAAGATGTCTACCGAACTAGTTTGTTTCGGCGTCGAAGAGCGAAAAAGGTTATGCGACATAAATGACTGCAAGAGGACCGTAAATAGTGGTCTTTATTCCAATGAGCTCGTGACGTCTAGGCGTACAATTCGAACTGCTGAAGCAATTGTTGCAGGTACTTTGTAGAATAAATTTTATAGATGAAAGGTTTACACAGGGCCTTGATGCATGGGTTGATGCCCCTACCGTGCCCTGCTGCACGTCTGCGCCTTTGCTTCTGTGGGGAAGAAGAACTCTTTTGGAGGGGATAATAATCGGCCGACGGGCCCTTTGAGTGAGGGTCTTGAGAAGTCGCCGTACTGTATTGGCTTGATGCCGGATAGGTCCTTGATGGTACCTAAGTCTGTCTGACGACATGTTTGGCCGTAGCTCGGTTGACAAAGTTGTGTACCCGAGGTATGTACTGTGCGACTAGGGTGGGCGTGTTGTGGGGTGAGTATCCCTATTTACGTCAAGCGTAGGGAGGCTCCTCGAACCGAGACGTGGCTCGGGCCCGTTTTCTTGCCTCCCGTGCCTTGACGGTGGGCTGGTACGTCGGCCCCACGATGCCGGGTTGGGCTTCGGCTGCAAGAGCCGTTGTGTGCTCCTCAGTCTGGACTGAGCACTCTGTGTTGCCGTTGACTATGATGACGCCCTTGGGTCCGGGCATCTTTAGCTTCAAGTATTCATAGTGGCCTTTGCAGAAAGGGACGATATCGAAGATCAAGTCTTCGCTGCGAAGTTGTCCGGCGAGCCAAACACTACCTCCAAGGTCAGAGTGCCCGAGCAGCGGGCTTCAACGCCTGGGATTACCCCTTTAAAGGTGGTGTTACTGGGTTTGATCCTTGATGGATCGATACCCATTTTCCTCACTGTGTCTGAATAAATCAGATTGAGGCTACTGCCTCCGTCCATGAGGACTCTGGTGAGGTGGTACCCGTCGATGATAGGGTCAAGGACCAGAGCCGCCAATCGTCCATGGTGGATACTGGTTGGGTGGTCTCTACGGTCAAAGGTGATTGGACACGCCGACCATGGGTTGAACTTCGGGGCTACTGGCTCTACGGCGTAGATGTCCCGGAGTGCGCGCTTCCTCTCCTTCTTAGGTATGTGTGTGGCGTAGATCATGTTCACCGTTTTAACCTCAGGAGGGAACTGCTTCTGGCCTCCATTGTTCGGCCCACGAGGTTCATCATCGTCCTCGCTGCGGGGGCCCTTGCTTTGCTCCTCGGCCGTGAGCTTGCCAGCCTGTTTGATCACCCAACAATTACGGTTGGTGTGGTTAGCGGGCTTGTCCGGGGTGCCATGTATCTGGCAAGGCCTATCCAGGATTTTGTCTAGTGCGGTCGGGCCGTCCCTGTTCCCTTTAGAGGGTTTCTTCCGCTGACCGGATTTAGAGTTACTGAATCCGGCATTAACTGTCGTATCCTCGGCCTCACCGCCATTGTGACGATGCTTATTTTTGTTGCACCGTGGTTTTCCGTTTCCATTCTGGACTTCCGAGGTACCGAGGTTTTCTGGGTTGTTGCTTCTACGAGCCAACCAACTATCTTTGCCCACACAAAAGCGGGTCATGAGTGAGGTGAGGGCCGACATCGTCCTCGGTTTGTTTGACCAAGCTGGCGAGCTATCCATTCGTCTCGGATGCTATGTTTGAATGCGGCTATCGCCTCGGCATCCGAACAGTCGATGATTTGGTTCTTTTTGGTCAAGAACCGATTCCAAAACTGTCGGGCTGTTGGATCACATGGCTCGGGTCATCGGCATCTGGGGGCTAAACATAGGTGCCTTGAAAGTTGGCTCGGAAAGCGTCCTCGAGCTCTTCCCAGCTCCCTATGGAGTTTTGCCGGGCTGGTCCTTTGAGCTTTAATGGCAGGTACTTTATGGTGTGGAGATCGTTGCCTCGAGCCATATGAATGTGGAGAAGAAAATCTTCAATCCACATGGCCGGGTCTGTTGTCCCGTCGTATTGTTCGATATTCACGGGTTTAAACCCTTCGGGGAACTGATGCCACATCACCTCATCTGTAAAACACATCGGGTGAGTGGCGCCCCTAACCCGGGCTACGTCGCACCGGAGATCGGCTGCCATCTCGGCCCGGTGCTGCTCCCGAACTCTATCGTTTCAGTCGCGCCAAGCTTGGTATCCGTCCCATCCAGCCGGAGCGTACTCTCGAGATCCATATATGGATCTTGTCTGACCTGCCTTAATGGCCAGGTCATGACGGAGATCATATTGGTATTCTGGCTGTGCTGCCTCCTTGCCTTTATGGCGAGGGGGAGCGGGTGGGTATTCAGCCTCTCTAGGCGGCCTGTCCCATCCTCGAGGGGGGCGGTCGGGCTGGTCTGCCTAGGTATATCTTGGTGGTGCGGGCGCAAGGGCCTCGTCATCGAATTGTGGCAGCAGTTTTCGCTTTGGGTAGCTTTTGGTTTATTGTTCATAGCCGTACCCTTCTTTGGCCGCCAGGACTTTTGTCCATCTATCGTTGAGGGTGTTTTGTTCGGCCTTCAGCTGCTGTTGCTTCTTCTTCAGGCTTCGTGCAGTGGCTATAAGTTACCGCTTGAACTTCTCCTGATCCAACGGGTCCTCAAGGATGATGAAATCTTCGGCTCCAAGGATGACCTCCTCTTCGGAGAGAGGGAGGTAGTTACTATCCTCAGAGTCATTGAGGTCCTCGGGGTTATACTGACCCTCATGCCTCTCCGAGCCATCAGACTGTTGCTCGAGGGCGGCGGGGTCGTTCATATTGTCCGGGGTATCGTCTTCCCTGGTGTCCGTGTTGCTTTCCTTGCCCCTACGCCCCTTGGATCGTCGGCGTTGTCGTCGGCATTTGCGTGGCTCCTCGTCGGGCTTATCGCCATCTTGTCTGGGGGTGCTGTCGCCGTTCTCCTTGGGGGTGTCCACCATATAGACATCATAGGTTGAGGTGGCCGTCCACCGTCCAGTGGTGGGAAGAGCTGTGGCAATGTGGGCCATGGCTTCGACATCTTCATCCATGTCGTCGGCTTCCTCAGAAGCATAGTTCAGCATGTCGGTTAAATCTTCGACAGTGGCTACTAAGTGGGTGGTGGGTGGGGCGTAAAATTCCCTGTGGCCTGCCTCAAGACCAAGCCGAGTGTAGGTTGAGGATGGGCCGTCCGTGATGGTTATCGTCTGGACCCGATCTAGCATCTCGTTTAGCAGGACGAGACTAGCCGGATTGGTATCTGGGATTTCTTCAAAGTCGATCTCCGGTATGATGGTGCGAGGGGCGAGTTCGGCCAGGGCTGATATTCGGATGCCGAAGTCGCGTCCAGGCTTAAAGTCGGACTCGAGGTAAGAGAGGCGAGTCCGGCCGGGTTTGACTCCCAATCTTCAGACGAAGAGATCACATCCAGTCCTGGAGCCGGGTCTGAAGTAAGGGAAGCGAGTCCGGCCGGGGTTGACTCCTGATCTTCGAATGCAGAGATCACATACAGGCTTGAAGCCGGATACGAGGTGAAGGCCGACCCAGGGATTGGGTCGGAAGGAGATCCCGAAGTCGAGGCTTCAGGGACTTTAGGTGCCTCAGGCAAAACTGAGAAGCCGGTGAGGATCAGATCGCCCTGGGCGTCAGCGACGTACTCTAGGTTACCGAACCTGATCTTGTGCTCAGGGGCGAAGTTGTTGACCTGGTCGAGATGACCGGACGGGTTGGCGTGCAGAACGATGCTGCCGAATGCGAAAAGCTGGCCGGGGAAAAAGATGCTCCCGGTGTTGATGCCATCTCCGATGATCAGGCGAGCCATCGATCCTTCGGCGATCTCACAGCGGAACTCTCAATGAAAGCACCAATGTCGGTGTCAAAATCGGCGGATCTCAGGTAGGGGGTCCCGAGCTGTGGATCTTGGATCAATGGGGAACAGGGGACGAAGGACACGATGTTTACCCGGGTTCGGACCCTCTCGAAGAGGTAAAACCCTACGTCCTGCTTGATTATATTGAAGTGTATAGGATGATTACAGAGTCGATCTACCACGAGATCTGATGAACTAAACCCTAGGTGAGTAGGATGATGGTTGTTGTTCTAGCCTCTACGGACTAAACCCTCTGGTTTATATAAACACCAGGGGTACTAGGGTTACACATGGTCGGTTACAAGGAAGGAACAAACATGTCGATTCTTCTTATCTTGACTTGGAGGACACACCAAGGCATAAAAGATTTCCTGTCCGGATACGGAGTCGCCTCATAGCTCGACCTTCTGGCAGTTGCAGTACGGCCCACCTGTCCGGCCCATAAGGGATAGGCCGGCAGCCCGAGGACCCCCTAGTCCGGGACTCCCTCGGGACACAAGGGAGGAGAAGTGTCGGCAAGACAAAGAAGAGTAAATGAAGGCCTTCATGGATATCCAAAGGAAGAGGCTTGAGCTGGAGGCGGAGAAGCAAGCGAAGAAGCTCGAGATGGAGGCGAAGAAGCAAAGGAAGATGCTCGAGATCGAGGCCACCAATGCCAAGACCAAAGCAAAAGAAGTGGTGCTCGCTTGCATGGCGAAGGGGTTGGAGATCATGAAGGTGGACTTGAGCACGGTGTCCCCGAGGAAGAGGCCTTGATTCGAGAAGATGCAGGCCGACATGCTCAAGTTCGACGAGTGATCTATTGCGCAGAGCGCCATCTTTTTTTGTATGCCGGCAAGTGTGCCGGCATGACCACGGCCGAGATGGCGTGGTTGAACTCCTGCCCCTTTTTGGGTGCTAGCATGTGTGTCGGCCGCTGGCAAGTGCGCCAACATGAACTGTATGGTGTTTTTTTGGAGGCTGGCATGGCGCCGGCATGAACTCTGGGCGATGGCATGGCCGCTGGCATGATCTATGGCTACAGGCCTTTTTAAAAATTCATATTGTTTTCTGCACGAACGAGAATTGGGTCGGCCGGTTGGGCGCACGGCCGACCCAAACGCAGAAGGGGACGGACGAGCCGATCCAAACGGACAAAGCGCGCGTTTGTTTGGGTCGGCGCGTTGGAGTTGCTCTTACGGCAAAAAGAGAAGATACTATATGCTTTTTCTCTGCTTTCTCTGAAGCACACAAAGAGGACATAAAAGTGGACACATTAGTGCCAGTGGCTCCTGGCGTTCAATCTTAGCCCTCCACGTCCAATCCAACGGCCAAAGTTGCTACTCCTCATTTCATTTCTCACGATCAATTCTAATCTGATAACTCATTAAATCTGCTTAGCAAGGGGCTTACATTAGAGACCTTTTACATTAACCACCGGCCATCACCGGACTGTCTGCGAAACAAGCTACTAAAATGAAGCTACTGCGGTGCCAGCCCGCTGTCGTAGTCGCTGCCCCTCCGCGGCCCATTCTGCAGGTTCCTCTCGAACTCCCTCAGGTAGTCCAGAATCAAAACGATCACGAAGAGGATGAACCCACCGGAGGAGCTGCTGCCGCCACCGCCACCGCCCCCGCCTCCTCCGCCGAACCGAAACGGCGGGAACCCGACGCCCCCGTCGTCGAGCCTCGGCTTCACCTTCTCTGCGATCAGGTGTCACCCAGGCAAAGAAGTGAGGAGACCGCGTGGCAAGTGTCATTGGAACCACAGGTTTGCAGTGCAGTCAACTTCGGAAATGAGACGAGGTAAAACTTCGGAAATGAGACGAGGTTTGCAAAGAACAAAGCAGGGCTGCGTAAAATGCAGACGCCTTGCATTGCATTACCTTTAACTGAACCTGACGGTGGAGAGGTGGGTCCTGAGAACGATTTGCGCTTCGCGGTTTGCGTCTGGTTAGCACAGCACGTTATGTTCTGCAGGAAAAAAACATTCAGAGACGATCCGCATGAGATGCTTTTGAATTTGATGGAAAGGGCAAAGAATCGAACGAATTAATCAAGTGTATCCTGTTACTTCTAATATACAAGATCAAGCAACATTAACATCTCAGGCGTACAGATGACGGTAAAAAGATTTCCCTAGAACTAGACAACCTTATTTTGCTTGTAGGAATTCAGTTCTGCACAGTGAAAAGAAACACCTCTGTTTTTTTTTGTGTGGATTTTAAGCTAGATCAAGTTAACTCTGAAGCTTAAAATCAACCAGTGCTTCAAATCCCCTCTTATGCACTCTTTTTGCCTAGCTACCGCAAATAGCTTGCGTTGAAATTTGAAATAGACCGCATTGACATAATCTAACTAATAGTAAGAATATACTTATCCCTTCTATTTGCAAGGACGGATAATCTTCCAGCTACACAATTTTATATGAGATGGTCTTTGTCATGTTATAATGCATACATTATTGGTTTTCCAACTTTATGGTGATTTCTGATATATTCGCTTCCAGACTTTTCCTTGATGAACTATTTTGCAAGTTGAATATCCTGGCTTCCACTAAATCTGAAGGCCTTGAACCTTTCAGATTGTTTGAATTGCTCCCTTTTCTTATGGCAAAAACATAGTATTTGATTTCTTTGTCATTTTTGTGCCAGAAACCTGATGATTGCTTTCTGAGTACTCTTACAAATTACACCTAATAAGTTGTAAAGAATTTTAACCAGGTATAATAGTAACGACCAGAAAAGAAGACGAGCAAGCATGCCATAGCACCACACAAAACAAGTAGGCACATCTTACTGCTTTCACACAGATCGAGTTGCTGAGCTTATTCCTCCGGGACTGCGAACCCGAGATAGATTGTTCTCCCCAGCTTTGCCCTACACAGAATATTATAAGTTCTGCATGAGCTTTGGTAAACAAAACAATACTAGCAGTAAGCACCATCTCCTACAATTAAATTGCAGTAAAAAATGACCATCTTCCTTGGCACATGGGGTAATCTTCTCCGTGAAAACATCCGCAGGCGAAACTAAACCTGCCGCCGAAGCGCCACAATCCATCGACTATCGCCCAACCAAAACTGGGATGCAACTGAAGGTGGTGCACCAAAAACATAACTACTCCCTCCACTCACAAATATAAGATGTTTTAGATATTTCAATATGGACCACGTATGGACCGAAATGACTGAACAAACACACCAAAACGTGCCTATATACATCCGATTCACAAAAAAGTCAGAACATCTTATATTTGTGAACCGAGGGAGTAGAACTCTAGAAGTGCCTCTCCTCCATAAGACATTTTGATGGGCAAGGTGAAGTTGGTCAGATCAGCGTGCTGCTGTGAGAAACTCTTTAACTCCATCTGGAATTATTCCCTTTGCCATGTCGATGTGACGCCCTCTTCATTCTTGACACGGATAGGGGTAGGGGGTGCAATGTTTTCAGAAATATGAAGTCAAAAAACACAGAGCTCCTGCAATTTGACTCAATGCGCATGCAAGTATGCAGTCGCAAAATGGCAGCGATTTCTTTCCCGGCGGCAGCTATTGGATAAGATAGGTAGAGCAGAGGCGGCACGATGAATGGATGAGAAGAGCGGCACCAACCTGGTTCTCTCCCCGTCCGCTGGCGCGCGGCAGGCCGCAGGAGAAGCGAGCTCGGCGCGGACATTGTGGCGAGCGGAAGCATGGCAGCCAGCGGCGTGGACAGAGCGAGCTGGTCTCGTGGTGCAGTGCAGGGCCTGGACGAGAAAAATCACAGAGACATGGAGGACGGTGACGAGGAGGAGGAGGAGAAGCCTGATTGCAAGGGAGTGAGGGGGGCGAGGCTACCTTGCAGCTCCGGATGAGAGCAAGGCCGGGGCTGTGCTGTGGTCAGAGCGAGGGACGACGACGAGGTGGAGGGCTGGGTGTGGTGGCGTTCATGGGCAAGAGAAGGTTATCCATTAGGAGGGCCATTTTTCTTAATCTAAATTTTAAAAAGGAGTTTGTAGGAACTTGCGTTTTTTTTTGGTTTCATTTGTACTGTTGATTTGTTTTATTTTGAAGTTTTTCTGTGGCCCACTCTGCACTTTTTTTTTGCTCATTCAATCTCTGTGTCTATGAAACAAATATGCTTTTTTAGGGAACGGCATCATGGTTTTTTTTTTATAAAACTTCTGATCTATTCATCTTCAATCATGGCAATACAACGAACACCAGAAATAAAAAAATTACATCCAGATTCGTAGACCACCTAGCGACGACTACAAGCACTAAAGCGAGCCGAAGGCGCGCCGCCGTCATCGCCCCTCCCTCGTCGAAGCCGGGCAAAACTTGTTGTAATAGACAATCGGGAAGTTGTCGTGCTAAGGCCCCATAGGACCAACGCACCAGAACAGCAACCGCCACTGCTGAAGAGTAACATAGATCGGAAGGATCCAACCTGAAAACACACGAACGTAGACGAACAACCAAATCCGAGCAGGTCCACACAAGATAGATCCGCCAGAGACACACCTCCACACGCCCACCGACAATGCTAGACGCATCACCGGGACGGGGACTAGACGGGAAGGACCTTATTCCATCTTCAGGGAGCCGCCGCCATCTCGCCTTCCTGAGTAGGACACAAACCCTAACAAAACTCGAAGAACCATCTAAAAACGAAGTCCTCCCGTCGGCAAGAGGGAACGGCATCATGGTTAACCTCATTGATTTGGGAAAATGGTGACATCGTTTGTGATATGAGCCACTGTGAAACAGATACCCCATCCGTTCACAAATATAAGATGTTTTAGGTATTTTAGTATGATTACATATGGACTGAAATAAGTGAATAAACATATTAAAATATATCTATATACATCTAATTCAGAAAAAATCAAAATATCTTATATTTGTGAACGGAGAGAGTATGTTGCTAACAATAAATGATTTGATTCGCAGAACAAAGAAAAAAACAACCAATGATCTACAACAATATATTCTCTGCACTGCAGCAACACTAATATCTCTCAACCAACTCCTAAACCATCGGATCTACGCGCGGTAATTCGTGCGGATTTTTTTTCCCTCTTAGTTATGTTTTACATTGTTTGTGTTAGTTCTATTTTTCCAACTTGCAACTACATCCTCGTCAACCCTCACGTAGTTATAATTGCACAGGTACCCCGTCGTGCAGAACTGCAGCTATACATATGTCGATCAAGCACAACTACATGTAAGTCACTCGCGCACAACTATGAGTGCACACACGCCTCAAGTTGACACATGCCTGCCCGCACGCAACCACGGTTACATGCCCGCTGGCCTAGCACAACTTCATGTCCGTCGTCAGAGGCGGAGGCAGGGGGGTGCGAGCAGGGGTCAGATACCCCCCATGGCTTCGCCCCCCCCTGTGAGTTTCCGTTACCAGGTACTAGTACACATCTGTACGAATACGTAAAGTGCAGACCATTTGTAGACCTATGTTCAAAGCTAATGGCCTAGCAGGACACTTTTCCAGCCCAAAGCCCAACGTGAGAAAGCATCGCTAGTTGTACACATCAGAAAGAAAAGAATTACGTGCATCCGTAATGTATCAGGCAGTCAGTTTCCTATCTACCCTCCAATTTCGTTCGTGGGCATCGTGGCTTCTAGGTCTGCTGGCACCATAAGCCCCTACGCCGCCGTCTCTCGGCTCTCGCTGCTTCCGCCGCTGCGTCACGGGGTAGAGGGCACTCCACTGTCCACTCCAGCGGCGACTGAGTCCACCATGGAGACCATGCCGGTTTGTCTGCTGCACCGGCATTACGCATCACAAGATCTGTTTCAATGAACCAATGTACATCACTGGCAAATAATAATCTTTTTGAATTAATACAATTCCGTTGAAGGCAATGGTTTAATTTACTAATTAGATACAGTAGAATTATAATTTAAGAATCTAATTTTACTGCTCGTTTGTTTCAATCACTGAAGGATGAAGAGAGAATGCAACTAAAACATATTCGGTTTTCAAGCCCGTTGCTTCTAGCTCAGACTGTCATGACAAATGCAAATCTTTGTACATGATAATTCGAACCCAAGTCCAGTTGATATGCAACTCACGGATATGTAGTTTTCTTTTATATATTTCTACCTCCGTCCTAAAATAAATGTCTCAACTTTACTGGGATGAAGAGAGTACCAGGCGTATGTTGCAATACAATCAAATTATACTTTTGAGACTATATTATTGTGTTGTGTCTCTCGAACAATTATTATCTTCCTCGCCCCCCTCATGTCCGAATCCCGGCTCCGCCCCTGTCCGTCGTCCATGTCCAACTGCAGTTGCACACACACTACAACTATAGTAGTATATCTTTTGTCAGTTGCGCTCGTAAAAATAAAAGCGTGAGAAGAAAAAGAAATGAAAACAAAAAAATGATAGACCAAAACTCAAAGCAATTGACGGGGCGTAGGATCTAACATCCAACTATCATCTGAGGAGCCATGAAAAAAATGCAAAAAAATCCCCTATGAACACTTGCCTATGAGTCTGATAATTACGCGTGGGTCCAGCAAATCCGTCTGTGATCGTTGGATCTGAAACCCAATGGTGCACGCGAGCTCGTATCACGGGAGTCCGAGAGGCTCGGGAGCACCTTATACTTCCCCGCTACACACAATAAGTTTGGCAAATCAAAGTGCGCTAAGCTAAGGAAGCTTAAAACTCTTACTGCCATGTCCAAGTTTTAATGGGGGAGACTAGTATAGGCTTTCACATTAGGTGAGATCAAATTTTTTTTTTAAATACAAAACATGTGAATAAGGGCAACTTTAGGTGAATAGTGTCAAAATACAATTCACCCAAAGTTGCCACTACTCACATTCAAATTTGTCTTTTTTGATTCTTGTATACACACCTCACAGATATGGTTTCAAATAATTTTAGAATTCTTTGATATGCTTAAATATGTTTTTTTTACCCTAATGTGAGATCCTATGCTAGTCTCCCCCGTCTTTTACCATGAAACCGAAGTGTTTTCGTCCTACGCTGGGCAAGGTCACGCCACTATTTCGCTTGTATCTACCTCTGCCTCTATGTTTACTTTCGGGGGGGTACAAAACCATTTTTCTATACAGATTTATGTCATTGTGATGAATTGTTTTGAAAATTATTGCAAAAAGTTCTATATGTGAAATTTAGTATCCTGAAAACTGCTATCGAATCATAATTTTTTTGCGATTTTTTGTATGAAAAGTCATGTCTAATTAATATCTTTCTAATGGTATATGGTCTATCATTCAGACATAGAATTACAAGTTATTGCAAAAATAGAATGAAACTAGTTGCGTGTATGCAATTCACTTGTTTTCTTCTTCTTGAAGTTCACTGCCCATGCCGGGAAGTTCACTATAGCGCGCAAAAGTTCCCTTTCCCCATGAGAAGGTCGTTTTTTAGTCATCAAACTAATGGTGGCCATGTCTACTTCATTCACACGAATTTTCATCTCTCCCTATTAAAATGATGAAAATTCCCACAGATGAAGTGGACCTTCCCGAATAAAGTGAACTCTTGTCAAAAAATAAACTCCCCGCACAGACGAACATAATATCCTAACAAAACGTTCGATTTTTAGTTTGAAACTCGTCAAAAGGTAAACTTTTTTGTTAATAAGTTCACATTATGTTTTAAGTTCATTAGGTGATCATGTCTACTTCCTATACTTGAGTTGATGTACTTATTTTGGGAAATGCCTGGATGGACCGGGTGTTGGGGTTATGATACTGACAATGTGTACTAGGGGTACGAATAAGGGGCAGAGTCTAGCTACGGCGTAGGTGTAACACACGGTGTTTAACGAGTTCTGGCCCCTCACTCAGTGGAGGTAAAAGCCCTACGTCTCGTGCCCTGAGGCTTGCTTTGATATGATAGATAGGATTACAGAGTTGAACCTGCCCGGCTATGGAGAGGGGTGCGGCTTATATAGAGTGCGCTGCAGCCCCATGTCTCCCACGCCGCCGGGGCAATTAATGCCATGGAATGAGGCAGTTACTAGTGTAACGAGCCTATACTACAGCAGTTACAGGTAACGGTAGTTATAACTCTATTTAGTGGACGACTTAGGATCCCTCGACCATTGTAGCTCCCACGACGCCTTCTTGTCCTGTACGTCCGAGTGGTTGATCGTCCGCCGAGTGACGTGTGGTTGACCGAGTGCTGTAGAGCCATCCGAGTGATCCTCCTGAAGTATGCATCCGAATGCTGGCATGGTCCAGGGACCTACCTTTGATGGTGAAGGACCCCATGTGGGTCCCGAATGATGGGTCCTTGACCCTACCTGTAATAGGTGACCACATCATTAGCCCCCAAATCGGTTGGGATTTCGTAGAACAGACGAACCGATCCTTCGGGTAAATCCGAGTGCTGCAGGGTCACTCGGAATACGTTTTTGAGTCATGATTCGTTGTTCCTTGGACGAAAACGCAACGGATTCTGGACTTTAATTTTACACAGGTGACCGGGTGTTGTTGATCGTCGAGAGAAAACCCGGTGGCATTCGTTTTGTCTCTCGGAAGAGATAGACTAGGGGCCCGAGTGAGGGCATGCCATGGCAACTCGAGGGGCAACGCCGGCGTGTGGTCTGATTATCCAGAGAGATGCCACTCCTTATCCCAGGGGAACGCCAGCGCGGGCGCCTTGGAGCCTTGCGAGAGGGCCAAGTGAACCTGCAGAGGGGCGTCAAGCTCGTCACATAACGATCCTGAAGAAGACTTAAGTCGGGTGTTTAACGTGGCCGAATGCACGGGTCCCCGTGGAGGGTGGTCAGTCGGTCTGACGTGCGTCCTTTAGGAAAGGAATCGCTGGTAATCAATCAGATTGATCCGTCTCGGAAATCCTAGGATTTGAATTCGTGCGTTCGCGCACTGAAGCGGTAACGTCGTGCGTTGGTGGGAAAGTGGGGGCGTGGCTCCTCGATTTGCGCGCACGATCTCCGCCGCGTGCCGCGGCTGTCCTGCGCAAAGCACTACCGCGCGGGCCGTCGATCCAGGGACTGGCGGTGAGAGATTCGCCCTGAGATTTTGTCTGTTGATATAAAAGGCTCGGCGGCAGGGCTCCTGGCCCCAGATCCCCTTTCTCTCCTCTCGGCTCCTCCGCTTCTTCTCTCCACCCGAGTGCACGGCGATGGCGAAATGCCCCACGGCAAAGGCAGAGAGGATGAAGAAGGCGGGAAAGGCCACCTCCTCCGGTTCGGGCGCTGCGGCGGCCGGCGGCGCGTCGGGGGAATGGCTCCCGTCGCGTGTTTCCGCCCGGTGACTGGAAGATTTGGCGGAGGAGGGACTGATCCCACATGACGGATGGCGTCGCCCAGGCACGGGGGAGATCGAGCTGGCGCCTGAGGCAGACGAGCACGTCCTGCTCGTCACCCATGTCGAGCGAGGTTTCTCGATACCTCCGCACCCTTTCTTTCGGGCATTCCTTGATTTCTTCGGTGCTCAACTCCACCATCTCCCCCCCAATGCCATCATTTATCTTTCGGCTTTCATCTCCCTCTGTGAGACTTTCTGGGTTGCTATGCCCACTAGGGTCTCTTCAAACACATCTTCACCTGTCGATCGATGTCGGTGAAGAAGGACTCGCCGACTGGTGAGAAAACCCATGTCACCCAGCTGTGCGGGGGTCTGGGCATCCAGGTGCGTGGGGGGAGATCGTTCCCCAAGATGAGCTTTCCCGACTCCGTTAAGGGGTGGCAGGGAACTTGGTTCTATTGCGAGGACGTCCCCAGCGCCAACAGCCAATCGGGCCTTCCACCATACTCGACCGAGAGGGTACGGGCTCCGCCGACCCTCACCGAGAGAAGGAGGAGAAGGTGGGTGTCGACATCCTGTCCAGCGCGTTAATAGGCGTTGTGAATGGTGGGATGAATGGCATGGACCTATTGGAGACCTTCTTCAGTCGGCGCATCCAGCCGCTGCAGGCTAGGGCCCACCCCATGTGGCTGTATGAGGGGCCGGGTGACTCCACTCGGGTGCATCCAGAAGATCTCACCGAGAAGGAGGTGGGCGCCAAGATCAAGGCCATCACCTGTGCCCGCGATAACCCGCGGGGGACTCGGCTGGTGCCAGCCTTTCACAAGGACCTGCCGCCCATCGAGGTATTTGCCTTCGATTCAGTCGGTTCTGTTGTAGGTTGTCTTCTGTACAGTTGACCTTCACATTTGCATGCGTTTGCTTCTCAGGACTTACAGAACCTGATCTCCAGGATCCCTGTGGTGGACCACTCGCCTCAGGATGTGACGAGTGACACCGAGCAACAGTACTCGGAGAGATCCGATGATGATGAGAGTGACTACGACGAAGAAGAAGAAGAAGAGAGTTCGGAGGAGGGGGATCAGGCGGAGTCCTCTCCGTCTTATGAGGGCCCCAAAGAACCCCGGTCCAAGGCGCTGCATGACCCAAAGGGCAAGGGAGGAGAAGTTCAGCTGTCGATTGCCTCAGGCCGGGCAACTCGGAGTTCCAAGCGCGCCCACGCCAAGGCTGAGAGCTCAGCGGAGAAACAGCCCAAGCTACCCAAGCATATCTCCTCCAAGCCTCGGAAGGCTTCCGTGCCGCGGATCCGGGTGGCAGTGCCTGTGGCCTCCAAGTAAGCGTCCTCATCGATTCTTTGTCAATCTTTGAATCCATTCGGCTGCTGACCAAGTGTTGTTTTGTTCCTGCAGCAACGACACATCGACCACCTCAGCAGACCCGCATGCCCGTAAGCCTGGCCCGAGTGATGCCGATGCGGCCGACGCCGCTACCTCCAAAGGTATGTTGTATCGTTTGACCCATATGGTTATGTCTTTTACGACTGAACTTTGATGATTTCTTTGATTTGGTGCAGCCCTGCCTGAGATCATTCAACTAGATGATGAAGTGGGTGCTGATCCACCGAACCCGGACGCCATTAGGGAGAGAGTGCCGGGTGCCGGCACGCCCATGACAGACGCCTCTCCTCGCTAGACGGCTCGTGTCTCTCTGGCGAAGGTTGCTGCCAAAACCACGAGGCCGAGCCCTCTGGCTCAGGGCGGTTCGGCTTCTTCGTCGGCGGTGGTGCCCCTGCAAGGACTACCCAAGCTCCTCTAAGTGGAACAGCGGTGATCCCAGACCCGAGGCCGACTCCTGCACCTCCGTCGGCTCCAGCTACCTCTTTCCCCCTGTACCACGTCCCAGAGGATCAGGTGGGGGCGAGTAAGGAAGCGCTGATCCAGGTGGGCTTGATGTGTAGCCGACTGAAGGACGCCTATGACGCCAGCGCCGCGCTAGAGACCAATGTTTGAGTAATACCATTGTGAGTATGATTTTCGGTCAAAATTTATTCTTTTCTTGTAGTAGGCTTTCTATCAGTGGGTTTGCGCAGGGCACACCCATTTCTATCAGTGGGTTTGCGCAGGGCACACCCACTGGGTGTACATGATCCAGTGGGGACACGCTGAGTGCACCCACTAGGTGTAGTCCCCGAGGCTCCTGCTGACTGGAGTCAGTCGGCGGGAGTCTTTGAGTGTTTTTTATTTTTATATATGTCCACTCGGAATCTAGCCAGAGCGTATTCGAATGGATATGATCCAGTGGGGGCACGCTGAGTGCACCCATTGGGTGTAGTCCCCGAGGCTACCATTGACTGGAGCAGTCGGCGGTAGTCTTAGAACCTTTTTTTAGCTCATCGACGAGTCACTTTCCAGTGGGGGCACGCTGAGTGCACCCACTGGGTGTAGTCCCCGAGGCTGATACTGATCACTGGCGATCGGTGTTAGCCTTTAGAACTTGTCATTAGGCGTTTGGGGCGCCTCACGACACTCGTGCGCTGGTGAGATAATAAGTGAGATTTTCTTCATTACCGACTCGGGAGTCAGCCGAGTGGGGCCACCATTATCCTCTATCTTCTTCATCCCTGACTCAGAGGTCAGCCGAGTGAGGAGTAGGTCACCTTGTGTTGTTGTTCTCTGTCTTCTTCATCGCCGACTCAGAAGTCAGCCAAGTGAGGGCAGAATAGAGGGTACTTCAAGATCTGGTATTGGTCTAGTTTGTTCCTTCCAGTGGTGTCTGCTCGGGCGACTCGGTAATCAGAACGTACTTGAGGATTTGATACTAGTCAAGCTTGTTCCTCTCGGGGGAAGGGGATGACCAAGTGGATAGCCCGCTTAGTAATCCAAGGGTACTTCAGGATCTGATATTGATCAAGCTTGTTCCTTTCAGCGGCGTATGCCCAAATGTTTGTGAGTTACTGCTTTTCATTTCTCTTCCGACTGACTATTTTTGTATGTTGCAGAGGACCTGCGAGATGGGATCCCACTATGCCACGATGGAGAAGGATGTGACGGCCCTTCGGCTTGACCTGGAGGCTGAGAAACTCAAGAGTGCCCAACTGGAGCAGGAGAAGAAGGCCATGGGAGGTAAGTTATCTCCTCCGACTGGCATCTGCACACCGTTTTCCCCCTTGGATCCGAATCATTTCGCCCCAACAGATGTTCGTAGCGAGAATGCTCAACTCATACTGAGGCTCAAGACTTCTATTTCTTTAGAAACCATGAAGCAGGCGCTGGAGAACAAGTACAAGGACCTGGCACTGGCCCAGAAGGAAGCAAAGACCAAGGCCAAGCTTGCCGACGAGAAGCTGGCTTCAGTCGACAAGTTAGAGGAGGAGATCAAGAACCTCAAGGCTGCCGCTGAGTCCTTCGCCCAGGAGAAGGCCAAGCTGGACGAGAAGGTTACCCAACTGACTGACAAGAAGGATGCCCTAGAGAAGCACATCGAAGAGGTCTGTGAAGAGTTTAGCGAGAAGCTCGTTGGTAAGTTTTTCTTCAGCCGAGTGAAATCTGCACATTGCCAGCTTTTTCCTTGATTGTCTGCTCATACTTTATCCTTTTTGGCGCAGAGTATTGTTATAACAAGGAACTGGAGCTGCAAAGGATAAAGAGGGATCTGAACCCTGCTAGGTTGCTTGGCGCTGACAACGCCGCCCTTGCCATCCTTCGGCTTGAAGACCGATTGGAGAACGCATTGGGCTTCATCACTCGGGCGAAAGGTGCTACGAGTCGGATTGACGAAGAGCTGCAGCCGGGTGAAGAGACTCAGAAGGACCTGGAGTCGATCCTGACACGGCTAAATGATGTTCCCGCTCGAGTGAAGGCTTGGAAGAAATCTGCTACCCAGAGTGGTGCTGACGCGACGCTGTCACTCGTCCGCGTTCATTGCAAGAACGTGGACAAAGAGAAGCTGAAGAGTCTCCGAGTGGTGAACAAGAAGAACCTCAAGTTTGAGGATTTTATGGAGACCTTCGCTGAAGCCGCCACTCGTATCGCCGATGGGATTGATCTGGAGACCTTCGTCGACCCAGCCAGCCCTCCACCGGAAGCTTAAAAAACACTTGATTGAATTTGCCTCGGAATGCCGGATGGTTGATGTAATGAAATACTTTGCCAAGCGTTTGGGCTCGTTTCGCCTTGGAGACACTCGGACGGATCGAAACTTTAATTTGAAACCTTTTGCGCTTCTATTTGCTTCGTGTTTTGTTTGGCTTTGAGCGAAAGCTGGTTCGCGGCTAATCCCTCGAGTGTGGAACGTATCCTCACTCGGATTATTTTTTAACTTAGGCGAAAGCTGGTTCGCGGCTAAGCCCCCGAGTGTGGAGCGTATCCTCACTCTGATTTTTTTAACTTAGGCGAAATCTGGTTTGCGGCTAAGCCCCCAAGTGTGGAGCGGATCCTCACTCGGATTGTTTTTTAACTTAGGCCAAAGCTAGTTCGCGGCTAAGCCCCCGAGTGTGAAGCGGATCCTCACTCGGATTATTTTTCAACTTAGGCGAAAGCTGGTCCGCGGCTAAGCCCCCCGAGTGTGGAGCGGATCCTCACTCGGATTATTTTTTTAACTTAGGCGAAAGCTGGTTTGCGGCTAAGCCCCCGAGTGTGGAGCGGATCCTCACTCGGATTATTTTTCAACTTAGGCGAAAGCTGGTTCGCGGCTAAGCCCCCCGAGTGTGGAGCGGATCCTCACTCGGATTATTTTTGAACTTAGGCAAAATATGGTTCGCGACTAAGCCCCCGAGTGTGGAGCGGATCCTCACTCAGATTGTTTTTTAACTTAGGTGAAAGCTGGTTCGCGGCTAAGCTCTCTCACCTTTACACCCACTGGAGGTGTGTTAGTTTCCGAATGCAATTAATCACCCAAGTGAAATGCGACCATAGGTCGAACTAGACGATATATGGAAAAAGTGAGACTTTTATTCATCTAAGTTCATTCGGACTAACTATTACAAGGGAGAAATTTTATTCTAAGTATAAAACTTGCGGAGTAGCTCTGCATTCCAAGCTCTGGGCTCTTCTATTCCTTTGGTGAAGTTGTACAGTTTGTATGCTCCGTTGTGCAAGACCTTGGAGATGGCGAATGGTCCCTCCAGGGGGTGCTACCTTACGAGGTTTCTGTTGATCCACTCGGAGGACCAGGTCTCCTTCCTGGAAGGCACGCCCTCTGACGTGTCTGTCGTGGTAGCGACGTAAGTCTTGCTAGTATAACGTTGATCTTATAAGCGCTAGCTCGCGTTCTTCCTCCAAAAGGTCTAGGCCATCCTGCCTTGCCTCCTCAGCTTCAGCCTCCAAATAAAGATCCACTCGGGGAGAATTGTGGAATAGATCACTCGGCAAGACCGCCTCTGACCCGTACACCATGAAGAATGGGGTGTGGTTCGTGGATCGATTCGGGGTCATTCATAGGCCCCAGAGGACTGATGGTAGTTCAGTCACCCATGCGCCTACTGCATGAGTCAGATCACGCATGAGGAGGGGTTTCAATCCCTGAAGTATGAGCCCATTTGCTCTCTCGGCCTGCCCATTCGACTGCGGATGCGCCATGCAGGCTTAGTCAACCCGAGTGCCTTGGGTGTAGCAGAACTCACGGAACTCGTCCGAGTTGAAGTTAGACCCGTTGTTGGTGATGATGTTGTGTGGGACTCCGAACCTGAAGATGATCTCCCTGATGAACTGAATTGCAGTGGCCGAGTCTAGCTTCTTTATGGGCTTGGCCTCGATCCACTTGGTGAACTTGTCTACTGCTACCAACAGGTGCGTGAAGCCACTCGCCCCAGTCCGGAGAGGACCGACCATGTCGAGTCCCCAGACAGCGAATGGCCAAGTGAGGGGGATGGTCTTCAGAGCGGACGCCGGCTTGTGTGACTGGTTTGCATAGAACTGGCATCCAACGCATTGATCTACTATGTCTCGGGCGGCCTCGTTGGCTCGGGGCCAATAGAATCCGGCTCTGAACGCTTTGGCGACCAAGGTCTGAGAGGATGCATGAAGCCCGCATGTTCCCGAGTGAATCTCTTGCAGTATTTGTTGCCCCTCCTCTAGGGATATGCATCGCTGAGTGACTCCAGTTGTACTTTTCTTGTATAGTTGATCACCCATGACAGTGAAAGCTTTGGATCGGTGGACGATCTGACGGGCTTCATCCTCGTCCTCTGGGAGCTCTTGCCGGAGCAAGTATGCCAGATACGGTTCGGTCCACTCAGGAGTGATGACCAATACCTCTTGGACTAGATCAATTACTGTGGGAATATCTACTTCAGTCGGATTGCAAGGTCCGACTGGTTGCCGGAGCTCTTCCACAAAAGGATCTTCCTTGATAGTGGGCGAGTGCAGGTGTTCCAGGAACACATTCTTGGGCACTGGCTTTCGAGTGGAACCAATCTTGGCCAAGTCGTCGGCCGCTTGGTTCTTGAGGCGTGGTACTGACACGTCTCCATCGTATCTACTTTTCCTAACGCTTTTCCTCTTGTTTTGGACTCTAATTTGCATGATTTGAATGAAACTAACCCGGACTGACGCTGTTTTTAGCAGAACTACCATGGTGTTGTTTTTGTGCAGAAATAAAAGTTCTCGGATTGGAACAAAACTTTGCGAGGATTTTTTATACAATAAAAGAGAATTTCTGGAGCCAAGAACCACCAGAGGGGGGCACCTGGGTGGGCACAACCCACCAGGGCGCGCCCCCCTCCTGGCACGCCCAGGTGGTATGTCCCCACCAGGTGGCCCCGCAGACCTCAACCCTGATTCTATAAAATCACATTTTCGAAGAAAAAAATCAGGGAGAAAGAATTATCGCGTTTCACGAGACGGAGCCGCCGCCACCTCTTGTTCTTCATCGGGAAGCCAGATCTGGAGTCTGTTTGGGGCTCCGGAGAGGGGGATCTTCGATCTTCGTCATCACCAACCATTCTCCATCACTAATTCCATGATGCTCCCCACCGGGAGTGAGTAATTCCTTCGTAGGCTCGCTGGTCGGTGAGGAGTTGGATGGCATTCATCATGTAATCGAGTTAGTTTTGTTAGAGCTTGATCCCTAGTATCCATTATGTTCTGAGATTGATGTTGCTATAACTTTGCCATGCTTAATGCTTGTCACTTTGGGCCCAGGTGCCATGATTTCAGATCTGAACCGTTTATGTTATCACCATTATATCTATGTTCTAGATCCGATCTTGCAAGTTATAGTCACCTACTACGTGTTATGATCCGGCAACCACGGAGTGACAGGAGTCGGGACACTTCCCGGTGATGACCGTAGTTTGAGGAGTTCGTGTATTCACTATGTGTGAATGCTTTGTTCCGGTTCTCTATAAAAAGGAGGCCTTAATATCCCTTAGTTTTCTTATGGACCCCGCTGCCATGGGAGGGTAGGACAAAAGATGTCATGCAAGTTCTTTCCACAAGCACGTATGACTATTTACGGAATACATGCCTACATTATATTTATGAACTAGAGCTAGTGCCGTATCGCCCTAGGTTATGACTGTTATATGATGAATATCATCCAACGAATTCACCGATCCAATGCCTACGAATTTCTCTCATATTGTTCCTGCTAAGTTACTACTACTATTGTTACTGTTACACTTGCTACAAAACTATTGCTATCATTGCTACCGTTACTGTTACTATCACTATCAAAACTATCATACTACTGTGCCTACTAATCATATTGCTGCACATAATTAATCTCCAGGTGTGGTTGAATTGACAACTCAGCTGCTAATACTTGCAAATATTCTTTGGCTCCCCTTGTGTCGAATCTATAAATTTGGGTTGAATACTCTACCCTCGAAAACTGTTGCGATCCCCTATACTTGTGGGTTATCAAGACCTTTTTTTGGCGCCGTTGCCGGGGAGCATAGCTATATTTGTTGAGTCACTTGGGATTATTATAAAATTATCACTATGAAGAATCTGAAGGATACAAAGACTAATATATTTCCATCTAAGACGAGGGGAGGTAAGGAACTGCCATCTAGCTCTGCACTTGATTCACCTTCTGTTATAAGTAGACTTGCAACACCACCACATGCTATTAATCCTGATATGTCGCAAGTTATTGATGATGCTACTTCTGCTATAAATGATGCTCATGATGATGTTAGTACCTTGCTTGATGATAATGTGCCACTAGGTGAATTTCTTGATGAACAACTTGCTAGAACTAAAGCTTTTGAGAATGCTGAAACTGATGAAATTATTGAAACTGATGAAGAGCTTGAAACTGAAAATCTTGAAACACCTATTAGATCTAGATCTCCTAGATATGAATTGCCTAAGATACCGGAAGGTTATGTTATGGATGAGGAGACAACTAGAGACTTCCTTGCTTGCAATGATAGAGATGATCTTAAGAAATTATTATGCAAACTGAAAGAAAAATCTTTGAATGCTAGAATGAAATATGATCCTAAGTTTGCTACTTCACCTATCTTTGTTGATGATAAGGATTATGAATTCTCTGTCGACCCAGAGTTGATTACTTTGGTTGAATCTGATCCTTTCCATGGTTATGAAACTGAAACTGTTGTGGCACAGCTTACCAAGTTGAATGATATAGCCACCCTATTTGCTCATGATGAGAAGATTCGTTATTATTATATTCTCAAGTTATTTCCGTTCTCATTAAAGGGTGATGTTAAGACTTGGTATAATACTCTTGCTCCTGGTTGTGTGCGTAGTCCCCAGGATATGATTTACTACTTCTCTGAAAAATATTTTCCTGCTCATAAGAAACAAGCTGCCTTACAGGAAATATTTAACTTTGTGCAAATTGAAAAAGAGAGTCTCCCACAAGCTTGGGGGAGGCTTCTCCAATTGCTTAATGCTTTTCCTGATCACCCTCTTAAGAAAAATGAAATACTTGATATCTTCTATAATGGACTAACCGATGCTTCTAGGGACTTCCTAGATAGTTGTGCTGGTTGTGTTTTCAGGGAACGAACCATTGGACAAGTTGAGGAATTATTGAATAATATCTTGAAAAATTATGATGATTGGACTCTTCCTGAACCACCACATAAACCCACTCCGAAGAAGAGGGGTTTCTTATATCTCAGTCCTGAAGATATGCAAGGGGCAAAGAAATCTATGAAGGAAAAAGGTATTAAAGCTGAGGATGTCAAAAATTTACCTCCGATTGAAGAATACATGGGCTTGAAACACCACCACCACCTAAGGTGGTAGAGGTAAATTCTTTATTGAAGTTTGATGAAGGTGATATCCCTTATAATAATCATCCTAGTCAATGCCTTTATGAGTTTGATAATTATATTAGCAAACAAGATCACTCCAATGCAAATGTTATGAAACAATTGAAATACAACTCCGACATGATTGCTCGCTTAAGTGACTTGTTATTTAGAATCTCAAATGATGTTAGAGGTGTAGGAAAACATGCCTCTATGGTTCAAACTCAACTAGAACAAGTTGCTAAATCTCAAAGAGAATTGCTCGATGAAATGAGCAACAACATACATGACTTTGCTGTTAGAGTAGCAAACAGAGGAGGTAAAATGACTCAGGAACCACTTTATCCTGAGGGACACCCAAAAAGAATTGAACAGGATTCACAAAGGAATAACACCAATGCACCTAGACCATCTAAAAAGAAGAAGAAAAAGAAAAATGATAGGACTTTGCATGCTTCTAGTGAACCTGAAATAGAAAAACCTCCTGATAATGATAATGATGTTTCTATTTCTGATGCTGAAACTCAATCTGGTAATGAACATGCACCTAGTGATAATGAAAAAGATAATGATAATGTTCATGAAGATACTCAACCAGACAATGAAAAAGAACCAGATAATGATGTTGAAATAGAACCTGCTGTTGATCTTGATAACCCACAACCTAAAAATAAAAGATATGATAAAAGAGACTTTGTTGCTAGAAAGCATGGTAAGGAAAGAGAACCATGGGTTCAAAAACCTATGCCCGTTCCACCAAAATCCACTAAGAAAAAGGATGATGAAGAATTTGAACGCTTTGCTGAAATGCTTAGGCCTGTCTTTTTGCATACTCGTTTGACTGATTTACTAAAGATGGCCCCTTATGCAAAGTATATGAAAGACATCATCACAAATAAAAGGAAAATACCTGAAGCTGAAATCTCCACTATGCTTGCTAATTACTCTTTTAAGGGTGGAGTGCCTAAAAAACTTGGAGATCCGGGAATACCAACTATACCTTGCTCCATTAAAAGAAATTATGTGAAAACTGCTTTGTGTGATTTAGGAGCTGGTGTTAGTGTTATGCCTTTCTCCTTATATAAAAGACTTGATTTGAATAAACTCACACCTACTGAAATATCTTTGCAAATGGCTGACAAATCAACTGCCATACCTATCGGTATCTGTGAGGATGTGCCCGTTGTAGTTGCGAATGTTACTATCTTGACTGACTTTGTTATACTTGAGATGCCCGAGGACGACAACATGTCGATTATCCTTGGTAGACCCTTCTTGAATACTGCAGGGACTGTTATTGATTGCAATAAAAGCAAGGTCACGTTTCATATCAATGGTAATGAGCATACGGTGCACTTTCCGAAGAAACAATTCCAAGTGAATGGTATTAATGTTATTGAAAACTCTCCGACACTCACTATTGGAAGTTTTCATCTACCTTTACCTACTGCCAAAAAGAAATATGAAATGCTTATTATTGGGGACGTGCATATCCCCGTTGAGGTAACCTAGTGTTTCACGCAAGTTCTCCGGTTTCATGCTAATCGAAAGTGGTTGTTAATAAGACTTGATCAACCTTGTTAATGAATCATTTTTTGAGAGGTATGAAGTTGATGAATTTAGTGAGCACTACCTTCTGTCCCTACCTTTTGTTTTCTGTTTTTCTTAGTTAAATAAAATAAAATGTCATGTCTTGCCTTTTTTTATTTCCCGTGCAATAAAAAAATGACCCAAAAATAAAAGTTCTCAGAATACCTAAAAAATTTAATACGATTTTTTTCTTAATATTTAAGAATTTTGAGTGCAAATAACATCAGAGGGGGTGCTCCAGGTGGGCACAACCCACCTGGGCGCGCCAGTAGCCCCAAGCGCGCCCCGGTGGGTTGTGGTCCCCATGTGGGCCCCCTCACTTACCTCTTTAGCCCATGTCATCACCTGCCTCCAGAAAAAATCACCATTGCTCTCTCTCGTGTTCTTGCTCTCAAACCCGCGGTTTTCGATCTCTTTGCTCGAATCTCCGTTTCCGAAACTGTTTTGGGGGATTGCTACTTGGTATGTGACTCCTCCATTGGTCCAATTAGTTTTTGCTTTAGTGGTTTATATTTTGAATAATTAGCTACTCTTGATGTTGCTGTAGATGAGCTTGCATGTTGAATTCTTAGAGTTCTAAGTAGTTTGAATGCTTGATATGGCCTCTATACATCCCTATGAGTAGTTGCTATCAATCTTGTGAAGTTTTGTTGAGAAAAATGTTGAGGACTAAAAATTTCAGAATTTTGTTCATAGGAAAAAGATGAGTTTCTTTAGGAAGTTTGCTTCCAAGAAGAACTCCAAGGGAGCTATTGGGGAGTCGTCGGACAATGACCTCCGCACCCGAAGAATGGCGGAGGTACGGCCGAGCGAATGGCTGCACAACCCATTCATGGATGGAGCCGGAATCCGTCAAGAGTTTGCACAATTTACTGCTAATGCCGGCCTCACCGACTTCATCGCAGCTGAGTGTGAACAGTATCATCTCCTCACAAATTTCTTTATGCAAAGTTTTCATTTCATAAGTAGGAATAACCCTCCTGAGGTGCAATTTAATTTATATGCTGAAACCAGTCAGATACCACTTACTGAATTTTGTGACATTAGCTTGATCCCCTCTGACGGGGAAATAAGGGAGCCTAGGCCTGCAGAGTTTGAGGGTTTTTACTGCACTCTGTCAGTGGGGGATGAGAGAGGGGTGTCGTGTGTCACCGCCACTAGCTTGCAATTTCCTTCAGTGCATTATTTTACTCTATTTATCGCGAAGTGTTTGCTTGCTAGAGAGAAGGTTGGTGCACTTAGTGCTCCCGATTTTGCTGTCCTACGCCGTGCACTTTACGGCGATAACACCTACAGCCTAGGAGCTATCATTGCATGTCGCCTACGCCTTAATAGGTCCAAAGGCAAAATTCATGGTGGTATTTACGCTACTCACTTAGCGAGTCATTTTAATGTTCAGATACGCCAGCATGACCATCCTTTACCTAAGGTTTACCTAGATCGCCAGGCTATGGCAGCTCATCAATTTATTGATGGCGAGAACACCACTATTGATGTCCCTTACAACCTGGTCTTTAGTATTAATACTCGTGATATTATTCCATTGCCTGCACCTGTTTTGTTTGATTCTATTGCCAGGAGAGGATACAGGATCATGCCAGAGGACATCGTCGCCTATCGGAACGCCCAGGCAGTTGCAGAGGAGGAGCCTCAGGAGTGGGACGCTCGGGTGCCCGCTCCACAGCACTTCAAGATAGGACCTGATGGCTACTACGAGTGGTGATTACCAAGTTAGGCCAAAAGCCTAAGCTTGGGGGAGTACGTATTTCCACCGACATTACATTCATGTTCACACATTTCATTCCAATTGTCGGTGTCCACACTTTTTCATTGTATTATCCCTGTTAGATTTATTTTCTCGGTTTCTTCTTGTGTGTTTGAAAAACTTTGAGAACATAAAAAAATTATTTCTTGTTTCTTTTCGGCTTTTCTTGCTAGTTTAATTAGTTGTAGTGTTTAAAAGAAAACCCAAAAAGATTTCCTTGTTCCTCTTTCGCTTGTTGGGAGCTTTCCCGCGTAAATAGTTTTTCTCGTTTTTCTTTTTCTCCTTTCTTTAATCTGCTTCCTTTCAGAAAAACCAAAAACTCCAAAAATATTTCAGTGTGTTTCTCTGAATTTCTTTTCTTTTTATTGAGTCTTACCGAGGAGAAGGCCACGATGAAATTGTTGAGTGGCTCTCACATGCATTATTGTTGATCTAACAAAGAGCCAAAATTACCTTGTCTTCTCCTTTGAATAAAATATTTGCAGATTCAAGCTTAGTCCACGGCACTCTTGCACTTTTATTATTTTCATATCATTCGGTTGTGCAAGTGAAAGGCAATAATGACGATATTTGATGAACTAGCCGTGGCAGAGAGAAATGGGTATGAACTCAACTTGTTTTGTTTTTGTAAATATGTTTAACCTAGTATCCATGATTCAACCTATTATGATTAAACATGTTTGCAAGGACCCTTAGAGATTATAGTTTCTCATGCCATGCTTAAGTAGCTAGGAGTGGATAATGATTTATCTTGGATGTCAACATTGCGTTAAAAGGATTGTGATGTAGTATGATGATATGGTATCCTCCTCTGAATGTTCAAGTGGCTTGACTTGGCACATGTTCATGCATGTAGTTGAATCAAAACCAACATAGCCTCTATGATATTTATGTTCATGGTGTTCATATCCTACTCATGCTAGTATCCAATGTTACTTATGCATAATGCATGTTCATGACCGTTTTCGCTCTCTAGCTGGCCGCTTCTCAACCTAATTGCTAGCCTTCGCCTGTACTAAGCGGATTTACTACTTGTGCATCAAAAATCCTGAAACCCAAGTTATTCCAGATGAGTCCACCATACCTACCTATATGCAGTATTACCCTGCCGTCCTAAGTAAATATGCATGTGCCACCTCTAAAAACTTCAAATAAATATCCTTTTTTGTGTGTCTGGATTGTTCATAGAGCGATAGGAGGTAGTCAGTATCTTCCATGCTAAGCGGGTTATTCTCATGATGAGTGTTTATTCACTCGTCCTTGCACGAGAGGGGCGGTAATAGGGATTCCCAGTCCCGAATTCAAAATTGCAAATAATTAAACAAAACTCCCCCAGGACTGATGTTGCTATGGACGGTACCCGTGGATTCGGTTAGCCGTGGAATGTGTTTGTTGGTGGAGGGGGAGTAAACCTTTACCTTTTATCGCTTGGGAACTGCCACTAATGTGTTTAGCATGGAAGATAACGATAACTAATGGCCGCGAAGTAAACAAGAAGGGTGCATTTCTCAAAATTTCATTTACCTCTGTTTTAAAAATTGAGCTCTGGCACCGCTGCAAATCACTGCTTCCTTCTGCGAAGGGACTATCTATTTACTTTTATGTTGTGTCATCACCTTCTCAAATAAGCTCCAGATCCTGAGAGCACTATTGTCATCCTCATGCATTGTGTGTAGCCAATGTTGGGTGCATCATGACTGGATCTTTTCTACCATGAATTACAATGTTTAGTCACTGCTTGAACTTTGGAGGTGCTCTGCATTTATGTTTTGCGGTCTCAGAAAGGGCTAGCGAGATACCACTATTGTCATATTATATCATGGTTGTTTTGACAAAGTGTTGTCATTTGAGATATCTTATTATGGATCACTAGTTGATTATGTCATTGATATGAGTTAATATAATTTTTAAGAGTCATTGTCGTCATGGTTAGTTATAATCTTTGCTGAAAACCTGGGTGCTACTTAAGCTTATTTATGTAAACAAGAGCAAAAGAGTTCGTAAAAGTTTTTGTTTTTCACTTTCAGTTTATCAACTGAATTGCTTGAGGACAAGCAAAGGTTTAAGCTTGGGGGAGCTGATACGTCTCCGTCATATCTACTTTTCCTAACGCTTTTCCTCTTGTTTTGGACTCTAATTTGCATGATTTGAATGAAACTAACCCGGACTGACGCTGTTTTCAGCAGAACTACCATGGTGTTGTTTTTGTGCAGAAATAAAAGTTCTCGAATTGGAACAAAACTTTGCGAGGATTTTTTATACAATAAAAGAGAATTTCTGGAGCCAAGAACCACCGGAGGGGGGGGGCACCTGGGTGGGCACAACCTACCAGGGCGCGCCCCCCCTCCTGGCGCGCCCAGGTGGGTTGTCCCCACCTGGTGGCCTCGCAGACCTCAACCCTGATACTATAAAATCACATTTTCAGAGAAAAAAATCAGAGAGAAAGAATTATCGTGTTTCACGAGATGGAGCCGCCTCCACCTCCTGTTCTTCATCGGGAGGCCAGATCTGGAGTCCGTTTGGGGCTCCGGAGAGGGGGATCTTCGATCTTCGTCATCATCAACCCTTCTCCATCGCCAATTCCATGATGCTCCCCATCGGGAGTGAGTAATTCCTTCGTAGGCTCGCTGGTCGGTGAGGAGTTGGATTTGATTCATCATGTAATCGACTTAGTTTTGTTAGGGCTTGATCCCTAGTATCCATTATGTTCTGAGATTGATGTTGCTATGACTTTGCCATGCTTAATGCTTGTCACTTTGGGCCCGAATGCCATGATTTCAGATCTGAACCGTTTATATTATCACCATTATATCTATGTTCTAGATCCGATCTTGCAAGTTATAGTCACCTACTACGTGTTATGATCCGGCAACCCCGGAGTGACAGAAGTCGGGACACTTCCCGGTGATGACCGTAGTTTGAGGAGTTTGTGTATTCACTATGTGTTAATGCTTTGTTCCGGTTCTCTATTAAAAGGAGGCCTTAATATCCCTTAGTTTCCTTATGGACCCCGCTACCACGGGAGGGTAGGACAAAAGATGTCATGCAAGTTCTTTCCATAAGCACGTATGACTATTTACAGAATACATGCCTACATTATATTTATGAACTGGAGCTAGTGCCGTATCGCCCTAGGTTATGACTATTATATGATGAATATCATCCAACGAATTCACCGATCCAATGCCTACGAATTTCTCTCATATTGTTCCTGCTAAGTTACTACTGCTATTGTTACTATTACACTTGCTACAAAACTATTGCTATCATTGCTACCGTTACTGTTACTGTTACTATCACTATCAAAACTATCATACTACTGTGCTACTGATCATATTGCTGCAGATAATTAATCTCCAGGTGTGGTTGAATTGACAACTCAGCTGCTAATACTTGCAAATATTCTTTGGCTCCCCTTGTGTCGAATCTATAAATTTAGGTTGAATACTCTACCCTCGAAAACTGTTGCGATCCCCTATACTTGTGGGTTATCAAGACCTTTTTTTGGCGCCGTTGCCGGGGAGCATAGCTATATTTGTTGAGTCACTTGGGATTATTATCAAATTATCACTATGAAGAATCTGAAGGATACAAAGACTAAGATATTTCCCTCTAAGACGAGGGGAGGTAAGGAACTGCCATCTAGCTCTGCACTTGATTCACCTTCTGTTATAAGTAGACTTGCAACACCACCACATGCTATTAATCCAGATATGTCGCAAGTTATTGATGATGCAACTTCTGCTATGAATGATGCTCATGATGATGTTAGTACCTTGCTTGATGATAATGTGCCACTAGGTGAATTTCTTGATGAACAACTTGCTAGAACTAAAGCTTTTGAGATTGCTAAAACTGATGAAATTATTGAAACTGATGAAGAGCTTGAAACTGAAAATCTTGAAACACCTATTAGATCTAGTTCTCCTAGATATGAATTGCCTAAGATACCGGAAGGTTATGTTATGGATGAGGAGACAACTAGAGACTTCCTTGCTTGCAATGATAGATATGATCTTAAGAAATTATTATGCAAACTGAAAGAAAAATCTTTGAATGCTAGAATGAAATGTGATCCTAAGTTTGCTACTTCACCTATCTTTGTTGATGATAAGGATTATGAATTCTCTGTCGACCCAGAGTTGATTACTTTGGTTGAATCTGATCCTTTCCATGGTTATGAAACTGAAACTGTTGTGGCACAGCTTACCAAGTTGAATGATATAGCCACCCTATTTGCTCATGATGAGAAGATTCGTTATTATTATATTCTCAAGTTATTTCCGTTCTCATTAAAGGGTGATGCTAATACTTGGTATAATACTCTTGCTCCTGGTTGTGTGCGTAGTCCCCAGGATATGATTTACTACTTCTCTGAAAAATATTTTCCTGCTCATAAGAAACAAGCTGCCTTACAGGAAATATTTAACTTTGTGCAAATTGAAAAAGAGTCTCCCACAAGCTTGGGGGAGGCTTCTCCAATTGCTTAATGCTTTGCCTGATCATCCTCTTAAGAAAAATGAAATACTTGATATCTTCTATAATGGACTAACCGATGCTTCTAGGGACTTCCTAGATAGTTGTGCTGGTTGTGTTTTCAGGGAACGAACCATTGGACAAGCTGAGGAATTATTGAATAATATCTTGAAAAATTATGATGATTGGACTCTTCCTGAACCACCACATAAACCCACTCTGAAGAAGAGGGGTATCTTATATCTCAGTCCTGAAGATATGCAAGAGGCAAAGAAATCTATGAAGGAAAAAGGTATTAAAGCTGAGGATGTCAAAAATTTACCTCTGATTGAAGAAATACATGGGCTTGAAACACCACCACCACCTAAGGTGGTAGAGGTAAATTCTTTATTGAAGTTTGATGAAGGTGATATCCCTTATAATAATCATCCTAGTCAATGCCTTTATGAGTTTGATAATTATATTAGAAAACAAGATCACTTCAATGCAAATGTTATGAAACAATTGAAATACAAACTCTGACATGATTGCTCGCTTAAGTGACTTGTTATTTAGAATCTCAAATGATGTTAGAGGTGTAGGAAAACATGCCTCTTGGTTCAAACTCAACTAGAACAAGTTGCTAAATCTCAAAGAGAATTGCTCGATGAAATGAACAACATACATGACTTTGCTGTTAGAGTAGCAAACAGAGGAGGTAAAATGACTCAGGAACCACTTTATACTGAGGGACACCCAAAAATAATTGAACAGGATTCACAAAGGAATAACACCAATGCACCTAGACCATCTAAAAAGTAGAAGAAAAAGAAAAATGATAGGACTTTGCATGCTTCTAGTGAACCTGAAATAGAAAAACCTCCTGATAATGATAATGATGTTTCTATTTCTGATGCTGAAACTCAATCTGGTAATGAACATGCACCTAGTGATAATGAAAAAGATAATGATAATGTTCATGAAGATACTCAACCAGACAATGAAAAAGAACCAGATAATGATGTTGAAATAGAACCAGCTGTTGATCTTGATAACCCACAACCTAAAAATAAAAGATATGATAAAAGAGACTTTGTTGCTAGAAAGCATGGTAAGGAAAGAGAACCATGGGTTCAAAAACCTATGCCCTTTCCACCAAAATCCACTTAGAAAAAGGATGATGAAGAATTTGAATGCTTTGCTGAAATGCTTAGGCCAGTCTTTTTGCGTACTCGTTTGACTGATTTACTAAAGATGGCCCCTTATGCAAAGTATATGAAAGACATCATCACAAATAAAAGGAAAATACCTGAAGCTGAAATCTCCACTATGCTTGCTAATTACTCTTTTAAGGGTGGAGTGCCTAAAAAACTTGGAGATCCGGGAATACCAATTATACCTTGCTCCATTAAAAGAAATTATGTGAAAACTGCTTTGTGTGATTTAGGAGCTGGTGTTAGTGTTATGCCTTTCTCCTTATATAAAAGACTTGATTTGAATAAACTCACACCTACTGAAATATCTTTGCAAATGGCTGACAAATCAATTGCCATACCTATCGGTATCTGTGAGGATGTGCCCGTTGTAGTTGCGAATGTTACTATCTTGACTGACTTTGTTATACTTGAGATGCCCGAGGACGACAACATGTCGATTATCCTTGGTAGACCCTTCTTGAATACTGCAGGGGCTGTTATTGATTGCAATAAAAGCAAGGTCACGTTTCATATCAATGGTAATGAGCATACGGTGCACTTTCCGAAGAAACAATTCTAAGTGAATGGTATTAATGTTATTGAAAAATCTCCGACACTCGCTATTGGAAGTTTTCATCTACCTTTACCTACTGCCAAAAAGAGTTATGAAATGCTTATTGTTGGGGACGTGCATATCCCCGTTGAGGTAACCTAGTGTTTCACGCAAGTTCTCCGGTTTCATGCTAATCGAAAGTGGTTGTTAATAAGACTTGATCAACCTTGTTAATGAATCATTTTTTGAGAGGTATGAAGTTGATGAATTTAGTGAGCACTACCTTCTGTCCCTACCTTTTGTTTTCTATTTTTCTTAGTTAAATAAAATAAAATGCCATGTCTTGCCTATTTTTTTTTAATTTCCCATGCAATAAAAAAAATAAACCAAAAATAAAAGTTCTCAGAATACCTCGAAAATTTAATATGATTTTTTTCTGAATATTTAAAAAAATTTAGTGTAAATAACATCAGAGGGGGGGGTGCTCCAGGTGGGCACAACCCACCTGGGCGCGCCAGTAGCCCCAGGCGCGCCCCGGTGGGTTGTGGTCCCCACATGGGCCCCCTCACTTACCTCTTTAGCCCATGTCATCACCTGCCTCCAGAAAAAAAATCACCATTGCTCTCTCTCTCGTGTTCTTGCTCTCAAACCCGCGGATTTCGATCTCTCTGCTCGAAGCTCCGTTTCCGAAAATATTTTGGGGGATTGCTACTTGGTATGTGACTCCTCCATTGGTCCAATTAGTTTTTGCTCTAGTGGTTTATATTTTGAATAATTAGCTACTCTTGGTGCTGCTGTAGATGAGCTTGCATGTTGAATTCTTAGAGTTCTACGTAGTCTGAATGCTTGATATGGCCTCTATGCATCCCTATGAGTAGTTGCTATCAATCTTGTGAAGTTTTGTTGAGAAAAATGTTGAGGACTAAAAATTTCAGAATTTTGTTCATAGGAAAAAGATGAGTTTCTTTAGGAAGTTTGCTTCCAAGAAGAACTCCAAGGGAGCTATTGGGGAGTCGTCGGACAATGACCTCCGCACCCGAAGAATGGCAGAGGTACGGCCGAGCGAATGGCCGCACAACCCATTCATGGATGGAGCCGGAATCCGTCAAGAGTTTGAACAATTTGCTGCTAATGCCGGCCTCACCGACTTCATCGTAGCTGAGTGTGAACAGTATCATCTCCTCACAAATTCCTTTGTGCAAAGTTTTCATTTCATAAGTAGGAATAACCCTCCAGAGGTGCAATTTAATTTATATGCTGAAACCCATCAGATACCACTTACTGAATTTTGTGACATTTGCTTGATCCCTTCTAATGGGGTAATAAGGGGGCCTAGGCCTGCAGAGTTTGAGGGTTTTTACCACACTCTGTCAGTGGGGGATGAGAGAGGGGTGTCGAGTGTCACCGCCACTAGCTTGCAGTTTCCTTCAGTGCATTATTTTACTCTATTTATCGCGAAGTGTTTGCTTGCTAGAGAGAAGGTTGGTGCACTTAGTGCTCCCGATTTTGCTGTCCTACGCCGTGCACTTTACGGCGATAACACCTACAGCCTAGGAGCTATCATTGCACGTCGCCTGCACCTTAACAAGTCCAAAGGCAAAATTCATGGTGGTATTTACGCTACTCGCTTAGCGAGTCATTTTAATGTTCAGATCCGCCAGCATGATCATCCTTTACCTAAGGTTTACCTAGATCGCCAGGCTATGGCAGCTCATCAATTTATTGATGGCGAGAACACCACTATTGATGTCCCTTACAACCTGGTCTTTAGTATTAATACTTGTGATATTATTCCATTGCCTGCACCTATTTTGTTTGATTCTATTGCCAGGAGAGGATACAGGATCATGCCAGAGGACATCGTCGCCTACTGGAATGCCCAGGCAGTTGCAGAGGAGGAGCCTTAGGAGTGGGACGCTCGGGTGCCCGCTCCACAGCACTTCAACATAGGACCTGATGGCTACTACGAGTGGTGATTACCAAGTTAGGCCAAAAGCCTAAGCTTGGGGGAGTACGTATTTCCACCGACATTACATTCATGTTCACATATTTCATTCCAGTTGTCGGTGTCCACACTTTTTCATTGTATTATCCCTGTTAGATTTATTTTCTCGGTTTCTTCTTGTGTGTTTGAAAAACTTTGAGAACATAAAAAAATTATTTCTTGTTTCTTTTCGGCTTTTCTTTCTAGTTTAATTAGTTGTAGTGTTTAAATGAAAACCCAAAAAGATTTCCTTGTTCCTCTTTCACTTGTTGGGAGCTTTCCCGTGTAAATAGTTTTTCTCATTTTTGTTTTTCTCCTTTCTTTAATCTGCTTCCTTTTAGAAAAACCAAAAACTCCAAAAATATTTCAGTGTGTTTCTCTGAATTTCTATTCTTTTTATTGAGTCTTACCGAGGAGAAGACCACGATGAAATTGTTGAGTGGCTCTCACATGCATTATTGTTGATCTAACAAAGAGCCCAAATTACCTTGTCTTCTCCTTTGAATAAAATGTTTGCAGATTCCAGCTTAGTCCACGACACTCTTGCACTATTATTATTTTCATATCATTCGGTTGTGCAAGTGAAAGGCAATAATGATGATATTTGATGAACTGGTCGTGGCAGAGAGAAATGGGTATGAACTCAACTTGTTTTGTTTTTGTAAATATGTTTAACCTAGTATCCATGATTCAGCCTATTATGATTAAACATGTTTGCAATGACCCTTAGAGATTATAGTTTCTCATGCCATGCTTAAGTAGCTAGGAGTGGATAATGATTTATCTTGGATGTCAACATTGCGTTAAAATGATTGTGATGTAGTATGATGATATGGTATCCTCCTCTGAATGTTCGAGTGGCTTGACTTGGCACATGTTCATGCATGTAGTTGAATCAAAACCAACATAGCCTCTATGATATTTATGTTCATGGTGTTCATATCCTACTCATGCTAGTATCCAATGTTACTTATGCATAATGCATGTTCATGACCGTTTTCGCTCTCTAGCTGTCCGCTTCTCAACCTAATTGCTAGCCTTCACCTGTACTAAGCAGATTTACTGCTTGTGCATCAAAAATCCTGAAACCCAAGTTATTCCAGATGAGTCCACCATACCTACCTATATGCGGTATTACCCTGCCGTCCTAAGTAAATTTGCATGTGCCACCTCTAAAAACTTCAAATAAATATCCTTTTTTGAGTGCCTGGATTGTTCATAGAGCGACAGGAGGTAGTCAGTATCTTCCATGCTAAGTGGGTTATTCTCATGATGAGTGTTTATTCACTTGTCCTTGCATGAGAGGGGCGGTAATAGGGACTCCCAGTCCCGAATTCAAAATTGCAAATAATTAAACAAAACTCCCCCAGGATTGATGTTGGTATGGACGGTACCCGTGGGTTCAGTTAGCCGTGGAATGTGTTTGTTGGTGGAGGGGTAGTAAACCTTTACCTTTTATCGCTTGGGAACCGCCACTAATGTGTTTAGCATGGAAGATACCGATAACTAATGGTCGCGAAGTAAACAAGAAGGGTGCATTTCTCAAAATTTCATTTACCTCTGTTTTAAAAATTGAGCTCTGGCACCGCTGCAAATCACTGCTTCCCTCTGCGAAGGGACTATCTATTTACTTTTATGTTGTGTCATCACCTTCTCAAATAAGCGCCAGATCCTGAGAGCACTATTGTCATCCTCATGCATTATGTGTAGCTAATGTTGGGTGCATCATGACTGGATCTTTTCTATCATGAATTACAATATTTAGTCGCTACTTGAACTTTGGAGGTGCTCTGCATTTATGTTTTGCGGTCTCAGAAAGGGCTAGCGAGATACCATTATTGTCATATTATATCATGGTTGTTTTGACAAAGTGTTGTCATTTGAGATATATTATTATGGCTCGCTAGTTGATTATGCCATTGATATGAGTTAATATAATTTTTAAGATTCATTGTCGTCATGGTTAGTTATAATCTTTGCTGAAAACCTGGGTGCTACTTAAGCTTATTTATGTAAACAAGAGCAAAAGAGTTCGTAAAAGTTTTTCTTTTTCACTTTCAGTTTATCAACTGAATTGCTTGAGGACAAGCAAAGGTTTAAGCTTGGGGGAGTTGATACGTCTCCGTCGTATCTACTTTTCCTAACGCTTTTCCTCTTGTTTTGAACTCTAATTTGCATGATTTGAATGAAACTAACCCGGACTGACGTTGTTTTCAGCAGAACTACCATGGTGTTGTTTTTGTGCAGAAATAAAAGTTCTCGGATTGGAACAAAACTTTGCGAGGATTTTTTATGCAATAAAAGAGAATTTCTGGAGCCAAGAACCACCGGGGGGTCACCTGGGTGGGCACAACCCACCATGGTGCGCCCCCCTCCTGGCGCACCTAGGTGGGTTGTCCCCACCTGGTGGCCCCGCAGACCACAACCCTGATACTATAAAATCACATTTTCGGAGAGAAAAATCAGGGAGAAAGAATTATCACGTTTCACGAGACGGAGCCGCCGCCACCTCCTGTTCTTCATCGGGAGGCCAGATCTGGAGTCCGTTTGGGGCTCCGGAGAGGGGGATGTTTGATCTTCATCATCACCAACCCTTCTCCATCGCCAATTCCATGATGCTCCCCGCCGGGAGTGAGTAATTCCTTCGTAGGCTCGCTGGTCGGTGAGGAGTTGGATGAGATTCATCATGTAATCGAGTTAGTTTTGTTAGGGCTTGATCCCTAGTATCCATTATGTTCTGAGATTGATGTTGCTATGACTTTGCCATGCTTAATGCTTGTCACTTTGGGCCCGGGTGCCATGATTTCAGATCTGAACTTTTTATGTTATCACCATTATATCTATGTTCTAGATCCGATCTTGCAAGTTATAGTCACCTACTACGTGTTATGATCCGGCAACCCCGGAGTGACAGAAGTCGGGACACTTCCCGGTGATGACCGTAGTTTGAGGAGTTCGTGTATTCACTATGTGTTAATGCTTTGTTCCGGTTCTCTATTAAAAGGAGGCATTAATATCCCTTAGTTTCCTTATGGACCCCGCTGCCACGGGAGGGTAGGACAAAAGATGTCATGCAAGTTCTTTCCATAAGCACGTATGACTATTTATGGAATACATGCCTACATTATATTTATGAATTAGAGCTAGTGCCATATCGCCCTAGGTTATGACTGTTATATGATGAATATCATCCAACAAATTCACCGATCCAATGCCTACAAATTTCTCTCATATTGTTCCTGCTAAGTTACTACTGCTATTGTTACTGTTACACTTGCTACAAAACTATTGCTATCATTGCTACCGTTACTGTTACTGTTACTATCACTATCAAAACTATCATACTACTGTGCTACTGATCATATTGTTGCAGATAATTAATCTCCAGGTGTGGTTGAATTGACAACTCAGCTGCTAATACATGCAAATATTATTTGGCTCCCCTTGTGTCGAATCTATAAATTTGGGTTGAATACTCTACCCTCGAAAACTGTTGCGATCCCCTATACTTGTGGGTTATCAGGTACATGGTGAAGCTCCAGCCCTTCAAAGTGTTTCTCCAGTTTTCTGACGGCATTGCAGTAGCCAGTCATTGCCGTACTACGGACATCCCATTCCTTCATGACTTGATTCACCACCAGGTCCGAGTCGCCATAGATCATCAGTCGGCGAATCCCCAGAGAGATTTCCATTCGCAGCCCATACAAGAGGGCTTCGTATTCAGCTTCGTTGTTGGAGGAGTCGAAGTGAATCTGAAGAACGTAACTGAGTCGATCGCCTTTAGGAGACACCAAGACCACTCCGGCCCCGGAGCCGTGAAGCATCTTGGAGCCGTCGAAGAACATCATCCAATGTTCGGGAACACTCGGGACAGGCTGCTCTTGCTCGATCCATTCGGCCAGGAAATCTACCAGGGCTTGCGACTTGATGGCCTTCTTGGCTTCAAACTTGATGTCCAACGGGAGGAGCTCAATAGCCCACTTGGCCACTCGGCCAGTGGCATCTCTATTGTTCATGATCTCAGATAGAGGAACGTCACTTATCACCGTGACCGAGTGTTCTTGAAAATAATGTGCCACCTTCTTTGCAATTAGATAAATTCCATATACTAGCTTCTGATCATGCGAATACCTTTGCTTGGAAGGTGTGAGGACTTCAGAGATGTAGTAGACTGATCGTTGGAGCTTGAAGGCTTTGCCTTGTTCTTCCCGTTCCACTGTGAGGACCGTGCTAACAACTTGGCTCGTGGCCACGATGTATAAGAGCAAGGGCTCTTTGCTGCTCGGAGCAGCTAGCATCGGCTGGGTGGAAAGCAGGGCTTTAAGTTCCTGGAACGCAGCCTGCGCTTCGGGAGTCCACTCGAACCTGTCAGACTTCTTCATCAATCGGTAAAGCGGCATGGCTTTTTCGCTGAGTCTTGAGATGAATCTACTCAGGGCTGCTAGGCAGCCTGTGAGGCGCTGCATGTCATGCAGACATTCTGGTTGCTTCATTCGGATGATTGCCCCTATCTTCTCTGGATTGGCATCGATCCCTCGTTTGGAAATGAGAAAACCGAGTAGCTTGCCCGCGGGTACGCCGAATGTACACTTGGTTGGGTTGAGCTTGATGCCGAAAGCTCGCAAATTCACGAAGGTCTCAGCGAGGTCAGTCAGGAGGTCGGAACCTTTCCTGGACTTAACCACAATGTCATCCATATAAGCTTCTACGTTCCGACTGATTTGCTTCCGTAAGCACTTTTGGATCATACGCTGGAATGTGGCCCCAGCATTTTTCAACCCGAATGGCATCGTGATATAGCAGAAACACCCGAATGGGGTGATGAACGTCGTTTTTATTTCATCAGGGCCATACAATCAGATCTGATGGTACCCGGAGTACGCATCCAGAAACGATAACCGCTCACATCTAGCAGTAGAATCTACTATCTGATCTATGCGAGGGAGAGGAAAATGATCTTTCAGGCAGGCCCGATTGATGTGCCTAAAATCTACACACATTCGAAGAGACTTATCTTTCTTCGGCACCATGACGACGTTGGCGAGCCACTCGGAGTGGTACACCTCTCGGATGAATTTAGCGCTAAGAGGCGCGCTATCTCCTCGCCAATCGCCTTGCGCTTCTCGGTTGAAGATCGCTGAAGATACTCTTTGACAGGTTTCGACGCCGAGTCGACACGGAGTCTGTGCTCGGCCAGTTCCCTGGGAATTCCCGGCATGTCAGAAGGCTTCCATGCGAAGATGTCCCAGTTCTCACGGAGGAACTGGAGAGTGCGGCTTCCTATTTGCTGTCCAGGGTGGTGGAGATGTTGGTCGGGGCAGCGTTCGGGTCCTCAGATGGATGTGCACCGGCTTCGTCTCTCCTGCCGACTGGAAAGCAGATTCCACGGTCGGCTTCTTGGACTTCAAAAGTTCGCTTGGGTCTGCCGCCTTCTTGTACTCGTCTAACTCGGCCATCGCCATCTGCTCATCAGCGATCTGGGAGCCCTTCTGGAGGCACTCTTCGGCCAACTTCCGATTGCCCATGATAGTAATCACGCCTTTAGGTCCTGGCATCTTGAGTTTAATTTACACGTAACATGGACGGGCCATGAAACGCGCGTAGGCAGGCCTACCCAGGATGGCATGGTAAGCGCTCTTGAAGTCTACCACTTCGAAAGTTAGCCGTTCCTTTCGGAAGTTTTTCTCTTCGCCGAATACGACATCGAGAGCGATCTGACCGAGTGACTTGACCTTCTTCCCGGGGATTACCCTGTGAAACTGCATATTGCTCTTGCTGAGTCGGGTCATCGGGGTGCCCATTGCTAAGCCCGCTGCCGCCGTTCATTAGGACTTTGCGCAATCGGACTCCTCCCACAACTGGATCTACCACCAAGGCCTGTCGCCCGGGGGTTAGTATGTGAGCCGGATAGTCTGACTGGTCAAATGTTACCGGTGTCTTGGCCCAGTCGAGATATTTGGTGACAGTCGGAACTGCCATGTTGACCTCTCGGTTGATCACCTTGAGGTGACATTTTCTTTCAACATCAGCAAAAATCATGAGAACGTTCTCAACGTTGGGGTACCCAGAAGTACCTTTTCCTCCGTCTTCGTGATCATCATTTCTTTCTCTGGAAGAATCCTGCCGCATCTCTTGCTTCAGGAGTCGACACTCCCGAGTGGTATGCTTGGGCAAGATCAAGTTACCCTCCTCATCCTTCTTCGTGTGAATCTGGCAAGGCTGGTCGAGGATGTCGCTCTTCATGGTGACTTGCTTCTTTCCTTTCCAATCCTTCTTCTGCTTTTGGGGGTTCTTTTTGCCTTGGCCGGCCAGAGCCGCGGCCTCGGCATTCCCTCCAGCATCTGCTTTCTGCTTGTGCTTTTTACCCTTGTTCTCCGACTGGTGTGCGTCACCATCTCGGCTCTTGCCACTTCTCAGTCGGTCTTCCTCTTCACCGTTGGCGTACCGGTTGGCTATCTCCATAACCCGACTGAGAGTCGGGGTCTTAGTTCGGCCAAACTTTATGTTCAGCTCTCGGTACCTGACTCCGGCCTTGAAGGCGCAGATTGCCTGAACGGTGACATTCTCCACTGTGTTATGCAGAGTGGTCCACCGCTGGATGTACTCTCGGAGAGTTTCATTTTGTTTTTGCACACAGTGTTGTAACTCAGTCAAACCTCCTGCTCTCTTGTACGTGCCTTCAAAGGTCTTGATAAACACTTTTGCCAGGTCCTCCCAGCAAAAGATACTACTCGGCGGAAGCTGTGTCAGCCAAGCCCGAGCGGAGCCTTCTAGCATCAGCGGCAAATGCTTCATGGCCACGTTGCCGCCGCCGATCTGGACTACCACTCGGTAATCTTCCAGCCAAATTTCGGGCTTGGATTCACCGGTGAACTTGTTGATCCCCGTGGCCAACCTGAAGTTGTTGGGAATCTCGGCTGCTCGTATATAACGGCTGAAGCATTCGGGGCCTGATGGTACGGAACCACTCGGCACATCGTGCTCCTGGCCCTCCCGCAAAGCCCGGCCTCTGTCGACCAGGTTCTGAGCGAGGACGGATCTCGCGTTGAACAGCGGGTCTCGAGCGTCCCTCGACGGACAAGTAGGACTCGGCCTGCGGTCACCGCCATGCGTTCGCCTGTCGTCGTAGGGCTGGCGCCCGTATGCGACGTCCCGGGGTGGAGGAATCAGTGCACGATCATAGTCCTCGTTACACCAGGGCGACGCGACTGGAGCACGTCTCCGATCTTCGTGACGGTCTCTGGAGGAGGAAGTGGCTTGGCGCCTGCCCGAGCCGAGTGGGCTATGAGCCGATTGGACGGTCTCCGCATGCACGGATGCGTTATGGATCCGATCTCTGGACTAGGACACCACCGCATTCTGCGACAGTGCTGTTTTAAGAAGCGCTTGGATCTGACGAATCCCTTCCCCGGCCGAAGAGCCAGAGGGCTGAATACATCACCGGGCGGCAGCTGCTCCTGGCACAAGTCGTGCTATCATTAGTCCAGAATTAGATGGACTCCATGGTAGCATTTATACAAAATCATGCAATACGGGACAAATATGCAGGGGTAGGGGCCCACCACTGAAATAGTTGGGTAGTACATGCATAACTTTCCCGTTTCTCTCTCATTTTTCTCCCGCGCGACAACTCCACCCAACGCAATCGATGAGATTTCGTCAGAGAGAAGCAGTGGTGGTGGCTCGACTTGGCTCTCACGGGACAGGAGCATGGCAAGGAAGGAGGGCATCCCTCCCGACGCCGGTAGCTAACATCTCATGGATTGAGTGATTATAAGTGTCTGGGTAGGAAACTCAAATAACATAAGAGTAGTGTTGAGCATTTAACAAACATGAATACATGAAATGAACTTAGATTGATTCTAAGCAAAAAATCATACAATTGATGATAACATGAACGAGAAATTGCAGAGTAAAAGGAGCGTTGGAGACATGTTTGGTGAGAATAGTTTTTGCTGTGAACTTTCTTGCAAAACTTAATTTGGCTTTTCGAGGTTCAAATGAGAAGTTGTATCAAGATAATAATGGTGATTTTCTGGGCACGATTGAAATGATTGCTGAATTTGATCATGTGATGCAAAAATGCATTAGGCACATTAAAAATTGTGAAATTCATCATCATTATCTAGGCCACAATATTTAGAATGAGTTAATTTCAGTTTTTATTGATGTTGAGAGAAAGGTTATCTTAAAGATTGTCAAGGATGTCAAGTGTTTCTATATTGTCATGGATTGTGCCACGGATGTGGGCCATGAAGAACAAGTGACTCTAATTGTGCGTTGTGTGAACATGTCAAGTAACTTTCCGAGAGTGGAGGAGTTTTTCCTAGAGTTCTTAAAGGTTGATGACATGTCTGAATTGGGGGTTTTAAGATATTGATGGATGCATTGGGTTCTCTTGATTTGGATGTCTCTGATGTGAGAAGTCAAGGTTATCACAATGGTTCTAGTATGAACAGAAAAGGCAAAGCTATTCAGAATCATTTGCTTGAAATTAACACAAAGCATTATATATGCCATGTGCATGCCATAGTTTGAATCTCACTCTTTGTGATATGGCAAAATCTTGCAAACAAGCTCTTACATTCTTTGGTGTTATCACAATGGATATACATATTATTTTCACGTTCTACTCGAGGGGGCATGATTTGCTTGAGAATGTTCCAAAACTTACTGTCAAACCTTTGTCTAGTACTCGTTGGGAGAGTCTAATAAAGTTTGTGCAGCCTATCGGGTACCAAAATCCCCAAATAAGACCAACTTTGGATGAACTAGCGGAGGCTTCTACTAATGACCCATCAACAGTAAGTGATGCTCAATCTTTCGTCAGTGCAGTTGAGGATTTTGAAACTTCAGTTGGTATAGTTATCTGGTATGGTGTTTTGTTGTCTGTAAGTATGGTGAGATTTTTTTTATAGGAAAATATTGCGTGCATCAATGCTACTCTCAAACACATTGAAGAGGCCATCTCATATTATGAGGAGTACGAAAATGAAGGCTTTGATTCTAGTACTGAGATTGCAAAAGTTGTTGCATTTAATATGGACACAGAGCCAAAATTTCCAACAAAACGTCTATGTAAAGGGAAGAAGCAATCTGGTGAAACTATTGATCAAGATACAGAAATACAACCGCCGACTATGGAATCCTTCGGAGTTACTTTCTAGTCATTGTTGACACTGCAATTTTTTCATTGACTAGTCGATTTGAGCAGCCGAAGGAATTTGATAGTAATCTACCAAAATGTTTGGTTTCTTATTCAACTCAAAAGTTCTGAAGTCCTTGCATGATAGTAATCTACCGAAATGTTGCACTACTTTTGCAGAAGCTTTTTCCTCATAATAACTCATCTGATGTTGATCTTGGTGATTTATCTCTGAATTAGAAGTTTTGCAAGTAACTTTGTCAGATGATTTGATGCCAGCTTATGAGATTCTTCATTTTGTTACAGATGTAGATTGCTATCCAAATGTTTTTGTTGCCTATCGGATCCTCTTAACGGCACAAGTTACGATAACCTCAGCTGAAAAAAGTTTCTCTAAAATGGAACTACTGAAAAATTGGCTGAGGTCAACTATGTTACAAGAAAGATTGAATGGCTTGGCTATGTGCTGTATTGAGAAGGATATCTTGTACAACAATGGGCTCAATATTGTCCTTAACGACTTTGTGTCAAGAAACGTCCGAAGAAGCTTTTTTGTAAAGCATTGAAGCATTATTGATCGATGAAGTCACTGGAATTTGGTTCTTATTTGAGGTAACCATACTAGTACCCTTTTGATATTGCTCAATAATCATTATCACACGTCTCAAACTAAAAATATGTGGTTGAAAGTTAACTCTTAATTCTTTGCAAGTGAAACTAGACACATATATGTAGATATATAACTACCCACAGAGTGAGGTATATATAGCCTTAAGGACCCATGTCGTCAACTTCACCCTAGGGCCGTCCAAAGCATAGAGCCAGCCGTGGGAGGGTGTACCTTTCCCACGACATTAATTAGTCTTAACAAAATAGAAGGAAAAAAACACCGTCTCGGCATCGCAGCAACAATCCCGATCAACGGACAGAGTGAAATTTCCCGGAAGAGGTGGTAAAAAAACAAGATGAAACCAAAGCGTGGCCTACCAAATAAAAAGAGGGCACTGATGGACGTGTATCCCTAAACCAGTGCTTTGCTTTTTCTTCCTCTCCATTATGAGATTTAGACAGCGCTTATTTATATCCTTATTATCAGCGGAAAAAAAACTGTTGCTGCATCATCAGTGCTACCAACCGAGAGAACTTGGCGTGTGACAGAATATACTGTTTGCCCGCTCTTTGGATCATTAGCTAGGAAGAGGACGGGGCGTCGACCCGTTGGCTGGGCGGCTGGGGTAGCTGCCAGCCCACCCGAGTTCAACCCCTGGCTTTGACGTGCGATGCTCGCGTAGTTTCTCCTATAAAAAAATACCAACGAGAGTTAGCCCTTAGGTTGATCTCATTTTTGGACTCATTAGCTAGGAAGACAGCTTGTGGCCCGCCCCATTTTCGTACCAACATGCCATATTTTCCTAAAGAGATGTTTTCGTACCAACATGCCATATTTTCCTCCTTTAACAAAGCTTGTGGCCCGCCCCTTTTGACTAAGCTAACCGAAAGTGGATTCCTTCGGACTCATCACTACCACTTGGCACAGCATCTCCCTGTCCATTTAGGCCGCAGTCCCAGTTCAAGCAAGGCACAACACTGAACCATACAGACCAAGGCCCAGCGGAGATGGGGAACTTGCTCGCGCGCTTCAGCGAAGATGAGACCCCCGGCACGCTCCCAAAAGATGACACACCAGCAGCCGGCCAGCCGCCGGGCCGGCACGGCACCAGCCTGGTCGGTCAGCTCCACGTCTTCGACGGACCGCCGCCCCGCGTCGATGGCGGTTGGCCTACCCTGGCCAACGCCGGCAGCGCTGCCGGTGCTGCCTTTGCGCCCGGTCGCATCACCCCCTCAGGCTCAGGCTCAGGCTCCACCGCCTCACGCTTCCCTTCTTCCTCCGCCATTGCGCCGGGTCGCATCACCCCCTCGGGCTCAGGCTCCGCTGCCACACGCTCCCCCTCTGTCTCCACCTCCGCCTCCACGGTATATATATACCGTATACGATCTTCTCTATTTACATGTTAAATGGAAAAAATATTGCATTTACGTTATTTCTTCCGGTTTTGAAATGTATACTTGACGTGGTAGACGAGATTCTTGTCAAAGTTTTCAAACATTTTAGAAATATATTGTGAAGCACCCCTATAAAAAAATATAAGACACTAAACAGAAGTGCAACCCCTTCTTTACAATTCAACAAATCGAAGGAATTAAAATTTTATGGTTTGCCAACTATTTGTTCTATGTATGCTTTCTTATCACTCATGTGTTTTTTTATTTCCTTTTTGTTATTCCTACATTTTCAGAATATCTATCTATTATATTAGTAAAATAAGATGCAAATAAGGCACCATGTTCGTCCACATAGGTTAATATATTTATAACTTTTATAATATAGATTAATGGTTGAGATTTAAAATTTAATTTATCTAAAATATGTTCTTTCGACACACAAGGAAACCTCTCTAAAATCATGATTACAAGCATACACAACCTAACCAATCTAGGTTCAAGGCGTATACCACTGGTCATGGCCACAACACTGATTTGACACATGCTGCCATGAATATTCATTCATTGAAGGCTCCAATGAACTTCGTGATCATCACCCTTGCTTCATGATTTGATGTCTTTGGCCTCACCATGAATGACCATGTTGCAACGGCACACCAAGCACACGCAATCCATACCACAACAGTTGTCAATCTGTCCCCGCAAGAAGCCACCTCCAACTTCCAAACGACCATTAATTACACGAGAAGTTGCAAGACTTGCACACTAGGTGGTCTACTTCAATAATCCTATAGGAACTTAACCATGTAAACAAAGAAGAGGTGATATTTGGTTCACATGATAGGAAAACAATGATTTTTGTTTGTTTTGTTTTGAGTTAGTTTTGAATGAACTAGTCGCTAGCTCATATTCACCCATACTTTCAGTCGTGCATCTCCTTCTTGAGTATCAAACTCAATCATGATGCCTTGATCATCCATCTATGAAACAAAACATATCGAATCTCAGCCTTCCAAAAAATATTTCTTGCCCCCCCCCCCCCCCCCCCACACAAAAAAAAACATTATAGAAAATTTAAATGTTTGCAAAGAAAAAAACTGAGTTGTGTGGCAGGGCCTTACTATGTAATATTATCCAATATTTACTTCTTTTTAACTGGAATATAGGGCTCATTATGTTTTCCTTTCTTCAGGAAACTCTTACAGTTGAGGAAAAGAAAATGAAGGATGTGGCAGATTTCTGGTCTAGGATGAAGAAAGGCAAGCATAAGTTGGACACTTGGGATCTTACCTATCTGGAATACAAAATCTTCTCTTGGTGTCTAGAGGACGTCCTCAACAAGGACCTGCTCAAGGAAAAGGTTGGGATTTCTTAACCATTACCTTAGAAAAGCCATTCTATTCTACTTACAAAAAAATATTGTCATTTTTCAAACATATTGCATTCTAGAGTTGCCCTAAGTCAAAGTTTGTCAAGTTTGACCAAATTTGTAGGAAACGAATACAAACAAGTATGGAAGCAGTAGGTATATTTTCAAAGTATATTTCTTTTTTTTTGTTTCATGATGGATCTAACGATACTAAATTGCTTCCATGGTTGTTGGTAATTTTCTTATAAAATTGGTCCAATTTTAAAAAGATTGAGTTAGGGCAACTCTAGAATGCAACCTAGTCTGGAGTGGAGGGGGTACGATTTTTTGTGGAGGGAGGGGGGGCATGATTTACAAGAGGCGAAACACGTATTGACAACCCTGGCAGGTTTAATTTCTTTGGGTTATGTCAATTACCACCAAGATCGTATTCTGCATATAGTAGTGAACATGAAAGTCTGACTGAAAATCCACCAAAAATGATTTTTGCAAATGTCAAAAAAAATTGAAAAAAATACATGTGTCCTTTTTCACACCAAAATGCTACCTGCATATTTTTAAGAGGAAATCTCAAGTATTTTGATCTGTGCAAAAAAAAACAAGTCGAACGACAAATGTTACCTCCAGCTGTTACATTTGTTTTTTCACCGACGAACACTGTCATCCTGTTTCGCATGAAAATTGTCAAACACGCTTGTTACACTAAGAACATCTACAAAAAAAATTAGAATTTTTAAATTTTATTTACTATTTATTTTGAATTTATTATTCATTAGGGAGCATATGCACCCCAGAGCCAAAACGGCCCTCCCGTCCGACTGACCTGCTATACTTATGTCAAAAACTTGTTTTAAATAATCAGTGAACTTTTAGTGCTTTCCTTACCGTGGGAGATGTAAGTGACCACTATAACTATGTTTTACTTGATATGAACATTTTACCTCATTTTTTAAAAGATATTTTTATCTGATAGTTAATTGTTTGGAAACCTCTTCGGACATGACAATGAACAATATTACACTCCTATGAAAATTGATCTTTGAACGCTGCTCAAAAGCATGAAAAACATAAGCTTCATGTTTTGACCTTTTAAAGGCATGATAAAAAAATCATATCATTGGCGTGTTGTAGGATGGCTAAGTCACGATAATGCATTGCGGTGGCAAAGCTCCAGCGAGCCCGTTCTTTCAAACGGTATTTGCATACATAAAAAAATACTAAAAGAAATACACATGTGCATATATATGTGCAGTATGTATGAAATTTCATCAGCATATATTTTCATACGTGGCCTACAAAAAGAACCAAGTACACAGTTCAAAATGGACTTTTATCTGGGGTTAGAATTTTGAATCTTTTTTTGTAGCCTTTAGTGCTATTAAAACTTCACAAATACCTAGAGACATGTATATGTCTTGGCAGATTTAAAAAAAATGAAAATTACATTTTTTATTTTTACAAAATATAGGGCTCCTAAACCTTCTCTACTATTAAAAGGGGGTCCGTCGTTTGGTTTGGTTTCATCCCTCCACCCAAAATTGCCTGCATTAACTCAATCAAATTAAATATTTTTTTATCAAAACCTCAACTAAATCAAAATTGTCATTTCCTTCTCCTACCCATACCTAAATCAAATCAAATCAAACAAAACCTCAACTAAATCAAAACTTTCAATGTCTTCCCCTACACATACTCAAATCAAATCTTACAAAATCTAGAATCTGATGGGTGTAAGGTATATGCCAAACATGATTGATGTTGACCACTAGAATATCCATGCCCCGGTTGCAAGTCACGAACAATTAGCTAGTCACCGATAAGATGCCAATTGCATCTAGGCAACATATCAGGCGGTGGCGGCTGCTAGGAGCTGCCATTGCCCGCACGGGCATGTCGACTTTCTCTTTCGGTGATTTCTCCTTTGGGTAGCTAGTTATGTGCCAGCATGCGGGTAGAGTAGTGGATTGCGACTATGGCAGCTGACATAACACTTATATTCTATCTGGTAAAATCCAATAACCTAGAGTAGCTCGGTGTGATAACCCCTGGTTTGATGTTGGTTGGATCAGTGATTCCGTCTTGAAGGTGTTGCCTTGAACCATTGCGACATTTCGTAAGCTCGCATGCCGATCAATGAGTGGATTGGTCCACAGCCCACGCCCCCCCCCCCCCCCCCCCCGCGCGGGGCAAAAGGAGAAAGAAGTAACTAATTAGGCCCATCTAAGGCCCATTTATTTTATATCCTTATATTTGGCAGCCCATAACTAATGAGGCCCATCTCAGGCCCATTTATTTTATATCCTTCTACCTGTGACTGAGAGGAACGTTAAAAATAAAAATAAAAACCTGGGACTGAGAGGGGAGCAGCGGCGACCGGCGTGGGTGGGCGGGGGCAGATGCGTTCAGGCGTGGGGGATGACGGGCCACCGGCCACGGGCGCCCTAAACCCAGACCTTCAGACGGCCAGAGGCCTCAACGCCCCGTCGCGGCCGCGCTTAGGCATCAGGCGGCGCCGGCGCCGCGCGCGGTGAGCCAGTGAGCGGCAAGAGCAGTCTTACCCTCCCTCTCCCCGTCTGTAATTTTATCCAATTCAATTCCTAGTTTCCTGCTGCATCCTAATTAGTCGGGAAAAGTTCCTCATTAGGTCAGAGATTTTGCGCTGAATAAATTTTTTGTGTACTTTACACAGCATAGAGCACCGAACCTAGCGATGGTTAAGGGGAACACTACTGATTCATGTTAGTACAAAAGAAATAAAGGTGATTGTGAAGCTAATGAACCAACATTGACCGAATGCTCAGCCTCCCCTCTCTCCTCTTGTTACCAGCAGTGGGCAACAAGAGGGATGCAGCAAGAAACCAGCCGAGGATGAAAGTCTTAGTTGCAGGCTTGCAGGCAGCTGTTAAAGTGTCTTACGTCACAATTTTGTTCTTTTAGTGTAGTCGTACGATTTGGTATTTATTCGAGAGAAAAAAATGTTGGCAGCTTCACCCCTCCTGAGATTTCTTTCAAGCTCGGCCACCCTTCACAGGCAGTTCTTTCTAGCACGCATGGTGACTTGTTTGTTATCTTTAATTCTTAACTGTTGGTACAAGAATAAGAAATGTTGCAGCTTCTTTTCCAATCACATTTTAACAGATAGCGGCAGGTATATTCCCTATTAAAAATGATTCGATATTCGTGCAATGATAATCACTCGATCCTCCCAGGTGAAGAAAATACCCAAGACATTCTCATCGCTGGAGCATTACTTGGATTCGTTTGCTGAGCCATTGGTCGAGGAAGTACACGCGGACGTCCTTTCTTCGTTTGAGAGTTACCACCAAGCACCATTCGTTCAGGTAGCCAGGGTTCAGAAGCTCGACCATGGCGAGAAGTCCCCGGCCTTCTTCTGTTTTCTGGCTGCCCGGAGAACACCGTATGCCCCCGTCAAGGACGACATCGTCGCCATCTCCTCCTCGAGGAAGGGCAAGCACCCGTTATCCTACGTCCTGGGTTCGGTTTGCAAGAGCTGGGAAGATGACGAGGATTTCCCAGCTGACTGCTTCATCGTCAGGCTGTCGACATCTGCTCCGCCCGTGGATGTCGACACCAGAACGAAGAGACCCGTGGCGCCGTTGTTCGTCTCATTTCTCATGAACACCAAGACGTACAATCGCATCTGGACGTGCCTTCAGCTGGGGAAGACGAGCGGTCGGAAGAGAGTGAGCGATGCCGGTCTCGTGGATGCCATCTGGAGATACAGCTACTCAAAGGTAAGCTTTTCTTATGTAGTCTGCTATGATTCTTCATCACTGTCTTACCTTACCTGTAAATGTCTCTTTTCCACATGAAGGCAGTGGAAAACGACTCCCGGTCCCAGTCATCTCATCGGTCAGCTGCCACCGACAACCTTGGGCTCAACAGGTTCAGACTGAATGAGTCGCAGCTGAATGCAGTAGAGGACTGCGTTGCAGCAATGGGGAGCCCTTCTCCTTCCCTGAAGCTGATATGGGGGCCTCCGGGGACCGGCAAAACCAAGACCATCAGCACCATACTTTGGGCGATGCTGCTCAGGGGGCACCGGACGCTTACTTGTGCTCCGACCAACACTGCGGTGCTGGAGGTTGCGTCTCGACTAGTCCAGCTTGTCCGGGAGTTCTCAAATGGCGGCAGCGGCGGCTGCTTCCTGAGTGACATCGTTCTGCTGGGAAACAATGAGAAGATGAAGGTAGAGGCCAGCCATGAGCTCTCCGCGGTGTTCCTTGACTGTCGCGTCGAGCGGCTTTCCCAATGCTTCTCGCCAAATGGAGGCTGGGGGCACTGCTTGCGTTCGCTGATGGATTTTCTTGCGGAGCCTCTGGGCAAATACCAGCTGTACACTGATAAAATTACCAGGGACCGTGAGGAGGAGGAGGAGAAGAAGAGGAACATTTCATCAAATGTGCTAGATAAGAAGAATAAAAATGTTGCGAGATGCAATAAAGGGAATGGTCATGAAAAGGATAGATTCAATAACGAAGGAGACGTGCAAGTGTTTGTTACCCTGTCATTCAAGGATTTTGTGATAGCCACTCACAAGGAACTCGCGCACAACTTGTGCCACTGCATCGAGACATTGCAGAATGATTTCCCAAGGGACCCTACGACGGCACCGAATTTCTGGTGCATGTCCGATGTGGTAGAAGTAACAAGAGTTCTCGGTGCGTTGCTAGACGCTGGTGCCGGCGACAGACACGAGGCATGGGTGAGCGATGCCGGCGATGCCTGCAGCCCGTGCTCTGTGAGCAAGGATCCTCCATGCAAGGAATGCAGATTCAGGAAGGCGAGGTCACTCTGTCTCGAGCAACTGGAGTATCTGCGCAACAATCTGAAGCTCCCCGGCTGCTACGACAAGCGACCGATTGAAACCTACCTGCTGCAGAGAGCCAAGAGTATCCTGTGCACTGTTTCCACTTCTTTCAGGCTGTATAACGTACTGCCCACGGACAACCACAAACCTGTTGGCGGGCAAGGACAACGGCAAAGCAAAGAACCTGAGATCTTCCCCCCTCTGGAGCTGTTGGTCGTCGACGAGGCCGCGCAGCTCAAGGAGTGCGAGGCCATGATCCCGCTGCAGCTGCCTTGTATAAGGCATGCTGTTTTCATCGGGGACGAGCGCCAGCTACCTGCTCTCGTTAAGAGCAAAGTATGATCTCTGAAGCCAGCTCGCTTACTAGTTAGTGTAGTTAACTAGTACTAGAGTAGACTTGACCCCCTATCTTGGGACTAATAACACCCTTTGCTTGCGAAATGGTCGTTGCAGATATCCGAGAATGCTGATTTCGGAAGAAGCATCTTCGAGAGGCTGATCTCGCTAGGCTGCCGCAAGCACCTCCTCGACACCCAGTACAGGATGCATCCGGAGATAAGCAGGTTCCCTGTGTGGAGGTTTTATGACGGCAAGGTAGGTGACGGCCCCAACGTCGTCTCCAAGAGCCACCGGCGCCGGCTCTTGAGAGGCAACATGTTTGGGCCGTACTCGTTCATCAATGTGCGTGGGGGGCGCGAGAGCAGCGAGGAGCATAGCCCGAGCCCCAAAAACACCATTGAAATCACCGTCGTCTCGCTGATAGTCGAGAGACTGTTCCGAGGTCTGTCATATATGGCTCCCTTCATATCTACAAGCGGACATACAATGCTAGCCTTCATTTGTGGCGTAACTTTTTTCTCTTTATTTGTGGACGCCACATCAGAGTCAGCTTCTTCGGGAACAAGGCTATCCGTTGGCATCCTGTCACCGTACAACGCTCAGGTGAGGGCGTTCCAGGAGAAGCTGGAGAAACCATATGGCTGCCGCGATGGTTTCTCTCTCAAGATAAAGTCCGTGGACGGGTTCCAGGGCGGGGAGGAAGATGTCATCATCATATCCACGGTGAGGAGCAACGAGGATGGCGCCGTCGGGTTCCTCAGGGACGCAAAGCGTACCAACGTGGCTCTCACAAGGGCCAAGTAAGCCAAACATCAATTTGCCGTGTGGTCATACGTTGTTATGTGCTTCTACGAGTCTATGACTGCCTTGGATGAACTGTGTGGTTTCTTTTGTTCCGCAGGCATTGCTTGTGGGTGATTGGCAACGCGACGACTCTGTCCAAGAACAGGTCTGTCTGGCAGGACATTGTGTATGACGCTCAGAGGCGACGGCGCTTTTTCCATGCCAGCAGTGACAAGGGTCTGTCGGACGCAATACAGGCGGCAACTATTGAGCTTGACGCCGCTGATAATCTGCGCAAGATGGGGTCCTTGCAATGCGCGGCATGATCCTGAGGTACGTATGGAATGATTTCTCTAAAGCATGTTGTCGGCCAACGGTTGCAGGAGGCTGAAAGCTTCTGGTTTCGAAAGTTGGCTGGCAAAAAGGAGTAGGAGTAGAAACTAAGCCTGCGGTACTAACTTCTTCTGATTACAGAGACACAGGAGGATGGAGTGTCGTTCGTCCGTGAGATAATTTGAAGTTCCGAAAGCGGACATCATATATCTTCGATGCAGCTCAAAATTGAAGCCGTCCCTGAAGAAAAACGGTTTAACTGTTGTATATGATCACTTATTCGCTGTGAATGAACGGCCATGCCTGCAAACTTGCATAGCTCTCGTGGAAAAGATACCGTAAGAGCATGTTGATGCAAATCTGGAGATGTAAAACTAGGTGTTGTATAATTTACATCATCAAAAAATGCATTTTACATCTTCAAAAAAGAGCCAACTCCAACGGATGATGTATATTGATGATGTAAAAGTCCGACTCCAATAGATGATGCATATGAAAGATGTAAAACCGGCCGACGTCCGCGTGGCTGTGTACAGCCGCGTTTGAACATTTCGTCGTGCACGTTAGAGGCCGTGGGCGTGGCCGCGTCTTCCTTCATGGCTGATGGCGGCGGAGGTGGAAGATGAGTTCCTTGACCGGATGCCACGGCCAGCGGCGGCAGCGACTCGGCCGAAGCAGCCGTGGCCGGCTTCGCCTTTTTGCTCGCCCATGGATTCGTCGCCGGGTTGCGCCCCGTCGGCCGCTTCATGCCTCCACCGTGGGGTTTGGCTGCTGGCTGCTTCTTCGCCGAGGGCACAGCCGCTACGGCGACCGGCCGGTGTGGGGCAAAGCGGGGGCGGCAACATGACGGCGGAGGCGGGATCGAAGAAGGTGGTTGCACCGGCGGCGGGCGCGGCGAGGTGGGTCAGACCGGTGGCGGCTGCGGCGGAGGAGGCGGACATGGCCCAGGCGGGCGTGCGGAAGGGAAATGAAGGTAATTGGGCGGTTGGTGTGACTGATGATTTACATCACCTGGGAGGTGGAGATGCAAATTTGCATCCAAGTGTTGTATTTTACATGACTTGAAGGAGATGGTGTAATTTTTTTGCATCGACATCATCTGTTAGAGGTGAATTTAGGGCCTCAAAGATGTACGTATAAGTTAGTTATTTTTGCATTTACATGATTTATTGGAGATTACTTTGGGCAAAGCATCGGGCTAAAGCCGGGGATACCTTTCGCCGCAAAAAAAAAAAAAGCCGGGGATACCTTTGGGTGAAAGCTGTCCAGGTTGATCACGCGTGGGTCTACTAAAACTTTGTGTTTGGTCCAGGTTGGTGCAGGTTTGGTCGTGGTGGGTTTTGGAAGAACGTCAAGATGCAAAAGGTGAAGGCAGAGTTGACGACTTTGAATGAGCTTTACCAAGGACCTCTGTCGTTCTCATGTGGTTTATTTTCTTGGACCTGATGTACTTTAGTTCATTTTTATTATCAATAAAGCCAGACCGTTTGGTGTTATTTCTTAGATATATAGTGTAGAAGGGCCACGAAGGGCCCAGCATTATATTATTATAGCAAAGAGCCAGTACAGATTACAAGAAGAACTAGCTAAAATATAAAAAGTACAACCAAGCCCTTGGCTTTTTGCAAGAAGGACCTCGCTTTGGATGTAAGAAACGTGATCGAGTCCAAGACTACTTCCGCTCGAATTGAACCTTTCTGTCACCGGGGACGAACCACTTGGCACAGTAAAGTCACCATGGCTGATGCAGGCCAAGGTCTTCGAGCAGATGCAGCAACTGCCTCCCCTATGGCGCACAAGCCGGGAGGAACAAGGCGGTCGCCTTTCGACCAGGAAAGTCACCGATGGGGACGGCGAGGCAGGCCATCGACCGCCACCGTCACGCCCAGAAGACATGGGAAGCAGGCGCCATCGCCCATCGTCCAGCATCGATGAGAATTTGCTCAACTCCAATCGCCCCACAGCAGAGCTGCATCTTCCTTCCTTTCTTTGTCCATCACCTTGATGGCTGCCGAAACAGAGAGGAAGATGTGATCAAATCTGCAGCACAGAGACCGGCCATACCTCAGGATCCTCCAGATCGGGGCGTCGATCTGGCATATAAACTGCAGCGTGCTTATTTAGGGAGCTAGCTCCAGATCCGCCCCTTTCCCTTCGCCTCCACCACGGAGGAAGAGAGGAGCGCGTCGCCGGAGACCACCAGTCGCTGCACGCAAGCGATGGCGGGCTGCACTCCATCGGCATAGCGCCAAACGCCGGCATAAAGCCCAAATCCCCTAAGGAAACAACATAGCTAATACTATAATCTACAGCAGAGCACCGATCCCTTCTCCCATCTCCTTCCCGACCGGCGTCGCCGGCGGCAAAGGTCTGGGATCGGGCCGGGCCAGAGCCACTTCCTTTTTCGCCTCTCCCAAACAGTACTGAGGAAAGGAGAAGGGTCGGGCATTTGACAATAACAGTTGGATCCTATTACTTGGCTCGTAGCAATGATGGTACAACTCATGTCTTCAAACAACCCAGAAAAAAAAAATTACAATTTCACTACCATTTTCTTGTTATTTATTAATGGGTTTGGATTACCGTTTGAGGAGTCAATTGTGCTGCTCATGTCATGAACAAGTCATTGGCTCAAAAATTCTTGCTACAATATTGCCAAAAAAAAAAACTGTTATTGTCAAATGGTTCCAAATAGCACAGCAAGCAAACACAGAAGGGGCAGCGCAAGAGGCCATCCATTGTAATCAGACTGCCCAAAACAACAGCAGCATAAGCATAGCAAGCAAATCAAAATTTCAAAATGATGTTGCAGCACGGTGAAACTTCTCACTTTTACAGCGCGTACAAGTACGTACAAGATAACCATATAAATTGTGTTGAAAACATTATAAGTTGACCGAGCGAGGGCAAGTTGGCAACCAATGGCACGGCACGCCCGCAGGCGGCTAATTTTCGTGTTTTGACCCTTTTCGTATACTATTTTGGGATCTGATCCTCATTGGAAAAAAATTCGGGATCTGACCCTTTTCTTACCGCCAGGCACCTTGGCGGTAGGGTATAATAGCCTACCACCATGCCCCTTGGCGGTAGGGTGGTTTCCAACACAGAGCGTGCCCAGGGCCTACCGCCAGACCCCTTGGTGGTAGGGTATAACAGCCTACCGCCAGACCCCTTGGCGGTAGGCAGGAACCCTACCGCCAAGCCCCTTGGCGGTAGGCTGTTATCCCCTATCGTCAAGATGCCTGGCGGTAAGAAAAGGGTCAGATCCTAATTTTTTTTTTCAATAAGGATCAGATCCTGAAATAGGAAATAGTATAGGAAAATGGTCGAAACACGAAAATTAGCCCCCGCAGGCCATCATGGTCAAAATCGTCACACCCTCGTCACCTTTCCACCCGTAGTAGTCGTACTCGTACTGCCCTCCCACTCGCCCCCCACTCCTCCAAAAGTCCACCCTTTCCCTTCCTCCCTCCCATGGCCGCCGCCCCGCCCCGCAACCACGCGCGCACGCCCAAACGCCCGCCCGCCCGCCCGCCATAAAGCAGACCTCCCAGGCCTCGCCGCGCGCCCACCCACACCCAACGCCTCCCCGTCCCCCTCCCCACGCCGACGCAATGCACCCCGTCGAGGAGCCGCGCCGCAGTGCGACCGCCGTTGCCGCGTAGGGTCTGGTCAGGTGGTGGCAGGACTGGCCGACCGGAGCCCCGCCCCCCCATGCCGTGTGCGCGGGCCGAGGACGCGCTCCCCTCCGCCACCGACATGGTCTCCGCCTCCCTGATCCAGAAGGCGGCCGGCGGCGCAGGCCGCGCGCTGCAGCGCACGACGCACGTGTCCGCGGCGGAGGTCGACGCGCCGGCCCCGGCGCCGGCGGCCAGCTGCTCCGGGGTGAGCTCTCTCCCGCCCCGCACTGTCCAGCGTCCAATCAGCGACCCGCAGAACCCACATTATTTTTGTCCGGATTATTAGCCATAGCGTGGTTGCGAAAAGCCTAGATTCTTGGTGGAGAAAGGCGAGATTTTAGCACCTAACGCCGCAAACCAGATCAAATCGCTGTCCCTTTGCGGGTGCCGTCGCGCCGAGGGCGCCGTACAGGGGGACGACGTCCTTGTCCCGGATGGACGAACTGCCCCACACTGTCCCCTCGCCTCGTCCGTCCCCACTCCCGATTAAATCACCACCACAGGCTGTGCGGTCAACCGGCAATCTTGTTGCTTAGTGCTCACTTGACCTCTGTCTCTAAGATTGGATGGATTAATGGTTTAATAGCATTATCTTGACTGAATTGCTTTGGTCTGTTCTTGCTGTAGGATGATGGCAAGGGCAATCGCAGCAGGAGGAGAGAGGAGGGCCGCAGGGGCAGGACTCGGAGCTACCGGTTGGAGCTCGAGCAGGAAGTGTGTGATTACTCTTCTTCTCCCTGGTTATATGTCGTTTTTCGTCGTTTCGGTGTAATGTACTATGTCGGTGCATGGATGCGGTGTTTGTTCTTATATCGTGTATAAAAACCGCGCAGGTCAAGAAACTGCAGAGGCAGCTCGAGAAAGAGATCGAGTTGCACGTGGCGTTGGCGGATGCTGTCAAGCAGAACGCGCCGCCCCCTGCATTGAATTCTTCTGCCAAGATCCCACCTGAGGTTCTGGAGCTATTTATACTACATTGTCGTTTACTAGAAAGTCAATGTGCATTCACTAATCTTGTTTTAACCTTCCATTATGTAGACACATGAGCTACTAGTCAGCATTGCCTCCCTGGAGGGTGCCGTTTCGAACCTTGAAAAGGAGTTAAATGATCTGTATTACCAGCTTTGTCATGAAAGGAATGAACGGCTACTTGCCGAAAATAACCCAGGAGGCTTGCCATCTGCGTCCTCAGATGACCGCTCGCTGTCAACTTGCACGTGTACATGGGAAGAAGTAAGTTTTATCTGACAAAATATCTCCTCGGGGTGCATTATTCCTGATATAGGAGAGTTATTGACGGTTTCTTGATTATATTTCTCATCAGCACATATCATCGTTGAGGGATTTGAAGTTTGGAGGATCCGAGTCAATGAGATCAATGCATCAAGATTTACTCACAGAACTTGAATATGACCAGGATCTTGGAGAAGAATCCGAAGATAGACAAATGGTTTCCCTAAATAGGCTGCTCGAGAAACACCGAGATGTCTCTTTAAATGGACTGTTGGAAAAGCACCGGGATGAAGAGGTCCTTTTCATGTTTATGCATAACAGCCTATTCGTGTATTTGTCATAGATATTAGTATATCGAAGCTTAATTTATGTTTCTGCAGATGCAAGGGTCATGCTCGGTGGAAAATCAAGGCAAAGAAGATGAAAAGATCGATGATTTATCATTTGAACAGTCCATTCAAAAGTTAACTAGCATGAAAGCAGGAAATCTTTGGAACTATCCAAATCAGCTATCAGAGGAGATGGTGCGCTGCATGAGAAACATTTTCCTCCGTTTATCTGAATCCTCCAAGATATCTGGGAAGGCATCTTCTGATTGTTCATCTTCCTCAGCGGAGCGTCTATCTGGTTCTACACTGGCATCCTTCTCAGATTCATCCATAATACCCTCGATGCTACGGAGTTCTTCGGTTGACTCCTATCACAATGATGAGATGATGAATAAAGCAAGAAACTTTGACCCGTATAAAGTTAATGGAAAGGGAACCTGTAGAGACATCGGAAACTACTGTTCAGCAGCTGAAGTATCTTGGATGTCGGTTGGAAAGGAGCAACTTGAATATGCATCTGAAGCTCTAAAAAAGTTCAGGTTTGCTGCTGCAACCTTGGCCAAAGTTAACAACAATCCTACTTTAGACATTTTGTGTACTTACAAATATCACTACTTATTTATGAAACAATGGATTCTAGTTCATGTATGTGGAACTGTTAACATCAGATCAACATTTCTAGTTGCAGTGCCCTAATCGAATCTATAAATAACTGAACTGAGGGAAGAATAGGATACTCGATGTAATCTTTAGTTTCTGGAAACAATCAAACTAAGTTTTTTTTCTTTGAAAATCGGGCTGCTTGTCATCATTTTTAGCACCATAAGGTATCCTTGTCAGCATATGATTTGCTTATATCTGAATGTGTTTGCTAACAAACTTTTGCATCCCCATTTCTTTGGGTGATCAACCATCTATAACATAAATCTTAGGAATAAAAGAATCTCAATGCATGAAAACATCTTTTTCGTGACAAATTTTCCTAATTGGTGTTATCCCTCTGCCCATAAGCCCATTATGCTGGAGCAAGTTTTAGTCCTTACTCCCTCTGTAAAGAAATATAAGATCGTTTAGTTCAATATAGTGATCTAAACGATCTTATATTTCTTTACAGAGGGAGTACTGTTTACAGTGAATATATTTAGTAATTCGTGTATCATTCTCATTGGTTTGCAGATTTCTTGTGGAGCAGCTAGCAAAAGTTAACCCTAATTGTTTGAACTCTGATGAGCGGCTAGCCTTTTGGATTAACTTGTATAATGCGCTGATAATGCATGTAAGTACAAGTTGTTAGTTACAAGGCTGGTTTTGCAGGCATGGATTGTATTTCAAAAGAATTTATACATTTCCCTGATTCTATATACTTTATCTACTTTGATATTCCCATATTTAATAGAAAAATAAGATCACTCAGTTCTGTTATATTTCCATTCCAAATCTCTCTTCATAAAAAGCCTTAATTTTCTTTAACTCTCTATCACATGCATGTTGAGCCTTGTGCAACTAACAATTCTGTATTGGCATCTACCAGTCATACCTAGCATACGGAGTTCCCCGGAATGACATCAAGCTTTTCTCTCTAATGCAAAAGGTTTGTCGAGTCTCTGTTCCCAGTTGAACAAATACATGCCGTCTTTCTTCAGTAAGGCAGTCGGTTAAAGTGAGTTGGTGGTGCAGGCCTGTTACACAGTTGGTGGGCAGTCGTTCAGTGCAGCTGAAATAGAGTATGTGATACTAAAGATGAAGACTCCAGTGCACCGGCCCCAACTTGTATAACTCTTTTCTTAATCCATTTTGTTTGCCTCTAGTTTTATTATAACACCTATTATTGTTCTCCCTACCCGTTTGTAGTCTTTGATGTTGGCTCTTCAGAAGTTCAAAATTTCTGAGGGGCACAAGAAGTATTCGATCGATCAAGCTGAGCCCCTTCTGCTGTTTGGTCTCAGTTGTGGAATGTTCTCTTCACCAGCTGTAAGTACATGAAAAAAACCTAGCCTGTTACGCAATGCTTGTTTATTCAAACCTTGCTCACACGCCTTTTTAACGTACTATCTAGGATATTTGAACATGTCATAACCAATTATAAGAATCATAAAGTACAATCTATCTTTCCCTCTGTGTGTGTATATTCTACTCCCTCCGTCCCATAATATAAGAGCGTAATATAATTATGGGACGGAGGGAGTAATATTCATGTTGTTGACGTGGTGATCTGCTGTCATACAGGTAAGAATCTTCACGGCAGCAAACGTCAGAAATGAGCTTCTGGAGTCACTGAAAGACTACATCCAAGCGTCTGTCGGCATAAGTGACCGAGGGAAACTATTGATCCCAAAGTTACTGCAGAGCTATGCCAAGGGAGCCGTCGAAGACTCCCTGTTCACAGACTGGATCTGCCATCACCTCTTGCCTGAGCAAGTTGCGGCCATCCGAGAGTACTCCTCTCAGAGGAGGCAGCGGCTTCTCGGGGCGCGCAGTTTCACCGTGGTCGCGTTCGACTCAAAATTCCGATACCTGTTCTTGCCTGACAGCAGTAGCCCCCAGAAGCCACAGCCCAGAACAGGCTCCCTAGGCTGATCCCGCTGGCTGGTATTTTTGGGCCGCATAATCATTCTTTGGAGCCTGGCTGGAAAATGGGATGGCTAGTTGTATATGGTGTACATTTTGGGGAGGGAAGTATACAACACAGCAAAGCTCAGAAACCGCTTCAGCTAAGATACTTCATTCGCGAAATTGGATTATCTCTACCAAGATGACGGCGAAAGGAAGATGTTTTGGATCTCATGGTGTTTGGCACACTGCGTTTCATACTGGGGATACCATTTTGGTCTTTTCTTTTCTCGAATATATGCGTCTCTTTTTTGTATAAAGTTATTTTTGTCTTTGGTCGATTGGTTTGTAAGTTGTGCACTTATAAATTGGGTGGTGCCATATATTGTGAGAGGGTTCTGTTTTTTGCAATGAAATTTAGCCATAGCTGGGATGATATCCTTACTGATACTTGGGACGCATGCAGAACATAAACACCATCATTCTCAGGGATTTACAGTGCCAATAACTTGTGGCCTCCAAAGCATTCCTTTGACTGTTTGCACTAAATACATTTGTAAAACTCAATGAAGCTTAATAATGACTTCACCTCTATTTTCAGTCAACAGGAACTATGCAAAGGAAAAAAAATTAGAATCTACCCAAGTTTTAAGTTAATACAAGTAACCCGAAAACAAAATCCATTTAAAGATACTTCAAAAGGCCACGGTAACGACAATGGAGCCCTTAGGCAACACACCAAGAAATCCAAAATGTTGCCATAGGTAACCAAATACATAACTGCATATTTGCATAACTAGAGTAACAATGCAAGTATATCATCATTACAAAGTATTGGGAAAAAAAAACTGCAATATGTCATCACTTAAACAATCAGAACACATCTTCATGTTGGCATTCATCATCCCAAACTCACACACACTTGATTCAGTAGTACCTTTACCGAGTTACAAAGTAAATAGTTTTGGAGTTGAGGATGGAAATTAGACTCCGACAGGAGTTCAAGGGGACCATGGTAGACTTACTTTGAATAAAGATGAACAGGTTCTAAATTAGTTAGCAACAATAAATCATATGCTAAATGTGACTCCCAGATAACTTGAACATTCAGTTTCTAGAGATAAACACTAAATGAACAAACAGCCACTACAATGGATAGGCTACATCCTCGCCATAACGGACTTGACAACATTCAGTATTCTCGAGTACTCGTAAAACAGAGCAGATTGCTCGCCCTCTAAACCATCACGGTGGTGCCGGTTGCTGCCGGTAAGATTGTTGCATGGGCTGCCTCCAATTATCAAGTCAAAGCCACCCAATCTTCTAGTTAATGACTCGATTGTATCATCAGTGAGAGTCTCCACGTCCGGAATCTCAATCAGACTGCCATCCGTTTGATTCTGATTCCACCAACCTCTGAAAATCCTCCTGTTCACTTCAGAAATCTCAACAGAAACCAGTGTCTTCATGTGGACCCCAAGCTTGTGCAGAGCTACTTCTCCTCCTCCAATACCGGTGAATAAGGACAGCACATTTATACCATCAGGAAACATGTCCCTCAACACTGACAAGTGATAAGCAACTGTATCCACTTGAAATGAGTTGCCAAGAGCTTTGTACCTCTCCATCTTGCAGACTCCCCTTGTGTGGTCTCTTGGGAAACCAAGTAGATACTCCATCTCATGAGGCTCCAAAGGCGCAACCTTGTTCTTTCCAATCCACACAAGATTCCATTTCCTGCATTCATCCGTGACATACTTCTGAACACTTGGAGATGGTAGACTGCCAGAGCTTGCAAGAGCATACTCGATCCGTTCTGTCAACTTTGCACTTGCCACACTCGTCAGCAGGCAGTTTAGCTGCCTTCTTGGGTCCCAGGAAGGCCACCACTTCTCATAATCAGGGAAGGCCTCAAATATATTCTTTGGGGGGAGGGGAAGGAGAGGTGACCTGTTATCAATTGGTAGATTGTGTATATAACCTCGTTTCCTAGCAGCTGCACAAAGGTACTTAGAATCCACAAATTCTGGTTCAATGTCATACAAGGTTCTTGAAATAGTTCTCCATACACCTCTAGGAGCTAAGGCCACATTCTCATAATAAAAGAAGGGGGGTCCAATAGCTTGCTCTGAAAGCCTTCTCTTAACTGACCGTAGCCTGTCACTAGGCAGATTAAACCCGACCATTGGATTTGGAAGGGGCATTGGGTCGTCCTGGCTACCATCAGAAGGAGGTTTATTTCCTTGTGCTTCACCTGCATATCGTTTCCTCTTCTTATTGCTCTCTTCCATAAGTCTCGCTTTCTTTCTCTGTCCAAAGGAATCAAAGAAGCTGTCCGTAGCCTGCAAAATTACACAAATCAGTGTCCTTGCATCGAACTAGAAGGAGATGCGCGTCAACACGCAAATGTGTTCACAGGGCTACAAGTTAAAGGTCATTTATTTGTTTGAAGATTTCTTGTGGTAACAGTCCTTGTTTTTTCCGGTGTTGTGTAGCATGCTAGCGGAAATGGTTCTCTAATGGGCCTTCATTTGTTTGCCGGGTGCTAACTTCCAGCCAAAAATATCTGTGCAATGAAGAAGATGAACGCAGGAATTCTAAGCAGCATAAGGTTTGTAGATTAAAAGAGAAAATAGTTTTTTATTCACATTTAGAGTAAAACCACAAGGTACGTCGTGGTCAGATGAATTCCTAGGATGACAATCTCCTGCTGACTGTGATGCATAGATCAGAGTCAACTAATACAGAGAGAGGGGCACCCATACCTAAGAGTAAACAAAAATAAAATAAGGTGCCTTCTCCATCAAATCATGCTCATCAAATCAACAATTCCAAGAGAGAGGGGCATTAGTACATCTGGTGATAGCCATATTTGCTTTATCTTCAGGTTAATTTAATTCGATTGCATGATTGCACATCAGAGTGGCTCAAAGTTATCGATTGCATGATTGGACTAATTGGCTGATTGCATAGCAAACAAACTCCATATTACTGAGATATGTCAACTCTTTTGGTGCTGATTCTGAATTAGTGGGACTATACTTGCTGAATAACAAACAAAAAAATAAATCCAAAACTTATTTGTTGAGAGTGACAGTGAGTCAGTGACGTCTCTGTCTCAGATATCATGTTGGCTGTTTCACACATACCAACGACTAAAACAGATCAACAAGGCAAATATTTCACATATATCATCATTATAAATACAATCATACTAAATCATCAAGCTGGAGATATAGAATCATCTACCTCATCATCAGACCGATCAGAGTTGGGCTCTCTCCCACCAGCATCATTGTTGCCATCCGAATCCTCGGAATCAAGATCGTCGTCGTTTCGGTCATCTACAATACTCTGGGGGGTGCAGCCAGAAGTAGAGCAGTCACCCATCAAACTCGAAAGCGCCGTCATGCCCCTGCGCGGCGCGCACACGACAGGGGGATGCGCCAGGACGCGTGGGGATACGCGTATCCCTGAGTATCTCTTGTTTTGTGATTTAATACAAGAAACAAAAGAATTCGGGAAGCGGCAGGGATGCTTGGCAAATACGGCCGCGATACGGGTGCGGAGGGAGACGGCGACGGTGGCCGCTGGCGAGGAAGAAGATGCAGGCGAGGAGGAAGATGGGACGGCGGCCGCCGCTGAGAAAGAAGCTCCGGGAAGGGAGAAAGATGGGCACTGTGGCCGCCGGCGAGGAAGAAGATTCGGGCGGAGAGGAAGATGGCGACGGAGGCCGCGGACGAGCAAGGAGGGGAGGCGGCGCAGCGGTGGCCTCATCTCCCTGTCCTGCCGCACTCCGGCGGCTGGAGCAAGGTGAGGCAGAGCACGGGACTGGGAGCGGCTGGAGGAGCTGTGTTAGGGCCCGTTCCGCGGCTCTCCAGCGGCTGGAGCAAAGTCGTGGCGCGAGATCCGGGAGGCGCGAGGAGTGAGGCCGTGATGAGGTGGCGCTGGGGCGACGCGAGGTCGGGGAGGACAGGGGTTTCGCGAGGGCGGCGGTGGAGCACGGGGAAGACAGGGCAAGGGCCTAAAATTAGAAGAGATGATTTTCCATGGGGTTTCGTGAAAAATATTGACCAGGGTCAGCGAAGGTAAAATTTGATGAACCACTTACGTATAAAATTGGAACTTAGATATCCATTTTTGTTTACCCTGCATATTAGCTTTGTTTAAAATCAATTTGTAAAAAAAAAGAAAAAAAATCAATTTGTAAAAAATTTCATCAAGTTTGTAAAAGAGTAACATACACACCATCAAATCAATACCATTAGATTTCATAGAAAAAAAAACATTAGAGTCGTGAATGAAATATTGTCATATTATATAGATTTGTTATTGTAAATGTTCATATTGCTTTCTATAAACTTTATCAAATCTTACAAAGGTTGATTTCAATCAAAGATAATATACTGAGTAAATAAATAAAAACAAAGAAAGTATGTTTCTTCCAGAAATCTAAATGGCCTTCCACCCAAGGTGCATGTGGTCAAGGCCTTTGACTCGGTCTTGTGGTCTATATCTGTTTGAATATGACGAGTGCTAGGGTCTTTGGTTAGTGTTGGAGTGAGTGGATCATCATGCTACTTAGCTCATCATACTTGTGAATCTGGGTAAACAACAACATTTTGTTTATTACCATCGAGATATACAACAAGGAGACCCTTATTTGTGTTTATTTTCATTATTGCCACGGATCAGATTCAGTGTATGCTTGAACTATATAGTTTTTGAATTTATATAAACTAAAGCATGCTTCCAATTTTAGGTAATGGACTAACACGACATTTTACTCTACAAGTAAACGAAAAATATACTGCAAAATTGAGTAGCTTGATTAAAAACGGATTACGCCATTGTGAACGCAAGAAGATACGATCCTCGCCCTATCCCTCGGCGTGGCCGGAAGGAGGATGATAATGGTGAGGGCGACGACGCGGGATCCGATACTTTTTCTAGGGTTGAGATGAGAAGGAGGAGCACTTGTTGCTATGGTAATGACCACAACGACGGAAGAGGAGCAATCTCAATGATGGCGGCAATAGAGGAGCGCTCACGGCAAAGCGGTTGCGACGGTGACCTTTCTCGGAACGCCTCCTCAGTATTGCCGCTCTCCACCCCGTAGTCACCTTTCTTCGGGTGTAGCTCAAGTTGTTGTTCTCTCGTGGACCTTTGGACCTCTCACACAACCCACGGGCTAAGCAGCGCCCACCAAAACAGATCACATCTCGACATGTGGGACCCACATGTGATCTACATTTCATAACCACTGGCATAGCTGGCCATATGGGCGGTGGGCGGCCACGCCCCATGTAGCCCCTTTATAAAAGGGTCGTGTCATGCTGGCCCGAAGGCTTCGCCTTGCGGGTTAGCCTCACAACGTCACAGGCGAGCTAAAAGTGCCGGCCCGAGTTGATTTTCGGTCTCATGGGGCTTTTTTTAGTTTAAAAATGCCAAAAGGTCCTAAAAAATAGCACATGGATCGTGCCGGGCCGGGCTTAAAAGCACGGCCCATATTGGCCCTTTTTCTTTTCTCTCGTATATTTCCCCCGCAGATGAGAACCCCTGCAACTCTCGAACCGGCGAACGGCGGCGCCGCGGCGCCGCCTCGCGGCCGCGCAGGTCGGATAGCCAGACGCGACCGCGACTGCCGCAGTCAGGCGATCACCGCACCCTCGCCTCCGGTTCCTTACCTTACCCTTTACTGCGCCCGCGTTAGCCGCATTTCAGCTTGCTCGTTGCGCCGCGTTGCTGCAGGCGTCGCCGCCGCCGCCGCTGCGCGAGAGGTCTGCTCCGGTGATAAGGGTGCCTCTAAGCCATTGAAATGCCGGAGGAAGCCGAATCTCCTGGCAGCATTCAGAAACGCTGTAGGTAGGTTATTGGTCTCGGTATGGGTGCCTCTTGCAGGTCTGCCCCTGCTAGGTTTCAGGATTTAGCTGGCATACACATCACATGGTAGGTTGCGACTTGTAGTGGACGAGGTCACCACAGGGACTTGTTGATGCGTCGAGCCTTAACATATGGTGGCAGTTTCAGTGTTCTAACTACCCACTTTGCAAGTCATATTCCCAATCCGTTTTGTGGTGATGTTATCGAACGATTTGTTTGCTCATCCCACTGTTTGGACCATCGAATTGGCCAACTTCACGATTTTACCCGTGTTCATTCAGTAGTCAGTACTTTTGTTCCGGCCACGGTGACCCTACAATTGTCTCCTACTAGTAATGGCCAAAATGTTTTCAGTTTGTTGCTGCTCTTTCTATGCACAATTTAGAAGGAGAATGTTGGAGATCGATGAACCGAGCAACTGCTCGTTATCATTACTCATGGCACGCACAGTTTGTGTTGCGAAGAGAGGAAGCGGAGATGAATTACAAGATTTCCGTATACGGCCGTGTCACAATCTGTACAAAAGAACTAATCAGGCTAGTGAGCACAGAACTTGCAGCTCTTGCTTATAAACTAAAAGATCTACTCTGCACACTGCAGCATAATTTGCTATCTACATTGTGTGCTAACTGAATTTTGCTTCTGCAGGTTAGCGTCTATGGTGTTCAGGAAAGATACTACCTCCTGTATGGCTGGCCTCACGCCAGGATTGTGGTTGACACACTGGCAAGCAACTTCAAGCACCTTCAGCATCTGCTCTTCATATCCTGTGCCTCGAAGTGTTGGATCCAGGACTTCAACCTGCTTCCCTTTGGATCTCATCTCCTGTACCCACTTGACAAGTTCTTTTGACCTTGGACAGATTTGAACAGGCCGCCTCCCCGTGACCAGTTCAAGCAGCACCACACCAAAACTGTACATATCACCTCGCAGTGTAGCAACCCATCCTTGCCCGTACTCTGGGGGGATGTAACCGAGAGTACCAACCAACTCAGTTGTCACATGAGTTCTGTTTTGAAAGATCAATCTGGATAGCCCAAAGTCTGCAACATAAGCTTTGAAGTCTTTGTCCAGTAGGATGTTGCTCGACTTGATGTCACGGTGAACAATGTGAGGCTTGCATCCATCGTGGATGTAAGATAGACCCTGGCTTGCTCCTTGTGCAATCTTCAGCCGTATCGGCCAGTCAAGAAACAAGTTGTCATCAGTGTCCCTGTTGTGAAGCCAATCATCCAGGCTGCCGTTCTCCATGTAGGAGTATATCAGTAGTCTTGAATGTCCCTGTATGCAGTAACCCCAGAATGGTACAAGATTATCATGCTGCGCCATGGAGAGTGCATCAACCTCTGCACTGAATTCCCTTTCCATCAGACACATTTCACTATTGAGCTTTTTTATGGCGACCTTTGAGCCATCAGGTAGCTCAGCCTTGTAGACCAGCCCATAACCTCCACAGCCAATGATATGATCCTTGTGAAAGTTCTTTGTAGCCTTCAGGAGATCGGCCAGAGTGAGTTTGTTTTGTTCTCCCTTGTCTCGTGGAACCATCACCAAGGAGTATTCTGAATTGATGTTTGTACATGTCGCCTCTATATCATTGATGTTGTTGCTCCGCCTTTTGGTCATGAAATTTGTACCCCTTAGCAAGACAAGGAGGCGAGCCAGCAAGAAAAGAATGGCCACCCCTCCAAAAAACACACCAAATGCAAGTGCAAAAACACCCTTCTTTTTCTTTCTTCTCTGGGTGATCAGAGGTGTTTCAGCTGAGCCGCAATGGTTCACAAGCATATGACCGCACAATTTTGGGTTGCCATCAAAGCTAGAATTTGGAAACGTGCTAAGCTGGCCCACAGCTGGAATAGACCCTTCTAGGTCATTATTGGAAATGTTGAATTTCGAAAGGAAGTGCAGATTGTTTAGTGCAGCTGGAATTGTACCAATGAGATGATTACCAGACAAGTCGAGCGCCTGCAGGTTCGTGAGGTTGCAGATGGCTTCTGGGATCTCTCCAGATAGTTGGTTGGAGCTCAGGTTGAGGGAAACGAGTCCTTTCAACTGGCCAATCTTCTCAGGTATCACACCAGTGAAGTTATTCATCCCTAGATTCAGTACTTTAGGAAAAGCACTGGGCATGCGATATTGCATAAATGGGCTCTTATTATAAACAGGCAGCTCAAAGACCTTTGGTGCAGTTTTGTCTGACTTCAGCATTGGCATCTCCATTAAGGCACTTGGAATTTCCCCTGTAAGGCTGTTGTTTGCTATGTCTAGATAGAAGAGCAAGTTTAGGCTGCTGATCCAGTCAGGTATTGACCCAGTGAGGTGATTGTTGTGTAAAAATAACATCTCCAAATTCGGTAGCTTTGATAACCAATGAGGAATTGTTCCAGACAATGAACAATCATTTATAGAAAGAACCTGAAGATTCTCAAAACCCTCAACGCTAACATCCTCTGGCATGGTCTCATCCTTGAAGTTGAATCCGATAAGAAGGGTGGTGAGGCTCCTGCAACTCCTAAGGATCTGAAGTGTTCTTGTGATATCTGTAAGGGAGTTTTTAACAAGTGATAGGAACGAGAGAGACTTCAGATTGCCTATTCTTTCTGACAACTGGCCATTGAATTTGTTGTGAGATAGCCTCAGTGCAGTCAGCCTGCTGCAGGAGTATATGCTTTCTGGAATTGTGCCGGTGAAGTTGTTGTACAGAAGATCTAAAACTTTCAGATTGGGCAGGCTTGTGAAGTTGACCTTGGTAAGTTCTCCAATGAACTGGTTGCTCTTGAGGTCAATTGTTACGAGATTTGTGCAGTTGCTCAGAGCTGATGGCAGCTCCCCTGTCATGTTATTGTGTTCCAAATGCAGCTCCTCCAATCTCTTCAGGTCACCTATAGACTCTGGAATATTGCCGCTGAGCTCATTCCCCCCAAGATCAAGGGTGATCAGATTTGTGAGCTTGCTGATGCCATTGATAGCTCCTTCTAAACCATTGCTAGGTAAAGAGAGGTGCTCTAACGAGGTAACTTTGAAGAGCTCGTCTGGAAGAGCCCCAACAAGGTTGTTGTAGCCAGCGCCGAGCAGATTCAACACGGAGCAATTACTGAGCCCTGGAGGGATATTTCCACTGAACTCGTTAAAACTGAGTTCGAGCACGGCCAAAGATGGCGCACTCACACAGGGGGTAATTGGTATCTGCCCAGTAAACCCGTTGGTGCTGGCATTGAGCGCCACCAGGCTTTTCGTCACCTCCCATATAGCAGATGGAAACCTTCCTGTAAACAAGTTGCTCGAGATGTTGAGTACCTGCAGAGGCCGCGCAGGTGTTGAAGGTGGCAACTCGCTCAGCCCTCCAGTCAGGCGGTTGAAGCTGACGTCAAGGACAATGATGCTGCTCGATGACACCAACTCCAGCGGCAAGCCGCTGGACAGCGAGTTGCGCGACAGGTTGAGGTGTAGGAGGCCGGTGAGGTTGCCTAGGAACGGCGAGATGGACCCCTCGAGGCCTCGAGAAGGCAGCGAAACATCGGTGACCGCCCTATTGGGGCCACCGCAGGTGATCCCATCCCACGCGCAGCAGTCCGTGTCCCTCCGCCAGGCCGCCGCGAGCCCGCCGTCCCGCGAGAGCCCGGCGAGGAGCCGGAGAAGGGAGCTCCTCTCCTGCTCGGTGCAGGAGCTGGCCGGAGAGGCCAAGGAGACGAGCAGCAGGAGAGCCAGGCCGAGGAAAGGCCTCTCTGGGCAATGGTGTGGCTGCATCTGCATGGCTTTCTCAGGAAGCTAGGGAAGGGAACCAATGAGTGGGCTGGTGAAGAAAGAACACGAGAGGAACGGGACACAAGCAGCTCACGGGTCACGGCTCCTTTTCGTTTGATCCTCCTCTCAGGTCGCTCTCAGGCGAAGGAAAAAGAAATGGGTCAAGGATTGGCTGCTCTTGCCTATCCGTGGTGCATCATTGTCCACGTTCACACCTTGACATTTTCGCCGGGGCCGCCTGAGATCGCCTGTCGGTAAGTTGACTTTGCGTTCATGGATTGCCGTGTTAATAGTCAGCAGGCATCCATGATTAAGTACTGAGTACTTGATGATCTGTTACTGCACGCGTTTAATTTAATTGATCTCACATCACTTCTCCTATCCTGGTGTGTTAATGCTTAGCAGTCATTCTTGATCAAGTCCTTGATGATATGTTATGTCACGAGTGTAATTTACTTGCTCTGACATCGCTCTCCTAGCTGGATTGCCTTATCTGGTTCTGCTGCATTATTTGGTGACAGAAACTGAAGAGTAAATTCACCTCCTGATGCATGCATCCCTTTTGCCCATGGGATGAAACCGTTGTACTACAATATGTGATCGGTGAGGCAGCAGCATCCAGAGGGAACTGCATAGTTGAACGCCGCCGGCAATGTCGCGGCCAACGCGTGCACGCGCATGATTTTGGAGAAGAGCATCCAAGTGGAGGTCGATCATGTTGTGATGACTGATTTCGTAGAAAGAACGGGTGTGACGACACGCTGAGCAGATGAACTGCTTTTGAATAAAGTTTCCTATGCATTTATCTGCGTTTTTAGTAGACTATGCTGATATATTGATATGGATGGAACAGGCGTGTTTCTGGTTTCAAGTTGGACCAGTTGCTTCTTGTTCTGTGGCTCTACATCACCAGTCGCGGTCGGTATAATGAATGTCCTACGCAAATGGGCCAGCACTACACCAAAATTGTTTACTTTGCAGACAGCTAATCCAGTCCTGTTGGTGTAGTCACTAATAAGCGAGTTGTGATTTGTCTGGCCAGTTGTCAAAGGTCAACTTGACAAACTCCACGCGGCTGGCTCCTGTCTGGACTGTCTTGTGAGAAAACAAAAGCCGGCTGCTTTGAGTTTTTGTTATTTATACTAGGTAATTGCCCGTGCGTTGCAACGGGAACATGAACATACACATTCTGTGTTTCAACATTAATCATGTCTAGTACGTACTCTCTCTCTCTCTCTCTCTCTGCAACCTCAAACGGCCACTGTTTTACTGCCCCCACATGCATATGCACATAGATGTCCCACGCCTTCGCTCTGATCTCTATCGGCAGAAGATAAAAAATGCCAGATTTCTACATTCTCGGAAGTTGGATGACCTCCCAAGTTATTGTTTTGTAAGATCTTTACGGACAACAGCGTCGTCGATGCCATCGCCGCCCTGCGACATCAAGCAACAAGACACACGCATCTTCCGACACCACCACCCTGCCATGTTAGTCCACTGACGTCGGCCCCTCAATCGTTGCATCTAGGCCTCCCGCGTGTTCCTTCGTTCTTGTGCCGTCGCCGCCACATGCCAAGACTGAGATAAGAGACAGGAAGGAGGCTTAGGCAACTATGTAGTATTTATATGTAAAATTTAGGGAGTACCTAGAACTCATCTAGATGAGATATAATATGGTCTCATTCACCTGGAAAATAAGAACAGATACAACCCACGTCAGCACACATGCATCTTATAACATCACATCCAATGGCTATAAAAGATGAATGAGACCAAATTATATCTCATCTAGATGAGTTCTAGCAAAACTGTAAAATTTATCAGAAGCTATTCGGAAAAAAAAATTAATATTATCAGAAGCTAATGCAGAGCCGCCGAATCCTCTCAGTAATTTTTTTATTTAGTCATATGTAGCAAACCCTACCGACCTTATTCCCCAAAAGGTTGGAAGGCAAATGTCTAAAGGAAGAAACCAATTCAGTGTATTCCTCCCAGATGGATGAGCTTAATTTACAGGTTGTGTGGCCCTACTTGCAGTTGCATCCAATCGACGACAATTAAATTATTCTCAACATAGAAAAGAAAAATCATGTTTTATGTCATTTAGTCAAGGGGAAAAAAATCCTAACGATAGTTCATAATATCTAACCTTTTATTAAGATTGATTACAGATTTACACACCAAATTTCTTAGCACGTAGTACTTGCTTGGTGTTATGCTCTCAGGAACTCAAGCTGATCGATGAAATTCTTAGCATGTGTAGTACTTACGAGTTGTGGATTGCTCTACGTAAAGAGTATATGCTCGGAGGGAAGTAGTACAAGTACCTCATGCTGCAGGCTCTCGGGCTCAACCCGCACTACGGCTTGTTCGTCGATGGTGATGGTAACCACCGCGTCGGCTCGGTATTGGCGGCTGGCGGGCACCTACCCGCTGGTATGCCACCTTCGTCTACGGCGAGGCCTTGTGATGCATGCATACGCGTGGCATCCTGACGCCGGCACCTTGCCGAACAAGCTGCGGCGCGGACAGCAGGCCGGCTGGGAACCCCGCTGCCGGGCGAGTCGTTTGTTTATTCTCCAACCGTCGGAAGATGAAGGCACCGGATTAGGAAGAAACAGAGTGGCCGCGCTGGTGAAAGGGGAAACGGCGGCAGGATGAGAAACTTTGGGAGGCAAGGCGCGTCCGGCACCCATGGCCGGCCGGAGTCCTCTGCTCGCTACCCGACAATAAACTCGTTGACCACTGCAGCAGCCGCAGTTGCCTCGTCCTGGACTCAATCCCGTTAACGCCTAGGAGACTGCCAGTGCGAAGGATCCCTGGAGGACCACGCGGGGAAAATGGATAGATGAAGCAGCCTTGGAGGAGATGCCAGGAGGATCTGAGGAGGATCCTGCCGGTGCGAAGGATTTACGGGATTTCCGTCGGGAGGGAAAAGAGAGGGGCGGATGGGGATCGCACGAGAGTCATGCGTGCGTGGGTTTTGCCGTGATCTACGTTTGATTCGATCGAAGGAAAGTACGCTGCGGGAGCGAGACCTTCCGGTTTTAAGATGGGTGGGGCAGTGGGGTGAAAAATCGAACGAGAGGGGAGTGAGGATACGTCGGGGGTGGGACGAAGAGGCGGGCGAAACATGTTACACTCCGTTTTTAGGCAGTAGAGTTTGAGCTATAAAAGAAAAAAGAAGAAGAAGAAGAAGTAGGACCTTTTCTTGAAACACAAACACAAATTCACACACGAGTGCACACGTGCACGCATAAACCAACAGAATAATTCTACACTTCGCAAGGCACGTAAAACGTTAAAGTGATGCCTGGTCTCAGGCGGGATGGAGTACAATTCGGAGAAAGGATCGCTACGGTGCACGGATCGGTATTCCGGCGAAATTTGGACTTAGCCTTTACGACATGGGGCAGGTATCTTGTGGTCGGTTGTGAGAAGCTTTTCTCATCCGCCGCTCCGGCGGCCGGTGACGTGGAGGGGAATCCCGGTGCCTCCGCTTCGGTTAGTAGTTTAGGTTAGGATTTTTTAGTCCTCGCAGGTGCGGTGCTCAGGCGGATGGCGGTGCTACTTCTTTGAGTTTGTCTTTCGAGCTCTGATCCTCCTCGGGTACGTCTGTGTGGATGTAGTCGACGGAGCTCCGGCGTAGATTCCTGCCGTCTCTTTAGGACGCCGAGGTTAGGGTTTCTCATCTTGTGGCGAGATTTGGTGTCAGATACTTCTGATCTATGCAAGGGTTCAACGGCGACGACTGCGGCTCCAGGGTGTTGGTCCTTATGGGCACGTGCACGAAGACTTCCTGGCTGTCATCGACAAGGAAGCCGACTCCCATATTGCACGAAGACTTCCCGGTTGTCATCGACAAGGAAGCCGGCTCCCATAGGGGAGCGACGACAGCGACACGTCGACGGCTCGTTCTGGCGGCAATAATGGTTGTTTGGGGTCTTAGAATCTCAATGTAATTTTTATTATGTTCGAGATGCTTTGTACTTCTGCTGAACTTTGATAATAGATCTGTATCATTTTCGCAAAAAAGAAAAACACGGGGCATGTATCTTGTGGTCGGCTGTGAGGAGCTTTTCTCATGGCCTTTTTTCTCACCTCCGACGACGACGTTCCTCTTGCCTCCGGTGGCTATATGACATGTTTGGTTTTGAGGTTAATCCAAAATTTGTTTTGTTTGAAGGATGAAACATGGTTGCCGTAGCCATTCTAATGTTTGATTCAAGGGATGGGTGATGAATAAGGGTTGTAGCGACGTTTTTGACTTCGGTGGTGAGATTACCCCGCAATTTGCAAATTTTCAATGTAAGGCAATAAAATACTATTTAACTTGAACTTCAACTCCTCAATATGATAGAGGGAAAAGGGATTTAATCCTTTATAAGAACTACCATAGCTCAACATTCCATATGTAACACAAGTTCGTGCATAGAACTCTAGTCCATATGTAACAAAAGTGCATAGGACCCATAGTTCAACATTTCATAGAGTACTAGAACCTAAAATTATACAACTCATAGTTCAATGTTTTGGCCGTAATCAAAAGAGCAAGTCCATACAACCTGTAGTTAATAGGTTGTCATCAAAAGCACAAGTCAGGCACCATATATGCACTCAAATGCTTTGGCTTTGGGAAAGGTACTCTTCACATACCTAGAGACCCAAACCATCTTTTGAGACTTCTCCAACACCCTAAATGTCATTGCAAAACAATGATTGTCAACCAAATAGGGATAACAATGAGCAAGGAAATCCAAATCAAAACCGGGGAGTTCTTTCATGTTCTCTCAAAGACCATCTATGGCATTGTTATCGGTGCTAGCAATCTTCTATATGGAAATAGCAATTTCTTCACTAGATGCCATTATGGTTGCATGCAACCTCTGTTTCGCACAAGGATTTAGCTTGGCTCTTTTTGGCTTGGAACCGGATGCCTCACCTACATTGTGTGATTGTGCAACCTCTTCATGTGGGGCAACGGATTTCTGGGATATCTCTTCTTCAAGATTAACCACTTCTATAGCAAGAGGGTCATTTGAGCCTTTTGCATATTCCCCCGTGAGCCCATGGCCATGCTTCCTCTAGCTATAATCATCGTCTCATTATAATGAGTAATAGTCTTGTTAAGGAATGGTTCGTCTTTCGGGCGAGCCTTTGAGAAACAAAATAAGTAATTTCAGCAACTATTAAGGCATGAAAGAACCCATTTCATCAAGTATTTGGACATAAAAGTACAAATTTTAGGAAGTACTTTGACATAAAGAACCGATTTCAACAAGTATTTGGCGCAGCGGTAAAGTTGTTGCCATGTGAGTTGTGACCATGAGGTCACAGGTTTGAGTCTTGAAAACAATCTCTTGCAGAAATGCAGGAAATAACTGCATATAGAAGATCAAAAGCGATTGGAACCGCAAGTCAGAACTACGTGCACCGGGCTGCCCATTTATTTGGACACATAAAGAAAGAATTACAACAAGTATTTGACATTAAGAAACCCATTATAGCAATTAGCAAGTACTTTGACATAAAAAATCAACTTCAGTAAGTGTTTAGACATTGAGATACTCATTTCAGCAAGTATTTGAGCATAAAAAAGAATTACAACAAGTATTTGACATTAAGGGGTTGTTTGGATATCGCCCAGGCCAGTCCAACCAACACATGACGAGCCAATTTTTTGACGAGAGAAATTGCCGCATCTGTTTCGCCAGCTCGTGGGCGTGAAATCTCAACTGCTGGCCAAAATATTGGGCTTCAAACATTTGGGGCGCATTAGGTTGCCCACAAAATCGCAACCAGGCCCAGTTACTCGGTCGCGGCGGCACGACGCCAAATCTAGGCTCAACCCCCCCACCCATTTACTCGGTCATCGCTACCTCTAGGACAGCCATCTCCTGTAGCCTCACCACCACCGGCGGCCGTGACTCAGATCTGTGCGGACACGGCGGCGACGGCAAATCCGACAGTAGGAGCTGCTGCTGCTCTTCCATTTGGTCGTCCTTGACTCGGCCATGGCCCTCCCTTCGTCGTCCTCGTCTCCGATGCCGGTAAGCAACACCGCTTTTCCCCTATGTTAGGTTCATTGTTAGGGCATTAGGCAAGGTGTAGGATCTATTTCCCCATTGCTCAACGCACCCTTGATGTGGACTAGGTTATGGACGCACGAATGCGGCTGGTACTTTAGGCCAGAGCACTGATAGCTGTGATTCAGGCATGGGTGATGTTCATGCACAAGAGAGCTGTTCGTCATGCTGAGAGACTTGTCATCAGATATGGCCCAATGCTTATGCGGGAGCAGGAGAGAATCTCCAATCTGAACTACATATACAACTGCAACGACACAGAGGCTCTGTGGATGCTTAGAATGAAAAGAGCACCATTTTCCAGACTTGTTCAGACCTTCAGGTCCAGGGGGCTGCTAGAAGATAGCATCCACACCAGTGTGGATGAGCAAGTGGCCATGTTCCTTCATATTGTTGGCCATAACCAGAGGTTCAGGGTTATCCACAACACATTCAGGAGGTCAATGGAGACCATCTGAAGGTACTTCAAGCAAGTGTTGTATGCTCTGTTGGGGAGCTCAGAGTAGAGATGATCAAGTCACCATCTGGCCGGACTCCTACCAAGATTCACACAAGCCCAAGATGGTATCCATACTTCAAGGTGAGCACTACAGTATGTAGTTCATTGCTTGATATGCTTGGATAGTTCAAGGTGAGCACTAACACAATCTTGTATTGCCATTTCAGGATTGCATTGGGGCAATAGATGGTACTCATATCACTGCCAGAGTGCCGAGGTCACAAGCTGCAGCACTCAGGGGGAAGAAGCACTACACAAGCCAGAATGTGCTCGCTGCTGTTGACTTCGATCTGAAGTTCACCTATGTGCTGGCTGGCTGGAAAGGGTCAGCACATGATGCTAACATACTCAGTGACAACATCAGTCGCCCTGATGGCATCAACATCCCTGATGGCAAGTTCTACCTAGGAGATGCTGGCTATGCATGTCGCCCAGGTGTTCTTCCACCCTTCAGGAAAACCAGGTACCATCTGAACGAGTTCTCTAGTAGGAACTACCCTAGGACTCCACAGGAGCTGTTCAATCTCAGACACTCTAGCCTTAGAGTAACTGTTGAGAGGTGTGACGCCCCCGATTCAATCGTACACTAAGCATACACGCAAATGTGTACAATCAAGATCAGGGACTCACGGGAAGATATCACAACACAACTCTGGACACAAATTAAAGTCATACAAGCTTTATATTATAAGCCAGGGGCCTCGAGGGCTCGAATACATAAGCTCGAATACAAACGAGTCAGGGGAAGCAACAATATCTGAGTACAAACATAAGTTAAACAAGTTTGCCTTAAGAAGGCTAGCACAAACATCTACGATGATCGAAAAGGCAAGGCCTCCTGCCTGGGAGCCTCCTAACTACTCCTGGTCGTCGGTGGCCTCCACTTAGTAGTAAGCACCCTCGTGGTAGTAGTAGTCATCGTCGACGGGGGTGTCTGGCTCCTGGGCTCCACCATCTGGTTGCGACATCCAGAAAGAATGGAAAAGGGGGAAAAGAGGGAGCAAAGCATCCGTGAGTACTCATCCAAAGTACTCGCAAGCAAGGATCTACACTACATATGCATCAGTATCAATGAAATGGGTAATATCTGTGGACTGAACTGCAGAATGCCAGAAGAGAAGGGGAAATCCTAGCCTATCGAAGACTAGCATCTTCAAGCATCTTGCAGCATTTAGAAGAGTAAAGAATAGCATATTATATTTAACAAACATGTTGTAATATTAGCGCCCAGAGATCCTTTCTCGACTCCCTGCGAGAAAGCAATCCCGGAGCCATCATATCCATTTCTCATGCCTCAACATCCAATTCTAGTTGTATCGATCGGGATACAACTCCGAGTGTCCGTTACCGTGGACACGGCTATTCGAATAGATAGAATACTTCCCTGCAGGGGTGCACCAACTTACCCAACACGCTCGATCAACTCTGGCCGGACACACCATCAGGTCATGACCGGCCACGGCCGATCAACACGCCGTAGTCCTACCTAGGCTCAACAGAGAGGCCAGCATGCCGGTCTACATCCTAAATGTGAAGGGGTCATGGGCCAATCATCCTTTGCAATCCTGCGCGTTGCAAACGTGGCCAGTGAGTAGACCTAGCCCCCTTATACAGGTGCAGGCTTAACCAATCCAACCCGGCGCGCGCCACTCAGTCGCTGACGTCAGTGGGCTTTCGGAAGAATCGTACGACGCAGAGTGCCCATACTTATTCCCGCGTGGTGGTCAGTGCGAAAAGGCCAGAGGCCTACTCGGATCAAATATCCAAACCGTAAGTGTCTTGGTAGTGCGTGGTAACGAGCAGAGACTCACGATCATGTGACCCCATTGCCCCGTCTCATGGACTTACGACAAGGGCTAAGAATGCCCGGCCGTGCCACGTAATTATCTCTCGGGTACCCTCCAGATCAACCCGACTTCACATCACTCGCGGGTACCCCTCGGGGCCGACCCGATGTCATCATGGTTCTGTGGTAAGTCAAAGTAACCGTGTGTCCAAAACAGCAAGGGGGTAACCCGAGGAATCACCCTCGATGGATTCCCACTCGATGTAACCTTCAAGGTGGACTTGGAGGAATCACCCTCGATGGTCCACACTTGAGAGGTTGCACGACAGAGTCGTTATCGGGAGTGGTGAAGGAGGAATCACCCTCGATGACCATGACCGAATAGCTACACTACAGGGTTAACATCAGAAGTGCTGACGAGGTATCACCCTCGGCACTTGATAGTAACTCTGCAGAGTCATACAACTAAAGGGGGGGGGGAGGTGATGTGCGGTGTCGGGCCTGGACGTCGATCACGTTGATCGAATCATCGAACATAAAGCGGGGCAACTGGGACAAGGTGGGGGTCACTAATGGATCTCTAACCAACCTATACTAAGTAGTTTAGGATAAACAGGTAAGGTATGAAAGCAGGTAACAAAAACAGGTTATGCATCAAAATAGGATCATACAAAAGCAGTAGCAGTTCTAATGCAAGCATGAGTGGGAAAGAAATGGGCGATATCGGAATGAACAAGGGGGGTTTCCTTGCCTGGAAGCTCTGCTGCAAAGGAACGGTCGTTGGTGACGTAGTCGATCACAGGGGCAGCATCGGTCTCGGGGTCTACCAGAGAGAAGAGGGGGGAAGAAACAGTAAATACAGAGCAAACAGATGCATCACTAAGCATGACATGACGATATGCGGAGTTAGGGGTGTTCTAACGCGGTACTACACGTTGCAGACGGAGAGGGAAAACGTCCGGAGGGGTTTTCCCGGTGTCTGGCTTTTTTCGGACAGATGAAAGAGAGGGGACGGTTCCATGTTCAGCATGCTAAGGTCATGTGACAGATGAACAGGCCACGTATTCAGATTCATTGGATTTTTCTGAGCAACTTTCATATATAAATTATTTTCATCCGAGTTACGATTTATTTTATATGATTAATCAAAATTTATAGCAATTTTCTAGAATTTCCTGATTTATTAATAATTTGAAAATATTTATCAGTTAACTGCTAGGGGTACCCAAAAGTATACCCAGCAGAGCGTTGTGTGGCTGACAGTGGGACCAGTCAACTGCCAGTCAGCAGTTGACTGGTCAACGATGACTAGTCAACAGCCCTGTGGGACCCAGGTGTCATACACAACATTTCTAACAAGAGTTAATTTAGGTTTAACTAAAGGGGGGACCCACTGTCAGTGGCACTGGGGGTTAACTAATTAAACATTACTTAAATATGGTGCTTAATTAACGCGTGGGACCCGCGCGTCAGTTCCTCAGGGGGGGTTAGTTAATTACTAACTGCCGTTTAGGCCGGCGTTTAGCCGCTGGCAATGGCCGAAACGGCGGAGCTGCCGCGGGATTCTAGCACGGACATCCCCGCGAGGCGCGGATGGGCGCGTTGGATCGGCCGCCGCGCGGCGCATCTGTTGGTGGTGGTGGCGTGGCCGGGGAGCGGCGGGTGCACGTGCAGGCAGCACCGGAGCGGTAGGCAGCAACAGCATCGGGCAGCGGCGGGCGAGGGCGCGGGCGTTTGCAGGAGGCGGCCCCGGCAGCGACGACCCTGGTGGGCGCGGACAGACGCCGGCGGGTGGCGGGGTTGCGGGGCGGCGTCGCACGCGGAGGCCGCTGGAAGCGGGCGCGGCGAGGGGGTGAAGGCACGTGCAGCGGGCACGGGGGTTAGCGGCGACGAGCAGCAGCAGGGCGAGCAACGAGGCCGCGGAGATAGCAGCGGCAGCTAGAGCAAGTGTAGCGGCGGCGGCGGAAGCGAGCGCCGGGAGCGGGCAGTGCGGCCTAATCTAGTGGGGGGGGGTGAGCAGCGGGCGAGGTGCAGGGCAGGGCCAGGGCGCGGGCTGGCGTGCAGGGGTGTGTGGGAGGGTGCAACCAGGGACTGCCAGAGCGTGGTCCAAGCGCAACGGGGCGCGGGGCTCGGGCGCAGCGGGATGGGACCGAGCACGCGCACATAGCAAGCTACGGGCATGACGAAATCACACGCGTGAGCTCGAAATCGAGCTCAGGAAAGAGGGAGAACGAGCGGGGGCTTACGGAGATCCTGTAGGGGTGCAAAGTAGGCTCGGGGAGGGCTCGGTGGAGCGAGACGGCGGCGGCGTCCTCCGGCGTCTGACGACGGAGACGAAGGAGAGGGCGACGTTGTGGGGCGCTCCTGCTCGATCTCGCGGTCGAGGACGAGGTAGCGGAGGTCGACGAAGCGATGGGACAGGTCGGGGGCGCCTGTGAACGGTGGGGGCTGCGGTGGTGGTCCAGTGACGGCAACGGCAGCTCGTCGGCGAGGTGGAGAGAAGTAGATCTGGTGGGGAGAGGAAGAGGCGGAGAGGGCAAGGGGAATGAGTGGGCTAGTGGGTGGAGGTAGGTGGGGGAGGACTCGAGGAGCCGGAGGGGCGCTCTTATCCCCCTCCCTCGCCGTCGATGGCGAGGCGGTCGGGCGGAGCCCGCCCATGTAGCGGTCGAGACAGAGGAACAGAAAGGAAGGAGAGAGCGACCGGGGGGGCTAAGTGGGCCGGCTGGCCGAGGTGGGTCGAGGCCCAGGGGGAGGCCAGGGGCTTTTCTCTTTCCAGAATTTAGTTTTCTTTTTAGTTTCTTTTAATTTTAGTTTTATAAAATATAAAACTTACTCCTAAAATAGTATAACAATTTAGTCCACTGCCACATTTAGTTTAGCATTTAAATAAAACAGGTTAGCATTTTTATAAATCAAATAGCATTTAAAATATTGTTTTAACCACTATTTTAAATAGTTTAGGGCATTTAAACACATTAACAAAATGTTGGTTCACCACCATAATTAGTTATGGAATATTTGCAACACCTTGAACATTTTAGTTTTGACATTTGAAAACTTTAAATTTTGACTTTATTTTAAATTTGAATTTGAATCGGTTTTGAATCAAAGTGAGATTAGCAACAGTAACAGTGATGACTTGGCATCATTAGCAGGGGATTACTGTATCTTGATTATCCGGGCGTTACAAATCTCCTCCACTACAAGAAATCTCGTCCCGAGATTTAAGAGGTGGAGTAAGGGGGAAAGTTCTGGTTACGAAATTCTAACGGATCTTCTCGTCTTTGGTTGCTCTTCTTGAAGAAGTTTATCCCTCTCATTGATGTCTTCATTTCTCTACATCAATGCATCATGATGAAGTTGTCGTTCTTCCTTGAGGATCTTCACCGTACTTACGAAAGGATAAGAGGGGAAACTCTATAAGGACATTTTTTTTACAAGATTGAGCATCGGACGGTTAACTCAAGGGAAGAAGCATAAAGTATCTCTCGAGTGGATTGCCTGAAACACATCGAGAGCATTAGAAGAGGGTGTGAAAGTTTCAATCGGGTAAGCAATCGTTCGATGCCTGAAGTAGAGTGTGAAGGGGGTTCAGAGCAACGGAATAAGCATTGCGTCTGATACCAGAATAGATCACTAGGAAGGTGGCCCGTGATTTACATACGAAGCCAAGCGCGAGGAATAACTTTGGAAACAGGGGTATACAGGAGAGTCAGGTTTCAATCCTTTGGAACTGTGGGTTATGGGCCCACCATGTGGGTTAAAAGTAGGAAGGGCGCTGACATATTGCACGGTCATGATGGCAAGGCAGGTCAGAGGATAGCCTGTCAGTTATGTTGGCAACAACGTCAGTACCAAGGGTGAGGGACGAAGAGAACCACTTTCCTGCTCGTTGAAATGAGGCAGACCAATAGGCAAAGTTCTCGTCCATCGGTGGTTACCGGAATGTCCTCAACGGTAGTAACAGGGTCTTACTGACAGAGTTGTACATCGAGGTATTTACATAAGTAGGGAAGTATTCCTGTTATGTGTTGGAGGGAAGGCAATAATATTGTCGATGATAACACAATTCATCGAGGGGCATGGATGGTATTTGTCATCATGAATTCGATTGATATCCTGGAAGAGCTCAGAATGTTGATGTTGATCACGACACACTTGTCGAGAGATTTCATGAAGATGTGATCGATCGGCGATGACATCAAGTCAAAGGAATGATGAAGCGAAAGGTTATTGGAACCACGGGTACGACACAAACTCGAAGTCAAGCTTGCTGTTCAAGGCGAAATGATATGACGAGGAAGATCGACGTAAGCTTAGCTCATCGTCGAAAATTGTGCTCCGGGGAGAAGGACCAGGTAGCACAGTTAAAATTTAGCACGATAGTGATATAGCCGATCAGGCTAGGAATGACTCGAAGGATTGTTAAACTCATAAGCAATGAAAATTACTTAGAGTTAATGAATCGAAGTGCTGAATTGATTCACTTATCAGTGTCCTTGAGTGTCTAACAACTCAGAACCCGGGGAAAATCTGAAATCGGTGAGAAGTAATACTAGATGAAGACTCGTAGGAAGCAACACAGTTCTTTGTTATTCTCGAGATATTCGAGGGTAGTACTCGAAGGTAGGTCAGAATAGAGGTTGGAAGGGTGTATTGATCTGCGGAAGACAAGTACTCAACTTGCCCGAGAAATGGGATCAAAGAAGAACTATAGGGTCGGAACCACAATTGTAGAAGACAAAACACAGATACAAGATGAACTTATAACAAAGAGATAATTATTATTACGAGAAGCTTCAATGATAAGATCTACATCGTTCCCATGGGCATGAACACAAAGTTCAAGGTCGACTCCCACTTCTCCAATGCATAATCTTCCATTCACTTCTCACTTTTGACGAAGTTGTAGTGTTGAAATTTTATCTAGCATAACACCAGTAGAGTATGACCCATAGAAGTTTCCGAGTTCACACAGATTAGAAAAGGCACAGGTTCAACCCATCGGGGCATCTTAGGAACATATACCACAAACTTCAGGAGTAAATAACTCAAGCTCGGAAGTAGAGCATGTTCGACAGAAGCAGAGGATACAATTTACCAAAGGCCTTATATATCCGTGGAAAGGCTCACAAGGTTATTGAATATGAAGAACGTTGTCGGATGAAATCCAACCAAGGATCTGGTGGCCCACAAGGGATCTGATGTGAGCATCGGTACTCAACCAAAAGAAGAAAGAATGCAAGGAGATCAGATGGTAGAAACAACTGACTAATTCAAAGCTCAAATGCAGAGGAATTGTGATTTCCAATTGATTTCCAATTCAAGGGATCAGCAGCAAACACTCTGATTAAAAGACAAGTAAGTTGAATAGACATAGATCGACAATCAATCAAGGTTTGATTTGCCGAGAACCAGCTCATGTCCGGAGTGACATCTGAGCCGAAAGGATGAATTCTAGTTTCGACTGATGATTGCGACAATTCACAAACATATCAAATCAAAGGCTCAAAATGATGATGATAAAGGATACTAACGAATATTGCTAGACATATGGAACACAACCATAATGCAAGCAGACAAGTATTTGTAGAGCAATAATTGGTAGAGGATTACCGGAAGATCGGATAGTATTTCAAAGTATCTTATGAAACATATGAACAACTGGGGATGAAAGGATACTCGGTAAGTGTGAGGAATTACCCGTAGGGGTATTCATGTGGCAAAGAACTGCAAGGTAGTGGCACCAAGGATTCTTAAAAGCCGGAGAATATTTCGATGTATCTTGTAATAACAAGAGCAACTGGGAATGATTGTATGAACGGCAAGTGTATGTCGTCATCCATATTGATATATTGGTGGTATGGAATTGCAAAAGTGACGGGCACAAAGTATCGAGAGAACATCGGAGAGTATCTTCGGAATCTTCTGGTGCGACAGGTGATCATCTGGACTGAAGGGGCTTTCTGGGAGGAAGTAGTTTCGCGAGCCTAATTTTAGAGTTAGCAAAATTGTTTAACCCGAGTAGAAGAGAGATAAGAGTGCCAGAGTATAGACGAGGAGTAAAAGATCCTAATACCACCCGATTGTGATGTGGGCCCATAAGCCACACAACAATGTTAGTAAAAAAATCAATGACTAGACTTAACTTCAGCCAAAGAGTTGGAAAGGGGGCTACCTACAGGCAGTTGGCTCTGATACCAACTTGTGACGCCCCCGATTCAATCGTACACAAATCATACATGCAAATGTGTACGATCAAGATCAGGGACTCACGGGAAGATATCACAACACAACTCTAGACACAAATTAAAGTATACAAGCTTTATATTACAAGCCAGGGGCCTCGAGGGCTCGAATACATAAGCTCAAATACAAACGATTCAGCGGAAGCAACAATATCTGAGTACAAACATAAGTTAAATAAGTTTGCCTTAAGAAGGCTAGCACAAACATCTAAGATGATCTAAAAGGCAAGGTCTCCTGCCTGGGAGCCTCCTAACTACTCCTGGTCGTCGGCGGCCTCCACTTAGTAGTAAGCACCCTCGTGGTAGTAGTAGTCATCATCGACAGTGGCGTCTGGCTCATCGGCTCCACCATCTGGTTGCGACATCCGGAAAGAATGGAAAAGGGGGAGCAAAGCATCCATGAGTACTCATCCAAAGTACTCGCAAGCAAGGATCTACACTACATATGCATCGATATCAATGAAATGGGTAATATCTGTGGACTGAACTGCAGAATGCCAGAAGAGAAGCGGAAAGCCTAGCCTATCGAAGACTAGCATCTTCAAGCATCTTGCAGCATTTAGAAGAGTAAAGAATAGCATATTATATTTAACAAACATGTTGTAACATTAGCGCCCAGAGATCCTTTCTCGACTCCCTGCGAGAAAGCAATCCCGGAGCCATTATATCCATTTCTCATGCCTCAGCATCCAATTCTAGTTGTATCGATCGGGATACAACTCCGAGCGTCCGTTACCGTGGACACGGCTATTCGAATAGATATAATACTTCCCTGCAGGGGTGCACCAACTTACCCAACACGCTCGATCAACTCTGGCCGGACACACCATCAGGTCATGACTGGCCACGGCTGATCAACACGCCGTAGTCCTACCTAGGCTCAAGAGAGAGGCCAGCACGCCTGTCTACATCCTAAATGCGAAGGGGTCATGGGCCAATCGTCCTTTGCAATCCTGTGCGTTGCGAACGCGGCCGGTGAGCAGACCTAGACCCCTTATACAAGTGCAGGCTTAACCAGTCCAACCCGGCACGCGCCACTCAGTCACTGACGTCAGTGAGCTTTCGGAAGAATCGTACGACGCACAGTGCCCATACTTATTCCCGCATGGTGGTCAGTGCGAAAAGGCCAGAGGCCTACTCGGATCAAATATCCAAACTGTTAGTGTCCTGGTAGTGCGCGGTAACGAGCAGAGAATCACGATCATGTGACCCCGTCGCCCCGTCTCATGGACTTACGGCAAGGGCTAAGAATGCCCGGCTGTGTGACGTAATTATCTATTGGGTACCCTCCAGGTCAACCCGACTTCACATCACTCGCGGGTACCCCTCGGGGCCGACCCGATGTCATCATGGTTCTGTGGTAAGTCAAAGTAATCGTGTGTCCAAAACAGCAAGGGGGTAACCCGAGGAATCACCCTCGATGGATTCCCACTCGATGTAACCTTCAAGGTGGACTTGGAGGAATCACCCTCGATGGTCCACACTTGAGAGGTTGCACGACAGAGTCATTATCGGGAGTGGTGAAGGAGGAATCACCCTCGATGACCATGACCGAATAGCTACACTACAGGGTTAACATCAGAAGTGCTGACGAGGTATCACCCTCGGCACTCGATAGTAACTCTGCAGAGTCGTACAACTAAGGGGGAGGGGTGATGTGCGGTGTCGGACCTGGACGTCGATCACGTTGATCGAGTCATCGAACATAAAGCAGGGAAACTGGGACAAGGTGGGGGTCACTGATGGATCTCTAACCAACCTATACTAAGCAGTTTAGGATAAACAGGTAAGGTATGAAAGCAGGTAACAAAAACAGGCTATGCATCAAAATAGGATCATACAAAAGCAGAAGCAGTTCTAATGCAAGCATGAGAGGGAAAGAAATGGGCGATATCGAAATGAACAAGGGGGGTTTGCTTGCCTGGAAGCTCTGCTGCAAAGGAATGATTGTCGGTGATGTAGTCGATCACAGGGGCAGCATCGGTCTCGGGGTCTACCAGAGAGAAGAGGGGGGAAGAAACAGTAAATACAGAGCAAACAGATGCATCACTAAGCATGACATGACGATATGCAGAGCTAGGGGTGTTCTAACACGGTACTACACGTTGCAGACGGAGAGGGAAAACGTCCGAAGGGGTTTTCCCGGCGTCTGGCTTTTTTCGGACAGATGAAAGAGAAGGGACGGTTCCAAGTTCAGCTTGCTAGGGTCATGTGACAGATGAATGGACCGCGTATTCGGATTCATTGCATTTTTCTAAGCAACTTTCATATATAAATTATTTTCATCCGAGTTACGGTTTATTTTATATGATTAATCGAAATTTATAGCAATTTTCTAGAATTTCTTGATTTATTAATAATTTAGGTTTATTTTCATCCGAGTTAACTGCTAGGGGTACCCAAAAGTATACCCAGCAGAGCGTTGTGTGGCTGACAGTGGGACCAGTCAACTGCCAGTCAGCAGTTGACTGGTCAACGATGACTAGTCAACAGCCCTGTGGGACCCAGGTGTCATCACAACATTTCTAACAAGAGTTAATTTAGGTTTAACTAAAGGGGGGACCCACTGTCAGTGGCACTGGGGGTTAACTAATTAAACATTACTTTAATATGGTGCTTAATTAACGCGTGGGACCCGCGCGTCAGTGCCTCAGGGGGGGTTAGTTAATTACTAACGGCCGTTTAGGCCGGCGTTTAGCCGCTGGCAATGGCCGAAACGGCGGAGCTGCCGCGGGATTCCAGCATGGGCATCCCCGCGAGGTGCGGATGGGCGCGTTGGATTGGCTGCCGCGCGGCGCGTCTGTTGGTGGTGGTGGCGTGGCCGGGGAGCGGCGGTGCACGTGCAAGCGACACCGGAGCGGTAGGTAGCAGCAGCATCGGGCAGCGGCAGGCGCGGGCGTCTGCAGGAGGCGGCCCCGGCAGCGACGGCCCTGGCGGGCGCGGATAAACGCCGGCGGGCGGCGGGGTTGCGGGGCGGCGTCGCGCACGGAGACTGCTGGAAGCTGGCGCGGCGAGGGGGCGAAGGCACGTGCAGCGGGCACGGGGGTTAGCGGCGACGAGCAGCAGCAGGGCGAGCAACGGGACAGCGAAGATAGCAGCGGTAGGTGGAGCAAGTGTAGCGGCGGCGGCGGAAGCAAGCGCCGGGAGCGGGCAGCGCGGCCTAATCGAGTGGGGGGGAGGGGCGAGCAGCGGGCGAGGTGCAGGGCAGGGCCAGGGCGCGGGCTGGCGTGCAGGGGCATGCGGGAGGGTGCAGCCAGGGACTCCAGAGCGTGGTCCAGGCGCAACGGGGCACGGGGCTCGGGCGCAGCAGGACGGGACCGAGCACGCACACATAGCAAGCTATGGGCACGACGAAATCACATGCGTGAGCTCGAAATTGAGCTCGGGAAAGAGGGAGAACGAGCGGGGGCTTACGGAGATCCTGTAGGGGTGCAAAGTAGGCTTGGGGAGGGCTCAGTGGAGCGAGACGGCGGCGGTGTCCTCCGACATCTGACGACGGAGACGAAGGAGAGGGCGATGTTGTGGGGCGCCCCTACTCGATCTCACGATCGAGGACGAGGTAGCGGATGTCGGCGAAGTGGTGGGATAGGTCGGAGGCGCCTGTGAACGGCAGGGGCTGCGGTGGTGTTCCAGCGACGGCGACGGCAGCGCGTCGGCGAGGTGGAGAGAGGGAGAGGCGGAGAGGGCGAGGGGAATGAGCGGGCTAGTGGGTGGAGGTAGGTGGGGGAGGACTCGAGGAGCCTGAGGGGCGCTCTTATCCCCCCCTGTCGTCGACGGCGAGGCGGTCGAGCTGAGCCCGCCCCTGTAGCGGTTGAGACAGAGGAACAGGAAGGAAGGAGAGAGCGACCGGGGGGGGGGGGGGGCTAAGTGGGCCGGCTGACCGAGGTGGGTCGAGGCCCAGGGGGAGGCCAGGGGCTTTTCTCTTTCCAGAATTTAGTTTTCTTTTGTTTTTCTTTTTAGTTTCTTTTAATTTTAGTTTTATAAAATATAAAACTTACTTCTAAAATAGTATAACAATTTAGTTCACTGCCACATTTAGTTTAGCATTTAAATAAAACAGGTTAGCATTTTTATAAATCAAATAGCATTTAAAATATTGTTTTAACCACTGTTTTAAATAGTTTAGGGTATTTAAACACATTAACAAAATGTTGGTTCACCACCATAATTAGTTATGGAATATTTGCAACACCTTGAACATTTTAGTTTTGACATTTGAAAACTTTAAATTTTGACTTTATTTTAAATTTGAATTTGAATCAGTTTTAAATCAAAGTGAGATTAGCAACAGTAACAGTGATGACTTGGCATCATTAGTAGGGGATTACTGTAGCTTGATTATCCGGGCATTACAAGAGGACATTTGGAGCTCTCAAGAACAGGTTTAAGATCCTGGATCAGAAGCCATTCCACCCTTACCCTACCCAAATTAAGCTCGTTCTTGCATGTTGCATTCTGCATAACTTGATCCTGCAATGGGGTGTTGATGAACTGGTGCCTGAGGAGGAAGTGGTAACGCCTGACGATCTTGACCTCGGTGGCCATGGTGTTGAGGCATTTGACAACGAAGCTTGGAAGAACAAATGGCTGGAGTGGGCACAGGTAATGTGGGATAACAGAGGTCAGACAAGGATCTGAAGAAGAAAAGCAAGAGCAGCATCAGAGGAGGAGGAAGCAGCAGCAGCAGAGGAGGAAGACGAAGAGCAAGAGCAGTAGCAGATGAGGAAGCAGCAGCAACAACAGCAGAAGAGGAAGATGAGTTGATGAACTTTCCCCCATTAAGCCAGTAGGCTCTTAATAATGTGTACTGCCATTTGATAGTAGCTAGGATGAATCATAATTTGTTTCGTAGCTAGGAGTGAAACTGTTTAATCGTGTGTGGTAAGGTCACCACTAGTGAGAAGTGGTGACAGCACCTAATGCAGGTTGCAACCAAACAGCTAGTCCTGTGTGAGCCTAATGCGATGCAGCCAACCAAACGCCGGGTCAAAATTAAGTCCCTCATGCAGCTAACCTATGTGCAGGCAACCAAACTATGTGCAGATGGTGGTTTTTAGGCTGTTTTTCCTCAGCCAGGTGATACATCTCCAACGTATCTATAATTTATGAAGTATTCATGCTATGTTTGCAACAATTTTATATGGTTTTGGTATGATTTTATTTGAACTAATCCGGACTGACGCTGTTTTCAGCAGAACTACCGTGGTGTCGTTTTTTTGTGCAGAAATAAAAGTTCTCGGAATGGGCTGAAAATTTACGGTGATTTTTTATGGACCACGCTATTTTCTGCAGAACTACCGTGGTGTCGTTTTTTTGTGCAGAAATAAAAGTTCTCGGAATGGGCTGAAAATTTACGGTGATTTTTTATGGACCAAACGAGACCCCCGAAGCACCGGAGCTGGACCAGAAGAGTCCCGAGGAGTCCACAAGCCAGGGGGCGTGCCCTACCCCCCAGGGCGCACCTTAAGGGCTTGTGGGCCCCTCGAGCACCTCCTTGACTTGTTTCCGACGCCAAAAATTCTTATAAATATAGCAACCTCCGAAAAGAACCCTAGATCAGAAGTTCCGCCGCCTCTGTACCAACGAAAACCCAATCGGGAGCCCGTTCCGGCACCCTGCCGGAGGGGGAAACCATCACCGGTGGCCATCTTCATCATCCCCGCGGTCTCCATGATGATGAGGGAGTAGTTCACTGATGTCTACTACGCAACCTTCTTGTAGACTCGTGTTGGGCCTCCAAGCGCAGAGTTTTGTAGGACAGTAGCAAATTTCCCTCAAGTGGATGACCTAAAGTTTATCAATCCATGGGAGGCATAGGATGAAGATGGTCTCTCTCAAACAACCCTGCAACCAAATAACAAAGAGTCTCTTGTGTCCCCAACACACCCAATACAATGGTAAATTGTATAGGTGCACTAGTTCGGCGAAGAGATGGTGATACAAGTGTAATATGGATGGTAGATATAGATTTTTGTAATCTGAAAATATAAAAATAGCAAGGTAACTAGTAACAAAAGTGAGCAAAAATGGTATTGCAATGCTTGGAAACAAGGCCTAGGGTTCATACTTTGACTAGTGCAAGTTCTCTCAACAATGATAACATAATTGGATCATATAACAATCCCTCAACGTGCAACAAAGAATCACTCCAAAGTTTCTATCGGAGAATGTAGGACGAAAACATGCATCAACCCCTATGCATAGATTACCCCAATGTCACCTTGGGAATCCGCGAGTTGAGTGCCAAAACATACATCAAGTGAATCAATAGAACATCCCATTGTCACCACAGATATCCCATCGCAAGACATACATCAAGTGTTCTCAAATCCAATACTCAATCCAACATAACGAAACCTCAAAGAGCAAGACTCAATTCATCACAAGAAGGTAGAGGGGGAGAAACACCATATGATCCAACTATAGTAACAAAGCTCGCGGTACATCAAGATCGTGCCAAATCAAGAACACGAGAGAGAGATCAAACACATAGCTACTGGTACATACCCTCAGCCCCGAGGGTGAACTACTCCCTCCTCATCATGGAGACCGCCGGGATGATGAAGATGGCCACCTGTGATGGTTTCCCCCTCCGGCAGGGTGCCGGAACGGGCTCCCGATTGGTTTTTCGTGGCTATAGAGGCTTGCGGCGGCGGAACTCCCGATCTAGGTTTATTTCTGGGGGTTTCGGGATTTATAGAAATTTTTGGCGTCGGTCTCACGTCAGGGGGGTCCACGAGGCAGCGGCAAGACAGGGGGGCGCGCCCTCCACCCTTGTGGTTGCCTCGGGACTCTTCTGTCCCAACTCTTGTGCCTCTGGGGTCTCTTATGGTCCTTAAAAAATCACCGTAAATTTTCAGCCCATTCCGAGAACTTTTATTTCTGCACAAAAAAGGACACCATGGTAGTTCTGCTGAAAAGAGCGTTAGTCCGGGTTAGTTCTAATAAAATCATACCAAAACCATATAAAATTGTTGTAAACATGGCATGAATACTTCATAAATTATAGATACGTTGGAGACGTATCAGCATCCCCAAGCTTAATTCCTGCTCATCCTCGAGTAGGTAAATGATAAAAGAAAGAATTTATGAAGTGTGAATGCTACCTTGCATATTTATCAATGTAATCTTCTCTAATGTGGCATGAATGTTCAGATCCATAAGATTAAAAGCAAAAGTTTAATATTGACATAAAAACAATAATACTTCAAGCATACTAATAAAGCAATCATGTCTTCTCAAAATATCATGGCCAAAGAAAGTTATCCCTTCAAAATCATATAGTCTGGCTATGCTCCATCTTCATCACACAAAGTATTAAATCATGCACAACTCTGATGACAAGCCAAACAATTGTTTCATACTTTTGATGTTCTCAAAACTTTTTCAACCTTCACGCAATACATGAGCGTGAGCCATGGATATAGCACTATAGGTGGAATAGAATATGATGGTTGTGGAGAAGACAAAAAGAAGGAGAAAGTCTCACATCAACTAGGCGTATTAACGGGCTATGGAGATGCCCATCAATAGATATCAATGTGAGTGAGTAGGGATTGCCATGCAACGGATGCACTAGAGCTATAAGTGTATGAAATCTCAAAAGAAACTAAGTGGGTGTGCAACTCGCTTGCTCATGAAGACCTAGGGCAATTTGAGGAAGCCCATCATTGGAATATACAAGCCAAGTTCTATAATGAAAAATTCCCACTAGTATATGAAAGTGACAAAATAGGAGACTCTCTATCATGAAGATCATGGTGCTACTTTGAAGCACAAGTGTGGAAAAAGGATAGTAGCATTGCCCCTTCTCTCTTTTATCTCATTTTTTATTTTGGGCTCTTTGGCCTCTTTTTTTTCTTTTTTTCTTTTTTTAATATTATTTTTCGTCCGGAGTCTCATCCCGACTTGTGGGGGAATCATAGTCTCCTTCATCCTTTCCTCACATGGGACAATGCTCTAATAATGATGATCATGACACTTTTATTTACTTACAACTCAAGAATTACAACTCGATACTAGAACAAAATATGACTCTATATGAATGCCTCCGGCGGTGTACCGGGATGTGCAATGACTCAAGAGTGACATGTATAAAAAAATATGAATGGTGGCTTTGCCACAAATACGATGCCAACTGTATGATCATGCAAAGCAATATGACAATGATGAAGCGTGTCATAATAAATGGAACGGTGGAAGTTGCATGGCAATATATCTTGGAATGGCTATGGAAATGACATAATAGGTAGGTATGGTGGCTGTTTTGAGGAAGGTATATGGTAGGTGTAATGCACCGGCGAAAGTTGCGCGGTACTAGAGAGGCTAGCAATGGTGGAAGGGTGAGAGTGCGTATAATCCATGGACTCAACATTAGTCATAAAGAACTCACATACTTATTGCAAAAGTCTATTAGCTATCGAAACAAAGTACTACACGCATGCTCCTAGGGGGATAGATTGGTAGGAAAAGACCATCGCTCGTCCCCGACCGCCACTCATAAGAAAGACAATCAATAAATAAATCATGCTCCGACTTCATCACATAACGGTTCACCATACGTGCATGCTACGGGAATCACAAACTTTAACACAAGTATTTCTACCAATCCACAATTACTCACTAGCATGACTCTAATATCACCATCTTTATATCTCAAAACAAACGCAAGGAACCAAACTTCTCATCTTATTCAATGCTCTTATATGAAAGTTTTTATTATATCCCTCTTGGATGCCCTATCATATTAGGACTAAATTCATAACCTAAGCAAATTACCATACTGTTTAAAGACTCTCAAAATAATACAAGTGAAGCATGAGAGTTCATCAGTTTCTTCAAAATAAAACCACCGCCGTGCTCTAAAAAGATAAAAGTGAAGCACTAGAGCAACTGACAAAGTACTCCAAAAAGATATAAGTGAAGATCAATGAGTAGTCAAATAATTAAGCAGCTATGTGAAGATTCTCTCTCATTTAAGAATTTCAGATCTTAAGTACTTTATTCAAACAGCAAGTAAAACTAAATAAAATGACATTCTAAAAATAGCACACATCATGTGAAGAAGCAAAAACTTAGGCTCAACCGATACTAACCGATCATTGTTGAAGAAGAAAGGTGGGATGCCAACCGGGGCATCCCCAAGCTTAGATGCTTGAGACTTCTTGAAATATTAACTAGGGATGCCTTGGGCATCCCCAAGCTTGAGCTTTTGTGTCTCCTTAATTCCTTTTATATCACCGTTTCCCTAAATCTTAAAAACTTCATCCACACAAAACTCAACAAGAACTCATGAGAAAAGTTAGTATAAATCAAATGCAAAACCTTATCATTCTCTACTGTAACAAATCACTAAAATTATTATTTAAAATTGCATGCTAAATGCCTCTGCATATTTAATACTCCTATCCTCAAATAGAATCATTAAACAAGCAAACATTTGTAAACAATGCAAACACTAGTAGACTGCCCGTGCGTTGCCACGGGCTTTTGAAAATTTGTATTGGTTGCATGTCAAATTTTACATAGATAGAAAGATAGGCAATAACAATTTTTTTTGGAATAATACGCTTGCAATGTACTTTGATAAAAAAATGTAATTCGACCCTATACACCTGATGCACAAAATAAAGGTGATACACAAACATTGAACTCTTTATTCTGCACTGCATTACAAATGATAATAACACTTGAATGCCTTTTTTAATTCTTAAAATCATTTTTCTCATGAAAGCATGTGCATTGTTATTATCCATTAATTAAAAACAACACATGAAGGAATTTTTTTCCTTTTATACAAATGTTCCAAGATGTTACAACCAGAAACTTCATCACAATATGCAATTGGCTGGCAAACTATTACATAATATGGATTTAGGCGCTTGACGATAAAGAGTTTCCCCCGCTTTATATTATAAAGCAGCCATCCGATACAACCAGCTCACTGCTCACTAGGGCCTGCAGCACAAAAAAGCCCAAAATAAAAATGAGAGAAAAAGAAAGAGAAACAAATCCCGACATCGGTAGATCAACGAAACAAAGATGACCGGTAACCGATGCACCCTCCGGCGAAGTACCACCGCACTCCTAGCACCCGAAGCGTTGCGTACCGAGCAACACCTTCAAGAAGGAATGCGACGACGACGGCACTGCTGCCCGGACAAGTCCTAGGGTTTCCCTCAGTACGCAGAGGACAGTGGGGAAGGTGTATACCCGACGCCCTTTAGGAAGGTCCGACGGCGCCTGCAGGCGTCACCACATCGATGCCGGACGAGCCCTAGGGATTTCACCGACCCAAACAACCACCACCACCTCGGACGATCTGAAGTGCACCAACCAACCTGCCGCCCACCAGCCTTTGCCACCACGGTCACTGAACCAACTTCGTCGTCTCCTGAGGCCACCGACACGAGACCTGGAGGAGGGAAGAGGATCCCAGGGGCTCAGGGGCATCCGCAACTCAGCCGACGAGAGGGGACAACCTTCGTCGCTGCCACGAAGCCGACCGGACATGACGGCAGGGGCCTAGCAGGCCCCTACTGGCCCGACCGGGCCCAAATGGGTCTGGGCAACCCCTACTGCCACACTGCAGCACATCGGCCGACAAAAGCCGCCACCACCCGCACCCCTCGATGCCTCGCCACGACTACCAGGGAGCCACACCGCCGCGCATTGGACCGTCGGCCCGCCCCAACCTAGATAGGGCCCAAAAGGGCCCAGATCTGGGTGGAGTGGACACCGCTAGCCAGCCGCACCACCACGCGCCCCCACAGCCAACAGTCGCGCCGTCGCATCAGAGGCACCCACGGCCGCAAAGCGCGAGCGGGGAAAGAACGGACCGCCTCCGCCCGAGGAGCACCACCGCCATCAGGAGGCCCCCACGCCCCCAACGCACGAGCGGGGAAAGAACGGCCCGCCTCTGCCAGCACCGCGTGGGAATGGCCCGGCGGACCACGCCGACGGCGGCAAGGGGAAAGACGGGGAGGGGATGGATGAGAGGGGGGATCGGGGATTCGCACGTCGCCCGCGAGGAGGGAGGCGAGCGAGCGAACAGATCGAATCAGTGTAGACGTTTTTCTTAGGTGCTTGAAACCATACAATTTACTATTTAGAAACTATTACAGAAAAACACATCTTCTAGAACATGCTACTCCTACCTCTCTTGTGATAGGTAGATATATCAATCTTTGATAACATTTATTGTTTAGAATTTTATTGGCATTTATCTTTATTTTTATCATAATTTTCCAGTTTTGTTTGAGTCATGTAACTTCATATTTGGTGTATCGGCTCAAAAGGATTTTCACATAAAACCCAAGGAAATGTGTGTGTGTGTGTGTGTGTTGTAATACGAGCTATTACATAAAAGGGAAGTGAGCAACCAACCCTAATTCGACATAAACTCAGACATTAACATCAAATATAAGGGTGAATGACATGCAACATCAATTGCGAATAAGAGGGCTAAAACTTGCCCAGAAAATATACTCCATATATTCCTAAATTTAAGTCTTTTTAGAGATTCTAATACAAACTACATACTTATGTATATAGACATATTTTAGAAACGAACTACATACTTATATATATAGACATATTTTAGAAAATGTAGATTCACTCGTTTTGCTCCGTATGTTAGTCCGCATTGGAATATCTAAAAAGACTTGTATTTAAGAATAGAGGGAGTAAGGCACAACTCACAAGTTTACAACACATTTTTCCTATGTTAGCACAAAAGTCAAATAATACATGGTAGGATAGAGGAGAGAAGGTCTATAATATTAGTTTTACCGGTTGTTCATAATTCTATTAGCAAGAGGGAGAGAGAGAGAGAATCGGCACCCCCAAATTGTCTTCGTATGTCTTGCTATCTGAAAACCCAGGCCATATGTGAGAAGGAAATGGGATAAGGACGTCTATGGACAGCACGCCACATCAGGCCGAAAAAGGCACAATTTTCTAAAATATTACTCCCTCTGTAAACTATAATATAAGAGCGTTTAGATCACTACGCTCTTGTATTAGTTTACGGAAGGAGTACAAGGCACCCCAAAGATATTGATGGTATGAATTGCGACGAACTTAAATGCTTAATACAATCAACCAAAAAGCTACCAGCGTGCTTCTCCATTTTGAGCCAGTCCACCTATTGAGGACTTCTTGATTAAAACCTACAATCGTTCAAGATAGCCTGCAAAACAGGAGTTTTATGTCAGTAAATAATGTAAAAATAATAATTTCAGTTGAGTTGAAAGGCTTAAATTGAAAACCAACAAATATATGCAGGCTTATTTCATACTGCTATTTTAATGAGCACCAATAACCTCCTTGTCAACATCATAATATATCATCCAAAATCATATTAACAATTTTGAGCCAACTTTATACTACTTATGAATATAAATAATATAATTAATTAACAAACATTGGATTGTAACAGACGTGAAAAACACTTCATGTTTCAAGGAATTAGATGGTGTGAGTATCGTCCGAAAGCTTTCTGGAGAAATAAGAATAGAGAGTTGTTTAGTTCATCATCGTTACATGTATAAATGGCGAAAACACGCTATGAATAAGAGAAATAACAAATAAGGATAGAGAGTTGTTAAGTTCATCACACTGTTTATTTGCTTAATGTAGAAATAAGGCAACATCCCCTGTAAAAGAATAATTTTATCGACAAACGAATTCCCACCAGTTCTTAAAAAATGGCTATGTGGTTGACTTGGAAGGCATTTCATAACATGTATATTTTTTTTTTGAGGATGACTACCTAAAAAAGGACCAAACACATCACTTGGTACATTCAGATAGCATCAGCGAACGAAGCTCCTCGAGCACGTCCGCAATTATCAGTGAGTCCTCATGCCGTCTAGCTCTGGCAGCGAAGCTCATGTGCTAGACAGTTTTGTTCCCTTTTGATGGCCTTGGCCTGAACTGAACTGAAGATCCGGCTTGTGTTTTTTATCTCACTGACAACCCAGAAAACATTCCGATCGGCTTGATCTGGCTTGTCCCAATTCATTTGCAATCATTTTTTTGTCAGTCTCAATGATCAGTGGGCCTTGGTACAGTCTCGACAGCGATACCAGACCCATCAGGATAGCTTGCCCCTCTGCCTCTTCAACTGATCTGCATTTATTCATCGATTTACTCGCCGAGAAGACAACATGCCCCGTATGATCCCGTGCGATCGCGCCAGCCTAGGCTTGGCCCGTGCCTGACAAAAAGGCAGCGTCAGTGTTCAGTTTTACAACACCTTCAGGCGGCTCTTTCCACTGGGCATTTGGCTCGGCGTTCGGCTGATTCCTAGGCGTGGTGTGTCTAGATGCAGACAGGGACCAGCAACTCTTGTTTCCCTGTCCAACAGTAGATAGCGACAGATTCCTGATTTCCTCCTCATACTGCACAAGGAACATCACCGATCTCGAAATGGTTTCTTTGCCATCACTGTGGATACAGTTATCTCATAGAAACCAGGCTCTCCATAACAACAGCAGAATTTTCTTTCTTATCTCTGAATCATACTTGTCCAGTAGGATTTGTAGCCAGTCTGTTCCAGTGTACCAGAACTCCTTTTGTTCTGGAAGCCTCCACTCTTTCCTCATGGAAAATCTCAACGCCTTACTTTTTGTGCATGATATAACAGCATGATATTCATCTTCCTCCCCGTTCCCACATATGTCACACACACTATCTTGAACAATAGTACGCCTGCATAACATGTATATTTGCCTCAACATCAGAATGGATGGTAGAATTACATAAGAGCAGTTTGTCCATTTCAGAGATACAACTTTCTGAAGGAACTGTGTCAATGATTCCCACAGAAAATATAGCGTCCGATACTGGGAAATGTAATAGCACACTAAGTCATAATTCTGAATGCTTAGGAATCTGGAGAGTATTATTTCTTCGAAAAAATGGACAAAGCAAATGAGCATGGTCCAATGCAGGTTCTGCAACTTCTATTTTACGCGTGTTTTTATAAATAATTTATCGGAAACACAAAGGAAGACAATATGTTTGAGTAGGTAACAATATGTTTTAGAAGATGATGGCTTCCTAATATTTAAGCACATAACTGAAATTTACTGAACCGTGGGAGATGGATCGGAGGTACAGTAGAAGAATGAACAAATAGATTTTATTTCTATTTTCCACAACCTACATGTACAACAATGAGAAGTTCCTCGAGAACCAAGCTTACAACAGTGAATAAGAGGGGAAAGCAATATGGCAATTTAATGTCTCATCGACCCTGCAAGTTGGCAGCATCCCAAGTGATGATCAATTTTAAACATAATCTTTAACTGCAAGAATGACTACACTACAATTCTATTGTTAAAGATATATTCCTAACACGTGAAGAAGAGGGAAAAGCAATATGGCAATTTAATGTCCCATCGACCCTGCAAGTTGGCAGCATCCCAAGTAATGATCGATTTTAAACATAATCTGTAACTACAATAATGTGTACAATACAATTCATCATTTCTTTATTCTAGGCATTTTTTTACTCACTCCGTCCCAGTTAGCATCTCAAACAGTGAATAAGAACTCCTATCAGACACTCCAAGTTTTATGTTACCATCTAATTAAACAATAGTAGTATAGTAATAAACTGTGAACCTGAGAAACGGTTAGGAGCCGGAGAGGTACCTGGAGGGAGGAGGCCGGAGAGTCCTGGAGGTCATCAACATGCGGGTATTATGCGATCGTGGAATTGCTGGTGCCGCGATGACGAGCGACCTTTCCCCATCGCAGAGCCGTCATCGCCACCGCTGGCCTCCTCCGACTGATTGCGCTGCCAACGTCGCATCAGGTCGTGATAATGAGGAAAAATGGGAGATGGCGGTCGGGTGTGGGTGTGGGTCTAGGGATACAAAGCAGCCCTCCCAACTGTTATTGTGTTTTTGTGCTTCACAAATCAATTCATAATGTCAACGTTATGACCATGCTGGAAAATCAAGTTACTGGGAAATTTATTTGAATAAACAACTAAAGTACAAATGTACTTAAAATAACAGTTTTGATCAAATTCACTAAAAAATACCATGCACCAAATAACTATGTATATTATACAAGGTCAAGGCTGATTCGAGTAAGGCTGTTACCATCATGTGCTGGAAAACTCCCAGTTCTAACTTCTAACAATACTAACCTCATTCTCCATGCATAACCAACCTTCATGTACTGTATGTAGTGGTTATCTATGCTAATCATTTTTTTGGATTCACAAAACTCCACATTGTAAAACAATTCTGGACACCTTAATGCAGGAGTTCAGTTTATAAAACTGGAAGAAATTCTTGAAATTTTCAAACAAAAATTACATTCGAAAGAGTACAGAACCACTCAAAACTCTGTTTTTTGACACAAAAAAATTCTGGTAGCTCGCCACTGTAAATTGCGTGTGTGTTTGAAAAACTATATTTTATGGTATTATATATAGTAAGAGTCGTCGAAACCATCAAAGGAACAGAGGAAACAATAGTAGAAATGAATACAAAAAGAAATCTGATCTATATCACACTCCACTATAAAACAACAGTGCATCATTTAATGATGATATACTAATGAAGTATTTTCACAAAGCATACCTCTGGAGCAGCTGGTGAAATTCCAATAGCACAAGCAACTCCATAGATGATATATACTGACACTCGCATCATTTGACATTATGTGTAGTCAGTACGAGTGTATGAAAGTACAAAAGAACAAGCTACGACATTTTAGACCAGAGATTACATCAATTTTCAGTTAGCATGGCAATATGGCAAATGCCTAGCAATCTATGATTGTTATTTTCCAGCACAAGATTATAAACAACTTGAAAAAAATCTTACCCTATATCAAGTGCTAGGAGTGTCAATAGAAGAGCTCTCTTTCCCTACATACATCTAGTGAGATAATTCTTTGATAGGCTAAATAAGTAGCTCCCCCATCCATGTACTACACAACTATCAACTGCCACAAAATGGAAAAAAAGGAGCCACCTAAGAATGATGAGGTAGCACCTCAGGAAATTACAAGGGGTGACTTAATTAAGATCCACAAGGTAAGCCACAAGCCTTGATGTAGAATCTGAACAATAGTGAGCAAAGAATGAGTCAAAAAGATACTCACGGTGAGGTGAAACAGTAAAAGCAAATACAACATGAGAGTTGTAGTTACTAAACAAGGATCAGAGGAAATAGAAAAAAGGTGTTCTTTTTATCAACACCGAAGAACCTAAAAACTTTGTGACTATATTTGTCATCCTGAGTGAGCTTAAAATAGGTATTGTGATAAACGCAAGGTTTTGGTTTATGAAATAAGTATGGATGGAGAAGGAGATTGTTGGAGAGAGCTTCAGGTACAGCCAGAAATGCACGCATCCAGAGTGGTTTTCTGCATACGTAGATTGAGCAGCTAAATGAAAAGGCCTCACAAAATATCAAGAGTCCAGAACATGGATCTGGGGTCAAGCCATTTGAGTACGACATTTTGGAGTTTAGAACTGAAATATGGGGATTCAGATTTACTCAGGGTAGGAGGGTATGTGTGGGCTGTGCTATATCGACATACACCAGATGATGAAAAATCATATGTCTGGACAAAAATGCACTATAATGTCATCTTAGAATCAATATGGATTCTACCAAAGAATTTAATAAACATGGTCACCAGAAAACTAAACTTTACCTTGCCGGAAGAAAGAGAGACTCGAGGGAACTCAGTAGTCAATGAGCTGCAGGTCATCTTCTCCACAGGGAAGAGAGGAAGGAGTGCTGCTCGCCGACCTCTCATAATCCTTGCCAACCATCTCACTGTCGCCATCATCCACCAGCATACCACGCCGATTGCGGCACCTCATGTTGTCATGCACGCAGCGGCAGACCTAGCAGCACAGATCAAAGAGTATTATATAAAACTGTAGCAATTCATATCTAAACCATTATTTTTCAATCACACACACATATAACCAAATGGAATCGATAACAAACTTACAAAATATAGCTGACACCACTAATGTAGTAGGCTACTCAATGCCATAATAAACAAAACCAATCAACCAGGTACTCAAGTAGCATTATTTACAACAGTAGTCACTTCAGATTCAAAAGGTGTAGACAGAATGGACAAGCTTAATATCTAGTCTTTCTTGTAGTCTAACCTCACCCGACATTGATGCTAGATAGATGGAATTGCACATATTTAAACTTGGTTCTCCTAGTATCAAAAATCTCCACATGCATCAACTAATTAATCAGTGGCAAAAAGGAGCTTTCGATGGAAGAGAAAGAAATAAAAACCCTGCAGAAAATTGACTGTTGGCAGCAGTGGACGGGAACGACCAACAATAAAACAGCAGAAGCTTGTGTAGTTAGCCTGTGTACCATGACCTGGCTCATCGTAATACCATGACCTAGCTAGTTAATTGTCCGTTGCCGATGCTCCCAAATCCTCACGATACACACAAGGAACATCAGGCCATATGCACTCCTCACGATACCTTGGTCTCTTGACCTTCGAGTTCATGAAAGGAAGGTAGTCTGACAAGCAACTTCATCAGATCAGGTTCAGCCTTTCAGGTACCTAATAAGAAATAAAAACAGATTCGTCAGGTGGCAACTTGAATACCAACAATGACTGGATCGGCACCATGGCGCCTGCAGCCGCCTCTCTTCGCCAAAGAGCAAATCCCCGCCGAGAAGGCCGCCCCGTGCGGAGCGGGCCGTGAGGAGTGGCGAGAAGGGGAGAGATCGAAGGACCGGAGGTAGCGGTGGTTTCCACAGGCGACCTTGTCCTCGGTGGCAGCGGTGGCTCCCCTGTACTCGGCTCGGATCAGAGACGGGGGTGGTTGGAGACGGCGGGCCGACGCGCTCAACGGCGAGATCCGGCAGGCAGCGTGTGGTGGAGGGAGGGGAAGGAGGCGGCCGTGCCACGGATGAACGCTCTATTCCTGAATCATAAAACTTGTAGTAATAAATGAGATAAGAGTACTTGATCATCAATTCTAAAGCTGCCGTCTTGCTCACAACCTTGGATTTCTTGGTGAACTCTATACATCCACTACAAGACAGTGTCTAGTTTCAGTTATCTGAACATGAGCACTGAATTGATTCAGGCAAGATACGATTGTCAAGAAAAAAACAAGATAGTAAAGACTGTTCTAAGTTTCTCTCACAGCAGCATGAGGTTCTTAACTGTGCACTTTGCCTAAAGCTGAAACAAAGTTGCAAGATAGGAGTACATTTTTTTCCTAATCCTGGATATTGATAAACACTGCATGAGATAATCCTGAATCTTACAACTTGTAATGATCAATGAGACAAGAGTACTTGATCCTTAATTTTTAACCTATCATCTTGATCATAACCTTGGATTTCTCGGTGAACTCTATACATCTATCATTTTATATTACCAACAAACGCCTAATCCTGACAGTTACTGTAGAAAATAATATACAGTAAATGGTAACTGTACGAACACCTAATTCTGAAAGATGCAACTTGTAATGATGAATGAGATAAGAGTACTCAATCCTCGTCTTGGTCAAAACCATAGATTTCTCAGTGAACTTCATTTGTCTGTCGGTACAGTATGTATTTCCAACAAAGACTACACACAACAGCGTCTAATTCAGTTATCTGAATAATGTCTACTGATTTCATTCAGGCAAGCAACAACCAAAAAAGTTGTGACAACTAAATTCAATCTACAAATTTACAGCAAAAGGTTGAAACATTTCTTCAAGGAAATGAATGCAACCTCGGAGTTTAGCAGGAAACGAAATATAACATCACACACGGTGATTCTTTAACATGGTTCTCCTCTCAGTACACGTATATATCAATCAAAAAGGTCTTTTGATTGATTCATGTGCCTGCTAACATGCAGACTGCTTGCCTACAGAGACGAGATGGGGGTGAGAGAGAAGGAGGGAGAGGGATATGGCTTACCACCTACAGCGGGGAGGAGGAAGAACCTGCAGCAGCAGCATCTTCTCCTTGGCCGGGCCCCTTCACGCAAGCAGAGCAGATCGGAGGGAGCAAACTAACTGCATATATAGACCGCACGCACGAATCAGATGCGGAGATGAAGAAGGCCAGAAGAAGAGAAGGGATTCATGGCATACCCTTGCGGACGTTGCCGCTCTTGCTCTCGGAGGAGAGGAAGATGCTGCGGATCCTGAGCTCGGTCTCCATGGCCGCCCGCGGGCTAGGGTTTCGTGCGCGAGCAGGGAGGGATGGATGGGTGTGGAGGTGGAAGGAGGAGGGCGCGGTGGTGGTGGCGGTGGTGGTGGGAGGAGGAGGACTCCTCTGCCGCTGCGTGGTCGTGGTGGCGTCGATGCGGGAACGCTGGTGCGGATCTGGTCGTGGCCGGCGGCTGGGATGTATGCGGTCGGCGCGGTGAAGTAGGTGGCCGGCATCCGGTGGAGGGAGGCGACCGGCTATGAGGGGCGAGAGGTGGCCGGCCATGGGGGACGGAGGCAGCCAACGCACCGGCGGTGGCGGATGCTCGTGCAGGAGGGAGGGTGAGATGCGTGAATCGGGTAGGGATCATGGAGGGGCGTGCGGGGATGGTTTTCTCTGCACTGTTTTTTTCCTACTGCACGTCTTGTAGAGAGATAATAAAACCAGTGGGAGGGGGACGAATAAAAACCCGGCGAAAAAAAAACAACGAAAAAAAACCGACGAAACTGGGAGGTGGGATCGTACTGCAGGGGAATTGGGAGGTGGGATCGAGGACGAAAAAAAACCGTCTCTGGTGGGACGAAAATTGACCGGCGGAGACTACCAACTGCTCCATTAGGAGTAGAGATAACAACAATCTGTCAAAACAGGACAGTCTGTAAAGAGTGCAATTGTAATCATACATCCATAACTCCAAATATTCTGAAAAATTGCCACACTGTAGAAAATTTGTTGTTACTCATTGCGTAAAAATTTCAAGATTTTATCATGTTCTGACTTTCCAGAAGAATTCAGACAATGATAGAACACTTCCTGTTTTCAGAACAGCAACATATAGACTTGCAAAATAAGCATGGTAAAGGCTAAACTTGACACTTTTATTGAAATCAAAGATGCAAAACATTACTCTAAATAACAGCAAGAAAATCCTAATAAAATAAAATGACGCTCCAAGCAAAACTCACATCATGTGACGAATAAAAATATAGCTCCAAGTGAGGTTACCGATAATGTTGAAGACGAAAGAGGGGATGCCTTCCGGGGCATCCCCAAGCTTAGTTGCTTGGATCTTCCTTGGATATTACCTTGGGGTGCCTTGAGCATCCCAAGCTTAGGGTCTTGTCACTCCTTATTCTCCTCATATCGATATCTCACCCAAAACTTGAAAACTTCAATCACACAAAACTTAACGGAACTTCGTGAGATGGGTTAGTATGATAAAACAAATCATTCACTTTGGTACTGTCAAGACAAGATTCAATTTTTTTTCTCACATGATGCCTACTGTACCCTATCATTTCTACAACTTATATTGAGCAATATAAGCCATAGAAACTAGAAAATAAGCAAACTATGCATCGAAAACAGAATATGTCAAAAACAGAACAGTCTGTAAAGATCTGAATTATGCTCATACTTCTGTTACTCCAACAATTCTGAAAAATAGGAATTTCTGTACTGGACGCAAAAGTTTTTGTTTTTGCACAGAATCAAGTGAACTATCATCCACACTATCCCAAAGGCTTTACTTGGCACTTTATTGAAACAAAAGCTATAAAACATGATTACTACAGTAGGCTAATCATGTGAACACGCAAAAACAGTAGGGGTAAATGTTGGGTTGTCTCCCAACAAGCGCTTTTCTTTAATGCCTTTCTAGCTAGGCATGATGATTTCAATGATGCTCGCATAAAAGATAAGAATTGAAACATAATGGGAGCATCATGAAGCATATGACTAGCACATTTATGTCTAACCCACTTCCTATGCATAGGGATTTTGTGAGCAAACAATTTATGGGAACAAGAATCAACTAGCATAGGAAGGCAAAACAAGCATGACTTCAAAACTTTCAACACATAGAGAGGAAACTTGATATTATTGCAATTCCTACAAGCATATATTCCTCCCTCATAGTAATTTTCAGTAGCATCATGAATGAATTCAACAATATAACTATCACATAAAGCATTCTTTTCATGATCTACAAGCATATAAATTTTATTACTCTCCACATAAGCAAATTTATTCTCATGAATAGTAGTGGGAGCAAACTCAACAAAATAACTATCATGTGAGGCATAATCCAATTGAAAATTAAAATTATGATGACAAGTTTCATGGTTATCATTATTCTTTATAGCATACATGTCATCACAATAATCATCATAGATAGCAACTTTGTTGTCATAATCAATTGAAACCTCTTCCAAAATAGTGGATTCATCACTAAATAAAGTCATAACCTCTCCAAATCCACTTTCATAATTATCACAATAAGATTCAACTCCCTCCAAAATAGTGGGATCATTATTTCCTTGAGTTGACACTCTTCCAAACCCACTTTCATCAACATAATCATCATAAATAGGAGGCATGCTATCATCATAATAAATTTGCTCATCTAAACTTGGGGGACTAAAAATATCATCTTCATCAAACATAGCATCCCCAAGCTTATGGCTTTGCATATCATTAGCATCATGGATATTCAAAGAATTCACACTAACAACATTGCAATCATGCTCATCATTCAAAGATTTTATGCCAAACATTTTATTGAGTTCTTCTTCTAACACTTGAGCACAATTTTCCTTTCCATCATTTTCATGAAAGACATTAAAAAGATGAAGCATATGAGGCAACCTCAATTCCATTTTTTTGTAGTTTTCTTTTATAGACTAACTAGTGATAAAATAAGAAACTAAAAGATTCAATTGCAAGATCTAAAGATATACCTTCAAGCACTCACCTCCCTGGCAACGGCGCCAGAAAAGAGCTTGATGTCTACTACGCAACCTTCTTCTTGTAGACTCGTGTTGGGCCTCCAAGCGCAGAGTTTTGTAGGACAGTAGCAAATTTCCCTCAAGTCGATGACCTAAGGTTTATCAATCCGTGGCAGGCGTAGGATGAAGATGGTCTCTCTCAAACAACCCTGCAACCAAATAACAAAGAGTCTCTTGTGTCCCCAACACACCCAATACAATGGTAAATTGTATAGGTGCACTAGTTCGGCGAAGAGATGGTGATACAAGTGTAATATGGATGGTAGATATTTGTAATCTGAAAATATAAAAACAGCAAGGTAACTAGTAACAAAAGTGAGCAAAAACGGTATTGCAATGCTTGGAAACAAGGCCTAGGGTTCATACTTTCACTAGTGCAAGTTCTCTCAACAATGATAACATAATTGGATCATATAACAATCCCTCAACGTGCAACAAAGAATCACTCCAAAGTTTCTATCGGAGAATGTATGATGAAAACGTGCATCAACCCCTATGCATAGATTACCCCAATGTCACCTCGGGAATCCGCGAGTTGAGTGCCAAAACATACATCAAGTGAATCAATAGAACATCCCATTGTCACCACAGATATCCCATCGCAAGACATACATCAAGTGTTCTCAAATCCAATACTCAATCCAACATAACGAAACCTCAAAGAGCAAGACTCAATTCATCACAAGAAGGTAGAGGGCCGGGGGAGAAACACCATATGATCCAACTATAGTAACAAAGCTCGCGGTACATCAAGATCGTGCCAAATCAAGAACACGAGAGAGAGATCAAACACATAGCTACTGGTACATGCCCTCAGCCCCGAGGGTGAACTACTCCCTCCTCGTCATGGAGACCGCCGGGATGATGAAGATGGCCACCGGTGATGGTTTCCCCCTCTGGCAGGGTGCCGGAACGGGCTCCCGATTGGTTTTTCATGGCTACAGAGGCTTGCGGCGGCGGAACTCCTGATCTAGGTTTATTTCTGGGGGTTTCGGGATTTATAGGAATTTTTGGCGTCGGTCTCACGTCAAGGGGGTCCACGAGGCAGCGGCAAGACAGGGGGCGCGCCCTCCACCCTTGTGGTTGCCTCGGGACTCTTCTGGCCCAACTCTTGTGCCTCGGGGGTCTCTTTTGGTCCATAAAAAATCACCGTAAATTTTCAGCTCATTCTGAGAACTTTTATTTCTGCACAAAAAATGACACCACGATAGTTCTGCTGAAAATAATGTTAGTCCGGGTTAGTTCTAATAAAATCATACCAAAACCATATAAAATTGTTGTAAACATGGCATTAATACTTCATAAATTATAGATACGTTGGAGACGTATCATTCACCCTCGGGGCTGAGGGTATGTACCAGTAGCTATGTGTTTGATCTATCTCTCTCTCGTGTTCTTGATTTGGCACGATCTTGATGTACCGCGAGCTTTGTTACTATAGTTGGATCATATGGTGTTTCTCCCCCTCTACCTTCTTGTGATGAATTGAGTCTTGCTCTTTGAGGTTTCGTTATGTTGGATTGAGTATTGAATTTGAGAACACTTGATGTATGTCTTGCGATGGGATATCTGTGGTGACAATGGGATGTTCTATTGATTCACTTGATGTATGGTTTGGCACTCAACTCGCGGATTCCCGAGGTGACATTGGGGTAATCTATGCATAGGGGTTGATGCACGTTTTCGTCCTACATTCTCCGATAGAAACTTTGTAGTGATTCTTTGTTGCATGTTGAGGGATTGTTATATGATCCAATTATGTTATCATTGTTGAGAGAATTTGCACTAGTGAAAGTATGAACCCTAGGCCTTGTTTCCAAGCATTGCAATACCGTTTTTGCTCACATTTACTACTTGCTACCTTGCTGTTTTTATATTTTCAGATTACAAAAACCTATATCTACTATCCATATTACACTAGTATCACCATCTCTTCGCCGCACTAGTGCACCTATACAATTTACCATTGTATTGGGTGTGTTGGGGACACAAGAGACTCTTTGTTATTTGGTTGCAGGGTTGTTTGCGAGAGACCATCTTCATCCTACGCCTCCCACGGATTGATAAACCTTAGGTCATCCACTTGAGGGAAATTTGCTACTGTCCTACAAAACTCTGTTCTTGGAGGCCCAACATGAGTCTACAAGAAGAAAGGTTGCGTAGTAGACATCACCAGTCCCGATTGAGAAGTGTATGCAAACACGCCAAAATTGGTGCGGGCAACCAAATGCGTGCCCATCCTAAGTGGTGAATGCCAAATTTTTTTGGTGGGGTACCTCTAGGCTACCATGCAAACAACCCCTAAGAAAAACAGTTCACCGGTAATTATCCGTGAAAAGTACTAACGGGCAGTAAAATAGATACATTAACATGATTTGTGTAATGCTCATGATCAAGAACAATCATACACTTCTCTTCATCCCATGGTGCACTACTCAACTCCTTGAGTTTCACTATTTTTTGCAGTCTCCTCTTCCTTGTCCTATTTATGATTTTTTATGTGAACTCCATTCAAGTTAGGATGAAAATGTTCATTCAAAGCAATGGCACAAGCATTGAATTGTGCTTGCTTGAAGGCAATACTTGTTCTATTGCAGTTGGACACCACATCACTTAGGTGGGTTAGCATGTACGATGCCATGGATTTTCATACATGATTTTCTATCCCTGGTTTATCCGAGTGATCCACAAACGAGAAAAATCCCTGTTTTGCCTACCTCTATCTTGATGAGAGGAAACAAAAACTCCTTTTACTTGCTGGGTAATCATGTTTTCCATCCAATATGATTAGAATATCATAATTTATAAGTGGCAGAATTTTGTTCGGATATTTGAAGTTATTCTAATCTCATACACACAAATTTGCAATTACCTCACGAAATTCTCGAGCCCAAAGATGGAAAAGAAAATTCAAATATTTAACTAAATTCAGAATGATATTCTTCACATTTTTCTAGAGATACACATGGCATCATTAAATGATATGATTTAGAGTCAAGATATTCACGACAATCATAGATAGAAAGTCCATATTCTTCGGTCATTGACAAACAACGTATTTGATACTAGTTCTCAACACAATTGACAAAAAAATAAGTAAACTGGAATCTAAATTTGGAACCACCATTTCACGAAACATGAAATAATTTTTGAAGAACATATATCTATTTCTTTCCACCCAAACAGGAATACTTTGATCATTTCTCGCACTTTACTCATTTACTCCCTAGTGAAACTTTCATGTGGGGTCCAGGTCCACATTGCAGCCACATAAGACAAGACAAATCATCACAGTGCAATGAAAAGCCTGGCAAATTATCAAGCCGCATAGAAGGAACATGATTCACCCTTTCAGAGGATTAACCACATGCCCAAGAAAGAGAGTCAAATCGGTCCTCTCCTCGACGATGGTGAACAGCAACGACCGGTCCGCCACAAAATCCACGGGAGGCCGTGCACTTCCGCACTACGACAAGCACATGGTGGTGGCGGCCGCGGCCATGGTGCCCAACTCGTCCACCTCGACGGTGGCAATGTGGTACACCCCAGAGATAAACAACCCATTTCCACCGGTCACCATGCCGGAAAAGTCGTCGCCTCCGAAAGCCCTGGTCACCCCGTGCTCCTGCATCTCCCGTAATGCCTAGAACTTGAACTTCGAGACCATGAACCACCCAACCGGAACCTGGTCCACCGGCGTGTGCCTCCTGATAAAGTCCGGCGTCGAGATGACCTTGTCGGACAGGACAAAGTGCAACACATGTGGCACAAATACATGGAACCTCCAAAAATTTTTATGGCAAGTTTAGTGATGCGAGGATGGCAACTTTCTTTTTGAATGGCAAGTATCAGTTTTTTTGGTATGTTTTTTTTGGATGGCAACTTTAGTTGTAAAAAACGTCAGAGCGGGATTGGTTCGTGCCACACTTGTGGCATTATTTCTTTTTTGTTGACACAGTTTAGACGCAGACGATCATACATACACACATACACTCACCCCTATGAATGCATGCACGCACACCCTATCCCTACGAGTATTTTCGAGAGACTGAGCTGGCACATTATCTTGAGATTGATGAAGTCACCACAAACGCCTTCATAGTCGATGGAGAAGTCTCCCCCACTGAACGCACATCACCGGAATGTCTGGAATAAAATCCAGGAAAATGTGAGCATCAGTGTCATGTTGGGGAACGAAGCATGAAAATCAAAAAAATTCCTACGAACACCCAGGATCTATCTAGGAGAAGCATAGCAACGAGAGGGGAGAGTGACCAAAAGTGGAAGCGTATGTAACACGGTTGATGTAGTCGTACTCTTCACGATCCGATCACAATCCAATAGATCTAGTGCCGAACGGACGACACCTCTGAGTTTAGCACATGTGAGGCTCGATGACGTCTCCTCCTTGATCTAGAAAGAGAATGCGGAGAAGTAGATGAGATCACAACCAGCACGATGGCATGGTGGTGATGGTGGTGGTGGAGTCGGAATACCGAAAGGGCTTTGCTAAGCGAAAAACCGTGGACGAGAACTATGCCGGGAGGGAGAGACGGGGCAGAAGCCAAGGCCAATGTGTTGGGGTGCCTTGTGATACGTCTCCAACGTATCTATAATTTTTTATTGTTCCATACTATTATATTATCAATCTTGGATGTTTTATATACATTTACTAGCAACTTTATATCATTTTTTGGGACTAACATATTAACTTAGTGCCCAGTGCCAATTGCTATTTTTTTGCTTGTTTTTTACTTTGCAGAATATCAGTACCAAATGAAGTCCAAATGCGATGAAACTTTTTGGAGATTTTTTTTTCTGGCGATAAGAGACCCTGGAAGCTTCGGGAGGGAACCAGAAGATGAAAGAGGGGCCCACTAGGCACCAGGGCCCGCCAGGGGCCTCCGGCGCGCCCTGGTGGGTAGTGGGGCCCACATGCATCATTTTGACCTACCTCCGCCTCTATAAATACTCTAAAATCCCAAAACCCCCAGGGGAGTCCATGAAATATTTTTTCTGCCGCCGCAAGTTCCAGAACAACGAGATCTCATCTAGAGGCCTTTTCGGGCACTGTGCCGGAGGGGGCAACGATCACGGAGGGGTTCTTCATCATCCTTGCTGCCCCTTCGATGATGCATGCGTAGTTTACCACAGACCTACGGGTCCATAGTTAGTAGCTAGATGGCTTCTTCTCTAGATCTTCAATACAATGTTCTCCTCGGTGTTCTTGGAGATCTATTTGATGTAATTCTTTTTGCGGTGTGTTTGTTGGGATCCGATGAATTGTGAGTTTATGATCAGATCTATCCATGAATATTATTTGAGTTTTCTCTGAACTCTTTTATGCATGATTGTTATAGCCTCATATTTCTTCTCTGATTCATTGGTTTGGTTTGGCCAACTAGATTGATTTATCTTGCCATGAGAAGAGGTGCTTTGTGATGGCTTCGATCTTGCGGTGCTCAATCTCAGTGATAGAAAGAGACATGACACGCATGTATCATTGCTATTAAGGGTAACAAGATGGGATTTATTTCATACGTGAGTTTATCTTGTCTACATCATGTCATCTTGCTTAAAGCATTACTCCATTTTTCATGAACTTAATACACTAGATGCATGCTGGATAGCGGTCGATGTGTGGAGTAATAGTAGTAGATGCAGAATCATTTCGGTCTACTAATCTTGGACGTGATGCCTATATACATGATCATTGCCTTGGATATCATCATAATTATTTGCTTTTCTATCAAATGCCCGACAGTAATTTGTTTACCCACCGTATGCTATTTTCTCGAGAGAAGCCTCTAGTGAAAACTATGGGCCCCGGGTCTATATTCTATCATATATTAAAACAAAAAAATACCTTGCTGCAATTTTCTTTTATTTATTTTATTTTTGTATTTTTGTTAGATCTATTTATCAAAACATATCCAATTTAATCTTTCTCTTGACCATTGAGGGATTGACAACCCCTCTACGCGTTGGGTTGCAAGTATTTGTTGTTTGTGTGCAGGTGTTGTTTACATTGTGTTGCTTGGTTCTCTTACTGGATTGATAACATTGGTTTCATAACTGAGGGAAATACTTATCTCTACTGTATTGCATCATCCCCTCCTCTTCGGGGAAATCCCAGCGCAGCTCACAAGTAGCACCTTGTTGCACCCCCTCCCCTATATATATATATGTGTGGGAGGGCTGGGAGTCCAGCCCTACTCCTAATAGGAGTTGGCGCCAAGGGGGAGAGGACTTGGACTCCAAGTCCAATCCTATTCCTACTAGGACTCCCCTTTTTTTCCCTTTCCTAGCCACATGGGCTTTTGAGGACTTGGTGCGCCTAGCCCAATAAGGCTAGGGCGCCTCCCATCAGCCCATTCCAGCACTTGGGACATGGTGGACCCACTTGTGGACTTCCGGACCCCTTCGGAATCCTCCGGAACCTTCTGGAAGCTTCCCGGTACAATACCAAAAAAACTGCACCTTTTTCCGAAACCCAAAATATGACTTCCCATATATAAATATTTACCTCTCAACCATTCCGAGACTCCTCGTGATGTCCAGGATCTCATCTGAGACTCCGAACAACATTCAGTTACCAATCATCAAATATCCCAATACTACTCTAGCGTCAACGAACGTTAAGCGTGCGACCCTGCGGGTTCGGGAATCATGTAGTCATGACCGAGACCTCTCTCCGGTCAATAACCAATAGAGGGACCTGGATGCCCATATTGGTTCCTACATATTCCACAAAGATCTTTTATCGGTTGAACCATGATGTCAACGATTCAGTTAATCCCGTATGCAATTCCCTTTGTCCAGCGATATGTTAGTTGCCCGAGATTCGAACGTCGGTATCTCCATACCTAGTTCAATCTCGTTACCGGCAAGTCTCTTTACTCGTTCCATAATACAAGATCTTGTGACTAACTAATTAGGCACATTGCTTGCAAGCTCTTTACGATGTTGTATTACTGAGAGGGCCCAGAGATATCTCTCCATCATACAGAGTGGCAAATCCCAGTCTCGATCCGTGCCAACTCGACAAACACCTTCGGTGATACCTGTAGAGCACCTTTATGATCACCCAGTTACGAAGTGGCATTTGGATACACACTAAGTATTCCTCAAGTGTCAGGGAGTTGCATGATCTCATGGTCTTAGGAATAGATACTTGACATAAAGAAAGCTATAACAATAAACTGATACGATCAACTGCTAAGCTTATGGTTGGGTCTTGTCCATCACATTATGCTCCTAATGATGTGATCCCGTTATCAAATAACAACTCATGTCTATGGTTAGGAAAACTTAACCATCTTTGATCAATGAGCTAGTCTAGTAGAGGCTCACTAGGGACACGATACTTGTTTATGTATCCACACATGTATTTAAGTTTCCAGACAATACAATTCTAGCATGAATAATAAACCTTTATCATGAATAAGGAAATATGATAATAATCAATTTATTATTGCCTCTAGGGCATATTTCGAATAGTCTCCCACTTGCACTACAGTCAATAATCTAGTTCACATCGCTATGTGATTAACCCCCAATAAGTTCTGGGGTTTGATCATGTTTTGCTTGTGAGAGAGGTTTTAGTCAACGGGTCTGCAACATTAAGATCCGTGTGTACTTTGCAAATCTCAATGTCTCCGTCCTTTATCCAATCACGGATGGAGTTGAAAAAGAGCGTTAAATATGCACTTCATATGTAAATCCCGCCTCAACGCTCGGTTTGGAACTACTCCAAATGTTTGCTCGACTTGATGTATCCGGTTCGAGACTCAAGGTCATCCAGATCGGCGTCAAAGCTTGCATCGACGTAAACCTTTATGATGAACTCTTTGTTACCTCCATAAACAAGAAACATTTCCTTAAGTAACTTAAGGATAATTTTTACCATTGTCCAATGGTCCACTCCTGGATCACTCTAGTACCCCCTTGCCAGACTCATGGCAATGCACACAACAGGTCTGGTACACAACATGGCATACATTATAGAGCCCATGGCTGAGGCATAGGAGACGACTTTCGCCCTTTCTCTTTCTTCTGTCGCGGTCGATCTTTTAGTCTCACTCAACTTCACACCTCGCAATACAGGCAAGAACTTCTTCTTTGACTGGTCCATTTTGAACTCCTTCAAAAACCTTGTAAGGTATGTGCTATGTGAAAGTTTTATCAGGCGTCTTGATCTATCTCCATAGATCTTGATGCCCAATGCGTAAGCTGCTTTATCCAAGGTCTTCCTTTGAAAAACTACTTTCAAACAACCCTTATATGCTTTCCAGAAATTCTACATCATTTCCAATCATCAATATGTCATCCACATATACTATCAGAAATGTTACATAGCTCTCACTCACTTTCTTGTAAATACAAGCTTCTCCACAAACTTGTATAAACCCATAACTCTTTGATCACCTCATCAAAGTGCATATTCCAACTCCGAGATGCTTGCACCAGTCCATAGATGGATCGATGGAGCTTGCATACTTTGTTAGCATCCTTAGGATCAACAAAACCTTCTGGTTGCATCATATACAACTCTTCCTTAAGAAACCCGTTAAGGAATGCCGTTTTGACGTCCATTTGCTAGATCTCATAATCATAAAATGCGCTCTGCTCTCGAAAAGAGAAAGGAGACTGATCTTGATGTCAGTGTTGGTTTTTCCAATGGAACGAATAAGTTTTGGAGCAATAGCTAACATAATTCTAACAGACTTAAGCATCGCTACGGGTGAGAAAGTCTCATCGTAGTCAACCCCTTGAACTTGTCAGAAACCCTTTGCGACAAGTTGAGCTTTATAGACGGTGACATTACCATCAGCGTCTCTCTTCTTCTTAAAGATCCATTTATTCTTAATGGTTTGGCGATCAACGGTCAAGTCCACCAAAGTCCATACTTTGTTCTCATACATGGATCCTATCTCGGATTTCATGGCATGAAGCCATTTGTTGGAATCCGGGCTCATCATAACTTCTTCATAGTTTGTAGGTTCGCCATTGTCTAACAACATGACTTCCAGGACAGGATTACCGTACCACTCTAGTGCGGAACGTACCCTGGTCGACCTACGAAGTTTAGTAGTAACTTGATCCGAAGTTTCATGATCATCATCATTAGCTTCCTCTTCGGTTGGTGTAGGCATCATGGGAACTGCTTTCTGTGATGTGCTACAATCCAATTCAAGAGAAGGTACAATTACCTCATCAAGTTCTACTTTCCTCCCACTCACTTCTTTCGAGAGAAACTTCTTCTCTAGAAAGGACCCATTCTTGGCAACAAAGATCTTGCCCTCGGATCTGTGGTAGAAAGTATACCCCAATGGTCTCTTTAGGGTATCCTGTGAAGACGCACTTCTCCGCTTTGGGTTCGAGCTTATCAGGCTGAAGCCTTTTGACATAAGCGTCACATCCCCAAACCTTAAGAAACGACAACTTAGGTTTCTTGCCAAACCATAACTCATACGGTATTGTCCCAGCGGATTTAGATGGTGCCCTATTTAAAGTGAATGCGACTGTCTCTAATGCATAACCCCAAAACGATAGTGGCAAATCAGTAAGAGACATCATAGAGCACACCATATCCAATAGAGTACGATTACGATGTTCGGACACACCATTACACTGTGGTGTTCCAGGTGGCGTGAGTTGTGAAACAATTTCACATTGTCTTAAATGCATACCAAACTAGTAACTGATGACCCACAAGTATAGGGGATCAATTGTAGTCCTTTCGATAAGTAAGAGTGTCGAACCCAATGAGGAGCAGAAGGAAATGACAAGTGGTTTTCAGCAAGGTATTTTCTACAAGCACTGAAATAGTCGGTAACAAGTAGTTTGATAGCAAGATAATTTGTAACGAGCAAGTAATGGTAATGGTAAATAATATGCAGCAAGGTAGCCCAATCCTTTTGTGACAAAGGACAGGCCAAAACGGTCTCTTATGATAAGCAAAGCGTCCTTGAGGGTACACGGGAATTTCATCATATCACTTTCATCATGTTGGTTCGATTTGTGTTCGCTACTTTGATAATTTGATATGTGGGTGGACCGGTGCTTAGGTGCTGTTCTTACTTGAACAAACCTCCTACTTATGATTAACCCCCTCGCAAGCATCCGCAACTATGAGAAAAACATTAAGATAAAATCTAACCATAGCATTAAACTTTTGGATCCAAATCGGTCCCTTACGAAGTAGCGCATAAACTAGGGTTTAAGCTTCTGTCACTCTAGCAACCCATCATCTAATAACTACTCCACAATGCATTCCCTTAGGCCCAAATATGGTGAAGTGCCATGTAGTCGACGTTCACATGACACCACTAAGGGAATCACAACATACATATCATGAAAATATCGAACACATATCAAGTTCACATGATTACTTGAAATATGACTTCTCCCGTGACCTCAAGAACAAAAGTAACTACTCACAAATATTAAATAGCATAATGTATATGAACATATAATCTTTCACCAAATAAACCATATAGTAATCAACTACAAGATGTAATCAACACTACTAGTCACCCACAAGTACCAATCTAAGGTTCCGGTACAAAGATTGAACACAAGAGATGAACTAGGGTTTGAGAGGAGATGATGCTGTTGAAGATGTTGATGGAGATGGCCCTCCCAAAGATGAGAGAGTTGTTGGTGATGACGGTGGCGATGATTTCCCCCTCCGGGAGGGAAGTTCCCCCGGTGGAATCGCTCCGCCGGAGGGCAAAAGTGCTCCTGCCCAAGTTCCGCCTCGAGACGGCGGTGCTTCGTCCCGAAATTCCCCTCCTAATTTTTTTCTAGGTCAAAATGACCTATATACCAGAAGATGGGCACCGGAGGTGGGACGAGGAGGGCACAACCCACCAGGGCGCGCCTGGGGGGCCTGGCGCGCCCAGGTGGGTTGTGCCCACCTGGTGGGCCTCCTCCGGTAGTTATTTTCTCTAGTATTTTTCATATATTGCAAAATAATTCTTCGTAAATTTTCAGCTCATTTGGAGATGTGCAGAATAGGTAACTCTGATGTAGCTTTTCCAGGTCCAGAATTGCAGCTACCGGTATTCTCCCTCTTTGTGTAAACCTTGCATATTATGAGAGAAAAGGCATTAGAAGTACTCCAAAAAGCATTCTTAAGCATAAAAACATTATAAATAACAGTAGAAAAACATGATGCAAAATGGACGTATCAACTCCTCCAAGCTTAGACCTCGCTTGTCCTCAAGTGAAAAACCGAAATCGAAAAACATGCCACATGCTTAGAGAGAGAGAGAGGCGTCGATAAAAACAAAATACGAACATAGAAGCATCATGCATATTATTATAACAACAAGGAACTTTAACATAAGACTTTATCAAATAACTTTTATCATATAACTTCTCATGAACAAGTAACAATTCATCACAACATTGAAGTATAAAGCATAAACCTTATTGAAAACCAACAAACTATGTTCTCAGTCAACTTTGCAACTACAATTCATCTTATTTTCAGGAAGGGTCACGTATCGGAGCCCTTAGGCAAGTCCATGTACTCAACCATCATTTAATCTTCTATGATTGCTAACACTCACAGCATACCCATGAACAAAAAGTTTCAACCGGACACATAGAAAGATAGGGGCTTATAGTTTCGCCTCCCAACGTATTCACCTCAAGGGTGATGCCAACAATAATAACTCATGCCCACTCATATCCAACTGGATATATGTGCCTAGATCTTTCCTCACCACATGATGCTTGCAAAAAGAGAAAATAAAAAGGAATAGGGGAGAATACTTTGACTCTTATATAAAAGTAAATGCATAAAAGTAAAAGATAGGCCCTTCGCAGAGGGAAGCAGAGGTTGTCATGCGCTTATTTGTTTGTATGCCAAATCCTTAATGCAAAAGAACATCACGTTATATTGCCCCTTATGATAGCAACCTTTATTATGCAGTCCGTTGCTTTTATTACTTTGCCATCATAAGTTCGTACAATGCTCAATTTTCTCTTACACTAAACGATCCAACACGTTAGAAGCAATTTTTATTGCCTTATTGCACCGATGACAACTTACTTGAAGGATCTTACTCAATCCATAGGTAGGTATGGTGGACTCTGAAAATAAGATTTTGGGTTAAGGGTTTTTGGATGCACAAGTAGTATCTCTACTTAGTGTGGAATTTTGGCTAGAAAAGATATTGAGCAAGCACCACATGTTAAAGGATCTATGACAATATAACTTCTATGTGAATATGAACAAACATAAATCATTACGTTGTCTTCCTTGTCCAACGTCAACAATTTTGACACAAAATATTTAATAGGGGCTCACAATCATAAAAGATGTCCAAGATAGTGTATTTGCATGTGAATCTTCTCTCCCCTTATTAATTCTTTCATGAATTGCATCATTGACCAATGCTATGTTTGTCAATATCCAATAAATTTTACCACTTATACTTTTCCTTATGTGATGTCATTACTTACCATAAGATTAGCATATGATCTTTTTCATTTATTTCCCTTTCTTTTTATTGGAACAAACAAAGAAAGAAACAAGACTCAAACTAATCTTTATTATATATCTCACACACGCTTACATAGATAGATCACTAAGCAAGCACTCGAAAAGAAAGGATCGAACTAAACTTTTATTCAACTAAATCATAGGATAACTAAAGATCGAACTAAAATAGATGAAAGCAAAGATAGTGGTGGTGATACGATACCAGGGCACCTCCCCCAAGCTTGACACAAGCCAAGGGGAGTGCCCATACCATGAACTGAAGTTTCTTTTGTTAGAGAAGAAGATGAAGGTGGTGGTGGTGATGAGGTAGTAACGGTATTCTTCTTCCTCGGCTTACGCTTGAGGATTGAATTTTCCCCCCTCAAGTCATCAATCTCCTGCTCAAGCTTTAATATCTTTTTGCATAATTCCTGCTTGTGTTCCTGCAAGAGACGAAAAGGGATAAATTGGTGTTGGGGAACGTTGCATGGGAAACAAAAAATTTCCTACGCTCACCAAGATCAAACTAAGAGATGACCATCTACGAGAGGAGAGATTGGATCTACATACTGTCGGTGCAACAAACCCTGGGTCTGTTGCCCAGACTGTGCACAGGCCCAAGATTAAGATTACAACATCCAAGACCAGACCAAGCACAAGAGATCAACTCTTTGAAGAACCAGAGTGCAGATCAAGAAGACCAAGTCAAGCCAAGAATCAAGATACTGCTAAGGAAAAAAACCTCCCTTGCCGGGCAGGAGAGCCTGGCGAGGTCAAGGTTGCCCTGGAAGCAAGCCCCAAGACCGCCCCGGCAAGCCTGTCGGGTCCTACGAAGGCAAAAACACCCACCAAGGCTTCACCGCTCCACCTCACAGCAACGCAAGTCATCGATCGGTGCGGTGTCAAGCCCCAAGATGACTAAGTGGCTGCCTTTTGCCACATGGCAGCCATTTCCTACAGGAATCGCCTCCGAATGACACCCGTCCAGCAACGTGTCATGCAGACATGAGAGAAGGTGGCCGAGCAGCCCGGCAAGGCGTGCCGGGCAGGCCATGATGTGACACTAAGTGGCGCATTTAATGCGCTTTGCTCTGCCTGCAGAGGAGATATGATAGCACTGTTTGCTATCTAATCAGTACGCAATGACTGATTTGCCACTATGGTGACCCCCTTGATCTATAAAAGGAGGCCCATGGCAACCATAAAAAGGGTTCGGAACTTTGTACACCCATATGCGCGTAGCTGCTCTCGCCCTGAGGCAACCCTGCCGGGCAAGGGCACTGCATTTCCACCACCATCCACCATCAATCCACCAAAGTAGGAGTAGGGTTTTACGCCTCGCGGCAGCCCAAACCTGGGTAAAAACTGCCTGTGTGATCTCTGCCATGCTGCGCTGCGCTCCTCCGCTCTTTGTGCAACGCGCTCAGTCCCCCTGCCGAACCAAAAGGGGCTCATGGCCCCATAGGTGGCCGTGGTTTCCCACGACATCTTTGGCGCGCCAGGTAGGGGGCCGTGCTTGCGCGAACCCGAGAAGTTTACGTAGCACGTCATCTTCACCGCCATCTTCTTCACCAACGGCTCCATCGTCCATGGCGCCCAAGAAGAAGCCCGGCACCGCAGCTCATCCGTCCACCTCGAAGGCCCCGCTGCATGCGACCGTCGATGCCGCGGGGGCTACGGGGACGCTTGGAGGTGTGGACGCTGCGGGGGACATGGTCGGCACAGGCAGCGTCGTTACCACCTCCCCTGTGGCCGAAGCAGGAGCAGGAGGCACCAGAGAAGGACAACACCAACTACATCCCAGCGGCCACGACCCACGAGGTACGGGAGGAGAGATCATTCTACCTGCACCTCCCTATTCGGCCGAGGGGCACAGCCGCAGCGAGGGTACTTGCTCTGGGGGGAATCGCAACTCCCCGACCGTTCCCGCTGCGGGTGCGGTCGCAGAGCATGTGCCACCCCCGGAACGAGCCGACCCAGCTGCTACGCTAAACGGAGCCACTGGCCCTCAAGCGCCTCCACCTCATCACCACGCCATCTAGGCAGCTGGCTCATGACGATGAGAGCACGGCGCGACCGCTACCGGCACCATCAGGAGCCGGGCGACGTTACGGTCTTCATCGACATCCATGCCAAGCACCGCTTCGGAGGCCATGGCACGGGCTCAGCTGCTGTTGAAATTTCCGCCGGCAGCCGATCAGATGGATGAGTGGAGAGCCACCATTTAGAGTCTGATTGGCTTCGCCGAGGCGGGAGGATCACAGCGGGCCGGCCAGCCACGGCCTCCCCAGACGCCGACAACGGCCCACGCTGCTGGCCATGCGAATGGGGCCACTCCTACGGTGCAATCCCCTCCATGGTAGCCGGCGCGAGAGCCGCGCAACCAAGAACCCGACGACGTCTCGATGGCTTTGTCCGGCCCTCGAGTGCGTCAAGGCCAACGGCGAGTCCTGGAGGACGGGCAGAGGGAAGGCATGCGTGTCGCCACCGGGCGACGCCGCGACGCCCACCGCCAGTCCGACAGGTGCGATGGCCCCGACGTCGACGAGCCCGCGCTCGCTGAAGGCGGGTACCTGCCTTTCAAGGCTAGGTGCCCTGCCTTCACCCATGAGTTGCGGCAAGTTTGTTGGCCGTCCACTCGCACATTCAAGCCAGAGATACCAGAGAAGTATGATGGAAGACTGAACCCGTCAGAGTTTTTGAGCATCTACACCATCGCTGTTCAAGCTGCCGGGGGAAGAGATGAGAAGGTATTCGCCAACTACTTCCCTTTGGCACTCAAGCCAAATGTGAGGTCTTGGCTGATGCACCTGCCAGAGAACTCCATTTCGACCTGGGCTGACCTGTGCCATGAGTTCGTTGGCGCCTTCACGAGCGGCCATCAAGAACCAGGGCGGCCCAGTGATTTGTAGCTTCTCCCGCAGAAGGAAGGAGAGAGCCTGCGGAAATACATGCAGAGGTTCAGTCGAGTCCACAGGAATATTCCAGACATCCACCCAGCAGTTGTGATAGCTGCGTTCCAGTCCAACGTGCGCAATCGTTGGATACGATCTAAGATGAACGTTAGATTGCCCAAGACTGTGAAGGAGCTTTACACTCTGGTGGATAAGTGTGCTCGAATAGAGGAAGGGAGGAAGCTCCCTGGAGAAGAGGATGGCATCGACATCGATTCAGAGGATGATGACGAGGCCACCAGTCAGAAGAAGAAGAACAAGAAGCGAAACAAAAGGCGCAAGGATAAGGCAGTGATGACCATTGAGGGATCGGGCACGCCTAGTACCGGCAAGAAGGCCAAAGCTGAGGTACCCGGCAAGGAAGTTGCCTCATGCACTAATTGCTGGGAAGCCGCAGCTGCCGAGAAGGCAGGGAAAGGTGATGGCCGGTATTGCAAGATCCATCGGACCAAGGGCCATGATCTCCAGGAGTGTCATCAGGTTGAGCAGCTTGTTAAGAAGCAGAGGGCTGAATACGAGAAGCGAGATAAAGAGAAAGGTCAAAATGGCACTGGCAGAAAGGGCCGGGGTGGCGGAACAAGCCGCCCCGGCAAGGCTCCTCAGAATCAAGGGAAACCCACCAGAGGCCGTGAGAAGGAGGATTGCAATGATGAGAGTGATGGAGGAGATGAAGAGGAAACCAGCGAGCAGGAATTCCAGAAAGCCACTGACGCCCTGTGCATTGACGGGGGTGCATCTTTGCACTCCTCCCACCGCCAACTTAAACGGTGGGAGCGTGAAGTCAATGCCGTGGAGCCAGTGGCAGATTCTCGAAGGCCGCTCAAGAGGTCCTGCACGCCCATCATCTTTGACGAAGAGGACCACCCTGATCGCACCACTGCGGTAGGGTGCTTGCCGCTGTTGGTATCACCAACGATCCGCAACCTCAAGGTCACAAAGATGTTGGTTGAAGGCGGGGCCAGGTTGAATCTGATTTCTCTAAAGGTCATCAGCAAACTCCAGATAGCAGAGGAAGAGCTCAAGGTTACTGGTACGTTTCAAGGGATCACCCCCGGCAGGAGTCGTCCTAAGGGGAAAATCACGTTGCCGATGACATTTGGGGGAGAGTTGAATTGCCGGACTGAGAAGACCGTGTTTGATGTGGTTGACCTCCCCCTGCCATACAATGGAATCCTTGGTCGCCCAGCTCTAGCCAAGTTCATGGTGGCATCCCACTATGCCTACAACACCTTGAAGATGCCAGGGCCAGTGGGCGTCATTTCCATTCCATCGGACGAGAAGGACACAATTATTTGCATGGACAAAATGTACCGGGAAGCAGTCGCGGCAGAGGCCACTGAAGCCGCAATTCCCGCCAAGGAGAGCAAGAAAATGAAGAGAGCCAGTAAGGAATCAAGGAAGCGCGCCTCTCCAGAGTGTGCTGCGCCTGTCGATGATTTTCCGGAGAGTTCCAATAGCAAGAGATCCAAAGCTGCTATGCCTGCTGTGAAGAAGGTCCCGGCAGGGCTGGCTGGCGCTGATGGTACCTTTACTATCAGTGCCAACCTCGATGACAAATAGGAAAGCACGCTCATTGCCTTCCTGCGGGCGAATGTCGATGTGTTTGCCTGGCAACCATCTGACATCCCCGGTGTTCCCAGGGAGGTAATCGAGCACCACCTTGCTGTCTACCCACATGCCCGGCCCTTCAAGCAGAAGGTCCGGAAGCAAGCTTTGGAGCGGCAACAGTTTATTGCCGAGGAGATCAAGAAACTTGAGGCAGCTGGTTTGGTTAGAGGAGTGTTGCATCCAACGTGGTTAGTGAATCCTGTGGTGGTACGCAAGGCTAATGGGAAGTGGAGGCTGTGCATAGATTTTACGGATCTAAACAAGGCATGCCCGAAGGACCCATTTCCCTTGCCGTGCATCGACCAGATTGTGGATTCCACCTCCGGGTGTGACCTACTTTCCTTCCTGGATGCCTACTCTGGATATCATCAGATCTTCATGTCCAAGGAAGACGAAAAGAAGACCGCGTTCGTCACCCCATGTGGCACATACTGCTTCGTGCGGATGCCTTTCGAGTTGAAGAATGCTGTGTCCACTTTTGCAAGGGCAATCCAGGTTGGTTTTGAGTCACAGTTGCATAGAAACATTGAAGCCTATATGGATGATATTGTGGTCAAGACCAAGGACAGATCAACCCTCATTCAGGATTTGGAAGAAACATTTGCTAATCTGCGCAAGATTAACTTGAAGCTAAACCTGGAGAAGTGCGTGTTTGGCGTTCCTTCCGGCAAGCTACTTGGCTTCTTTGTGTCCCACCAGGGGATAGAGGCCAACCCCGACAAGGTCAAGGCTATCGAGCAGATTCAAGCACCCAAGACAGTTAAGGACGTGAGGTGTTTGACTGGATGTGTTGCCGCGCTTAGCAGATTCATTTCCAAGTCTGCCGAGCGAGCCCTGCCGTTCTTAAATTTTTTGAAGAAGGCAGGACCCATGGAATGGACCCTAGAGGCAGACGCTGCGCTACAAGATTTAAAGGCTTAGCTTTCCTCTGTGCCCACTTTGGTTGCTCCCAAACCACAAGAGCTGTTGCTGCTATACTTGGCGGCAACTAATCAAGTGGTCAGCGCAGCACTGGTGGCGCAGCGGGAAGTGGATGAGGCGGAAGGTACAGATGGTATCCCTTCCGGGGAGGAAAGAGAACACACCCCGGCAAGGTCAGGTGCAGATCAGGATGGAGAAGGGCAGTGCAACAGAAGCAGTTCTCTGGTCATGGCAAAGAAGAAAGTGGTGCAGCGCCTAGTGTACTTCGTCAGCTCCCTGTTGCAGGGGGCTAGATCCAGGTACTCTGGCATGTAAAAATTGATTTTTGGCCTTATCATGGCCTCAAGGAACCTGCGCCACTACTTCCAAGCCCACGAGATCACAGTTGTCACCAGTTTCCCTTTGCAACGGATACTCCAAAACCCTGAGGCTACCGGCAGAATAGTGGAGTGGGCTTTTGAGTTATCCAGCTTTGGTTTGAAGTTTGAGAGCACGTCAACTATTCAGAGCAGAGCATTGGTAGATTTTATTGCAAAATGGACGTAAACTCCAGATGAAGAAGTGTTGGACACAGTTATTCCCGGCAAGGAAGCGCCCCAAGAATGGATCATGTATTTCGATGGTGCCTTCTCCCTACAAGGTGCTGGGGCTGGCGTGCTTCTCGTTGCTCCCACTAGTGAGCACTTGAAGTACGTCGTCCAGATGCATTTTCCCCGGGAAGAGGCTACCAACAATACAACAGAGTATGAAGGGCTCCTTGCCGGGCTTAGAATTGCAACAGAACTGGGGATCAAGAAGCTGATCATCCGCGGAGATTCACAACTTGTGGTGAGACAAGTCAACAAGGACTACCAAAGTCCATTGATGGAGGCATACGTTGAGGAAGTTAGAAAGTTGGAGGAGCGCTTCGACGGATTGCAAACAGAGCACGTACCCCGTGCGGAAAACATCATTGCTGATCATCTGTCGAAGTGCGCTGCGCAAAAGCTCCCTATGGAACCAGGAACTTTTGTTCTCCATCTGACTCAGCCCTCCGTATCCCCGGCAATAATGGCCAGAAAGAGGAGGAAACTAGACTCCAGCAAGCCTCTCCCGGTAGAACCTTCCGAGGATCTTGGCAGAAAGCTTGTCGGGTACAACTCCCCTTCGATCGTTGAGCTGCATCCTCCCGCCAGGCCACTGGTCCCCGCGGTCGAGAATTGCACTCTCACGAATGAGGAGGTGCCGTTAGTCCTCGTCGCCGAGCCACAGGCTCCGCCTTGGGCACGGCACATAGTCCATTTCCTCCAAACTGGAGAACTTCCCGTAGAGTAAGAAGAAGCTGAAAGAGTAGCCCGAAGGGCCAGTATGTATCAGTTCGTTGACGACACGCTGTACAGAAGGAGGTCCAACTGTGTGAAATTGAAGTGCATTTGTTGGGAAGGAGGAAAGGAACTGCTGGCGGAGATACACAAGGGTATGTGCGGCTCCCACATTGGATCAAGGGCATTAGTTGGGAAAGCTTTCCGGCAAGGATTCTATTGGCCCACAACCCTCCAAGATGCGGTCGAGCTTGTCACCAAGTGTGAAGCCACCTAGTTCCATTCCAAGAATATCCACCTGCCTGCCCAAGCTCTTCAGACAATCCCTTTATCATGGCCGTTTTCGGTCTGGGGGCTCGATATCCTCGACCTTTTTCCCCGAGCTGCCGGGGGCTTTGAATTCTTGTTCGTTGCAATCGACACGTTTACAAGGTGGCTGGAAGTAGAGCCCGTGAGAAAGGTGACTACTCAGTCAGCTATCAAGTTCTTGAAAGGATTGGTGTGCCGCTTTGGAGTTCCTACCCGGATCATCACTGACAACGGCACCCAGTTCACAAGTCGCGCCTTCATGCAATACGTTCATGCCCTCGGAAGCAAAATCTCATTCGCCTCTGTGGCTCACCCAAGGAGCAACGGACAAGTTGAGAGGGCGAACGTTGAAGTGTTGCGAGGACTCAAGATGAGAAAATTTGATAGACTGCAGAAGTGTGGCAGGCGGTGGATCGACGAGCTGCCGGTGGTTCTTTGGTCCCTTAGAACGACACCAAATCGAGCTACCGGGCAGACTCCCTTCTCCCCAGTCTATGGGGCAGAAGCAGTTATCCCCACAGAACTCATTTATGGGTCACCTTGAGTGCTTGCCTACGATGAAGTAGCGCAAGATCAGCACCGGAGTGACGATGCTGTGCTACTCGAGGAGAACCGTCTCCGGGCTGCTACGTGTGCCACACACTATCAGCAAGCCCTGCGTCGCTATCATAGCCGCAGGGTTCATGCCCGGTGTTTTGAGGAAGGTGACCTTGTCCTTAGGCGCATTCAGTCCGCCAAGGGTGCAAACAAGTTGACACCGAAGTGGGAAGGCCCTTACTGGGTAGTACAAGTCACCAGACCTGGCGCAGTCCGTCTGGAGACCGGAGATGGCATTCAATTGCAAAACTCATGGAACATTGAGCATCTCCGCAAGTTCTACCCGTAAGGCGCGGCTATCGGGCCCTGCCCGGCAGCCACCCTTTTGTACAGGCCTTGCCTTTGTTGCATGTAACCCCTTGTACAAAGCCAGGCGCAGACCCTGAGCAACAGAGAAATAAATGAAGCGCTGGGGCCCCCCCGACAAATTGCATGCATGCATAAGCATATCATGAGCATTGCATGTTCATGTAGATAAGATCGCATGAGGCATCATTTTCATCTGCATCAAACTGCAGGCTCCTATCATGGATTCAATCCTGAAGAGGAGAAGAGAAGACAAGCCTACATTGCGATCCCCGGCAAGCCCAAACAGATAAGTTATCTCTCTTATCCATACGCGTTCTGTAAGTAAAAACTTGTGCATAGGGGAACCTCGCCACTTTCAAAACTTAGGTGCTCCCGTCCCTTGACTCGAACTTTGCTTCGGTCGGGGTGGTCGTAGTGGCCTTTGGCGAGAAAGTTGGCGGGGGGCTGGTCCCTCTATACAGTTTGGGCCCGGCAAGCCTAGCTCCATGGAAGCATACCGAGGGTACCGGCAAGATAGCCTACCGGGAAAAACTTGTTTACTTAAGCGTATAGAGGCATTCCACCTCTGCATGGACATATTACATGCACAAGTACCCGGCAAGGTTTATCTTTTTCATTAATATGCTGATCAACAAGTATGGACCTTACAAAACACAAACATGGATAAGAGAGGTTACATTATTTGAACTAAAGTTTGGCAAGTGCCTACATGTTTTAGATTGAAAAAAGATAAGTGCCCCGTAATCCCTTTCTTGTCCCTCTCCTCTTAGGCATTGCGGTGGAAGAGGAAGGGGGCAAAAGGGGTGCCTGAGCAAGATGCCCTGCTCGACCTCATCAGGATCTGCCAGGCGCAGCCTGACAAGATCGAGAGTGGCGAGGCTGCAAAGGAGGGGGCAGAAGGAGCAGCTCGGCGGTGCCCTGGTCACCACCTCCAGGACCAACCAGACGCTCCAGCAAAAGCACCGGTGAGGAGAACCACCGGAGCTCAGCTGGAAGACTGCTGGAGGAGGCGAAGGCACCAAAAGAGCGGCCCCCTCCCCGGCAACCAAGAGGCCGGTGATGATGGTGCCGGGGAGGGAGGGGAAGAGCGGAAAGATGAGGCAGCAGGTTGGCAATACGAGATGAAGGCGTCGGTGCCATCGTACTCTGACCTAACGCCCTGCCACCCGCCTTCTTCATCTTCCCTCAATCTTTCTCCATCACCACCGCTCCGGGGGAACGCCGGCTCCGTGGGCCGTTGCCTCCCCCGGAGAAGCTGCGGGTGGCGGCGGCGTCCGAGGCGCACGAGGGGCGTCACTCCCCACCTCGGCGGGCAGGAAGATGCCGCCGTCTTCAACATTTTCCCTGACTTCACAAAGAGGGGCGATACCGGGATTACCAAGGCACCCGAGCGCTGCACCCCTGACGGACACAGAAGCCACCAAGAACTTCGACACTCGGGAGGAGGGGACAAACACGCCCCCACGAGAGAAGGACTTGGTGCCTCCCGCGCCGCAAGGGGCACGACCGCCGCACCCTTTCTGGTCCCGGACCAAGCTCACTCCCTGGGCACCTACACAAGCATTCAACGTCGTCAACACCAAGCTCGAGCCCGAGGCCCGAGCTCGGTCTCTCCCTCTCAGCATTACAAGAAGAAGGAAGGAAATGGGGGAGAGAGGTGAGTGGATGAATGCTCCCACTCCTCCCCGTCCCACCTTTTATAGACGGGTCGGGGCGAGGAGCCGCTCCCTCAGCAGGCGACCGCCGTCCTCCTCCACCAATCCAAGAAAACCGGGCCCCTGACTTGACACTCTTCCGTGCCACGCGCCTCCGTTACCTACCCCACTCGATTGCATGCAGCATACGTGGCCGGGGATAGGGGCGCGGTGGGAAGAGTGAATTGGCAGTTACTCGCTCATGTGTTAAAGTCATTCATGGGCCATTACAAGAATGGCCCCACTGCAATTGGTATTACGCAGCGGGCGGGGGAACTGGAAACTGACCTGGGCTCGGGTTAATGAAGAGGCAAAGAAGGTCTCAAAGGGCAAGCAGCTACCTCCCTCTTGTCTGTGCACAAGTTAGGGCCTACCCCGACGACGCCCGGCAATGTGTTCGGGCCAGGCCCGAGGGCTCATGTCAGTGCAACAAACCCTGGGTCTGTTGCCCAGACCGTGCACAGGCCCAAGATTAAGATTACAACATCCAAGACCAGACCAAGTACAAGAGATCAGCTCTTTGAAGAACCAGAGTGCAGATCAAGAAGACCAAGTCAAGCCAAGAATCAAGATACTGCTAAGGAAAAAAAACCTCTCTTGCCGGGCAGGAGAGCCTGGCGAAGTCAAGGTTGCCCTGGAAGCAAGCCCCAAGACCGCCCCGGTAGGCCTGCCGGCACCTACAAAGGCAAAAACACCCGCCAAGGCTTCACCGCTCCACCTCACAGCGACGCAAGTCATCGATCGGTGCGGTGTCAAGCCCCAAGATGACTAAGTGGCTGCCTTTTGCCACATGGCAGCCATTTCCTACAGGAATCACCTCTGAATGACACCCGTCCAGCAACGTGTCATGCAGACAGGAGAGAAGGTGGCCGAGCAGCCTGGCAAGGCGTGCCGGGCAGGCCATGATGTGACACTAAGTGGGGCATTTAATGCGCTCTGCCCTGCCTGCAAAGTAGATATGATAGCACTATTTGCTATCTAATCAGTATGCAATGACTGATTTGCCACTATGGTGACCCCTTGATCTATAAAAGGAGGCCCATGGCAACCATAGAAAGGGTTCGGAACTTTGTACACCCGTACGCGCGTAGCTGCTCTCGCCCTGAGGCAACCCTGCCGGGCAAGGGCACTGCGTTTCCACCACCATCCACCATCAATCCACCAAAGCAGGAGTAGGGTTTTATGCCTCGCGGCGGACCAAACCTGGGTAAAAACTGCCTGTGTGATCTCTGCCGTGCTGCGCTGCGCTCCTCCGCTCTTTATGCAACGCGCTCAGTCCCCCTGCCAAAGCAAAAGGGGCTCATGGCCCCATAGGTGGCCGTGGTTTCCCATGACACATACCCTTGTAGATCGCTAAGCGGAAGCATTAAGAAACGCGGTTGATGTAGTCGAACGTCTTCGCGATCCAATCATGATCCGTCCCGCGAACTCCCGATCTAGTGCTGAACAGACGATACCTCCGCATTCAACACACGTACGGCTTGATGACACCTTCACCTCCTTGATCCAGCAAGCGATGGTGAAGTAGTAGACCGAGTCCTCTGGCAGCACGATAGCGTGGTGGCGGTGGTGGTGGTGGAATCTCAGTAGAGCTTTGCTAAGCACTATAGAGAGGAAGAGGGCTACGAGGAAGAGGGAGGGCAGCGCCGTGGCATAGATGGGTGCGGCTACCCTCTCTCTACCTCTCTATATATAGGGGGGAGGAAGGAGGAGGGGGCGCCCTTGATCCCATCTGGGGGGGCGGCGGCCACAAGGGATGGGAAACCCTATATGGGTTTTGGCCCTCCCCTTAGGAGACTTGGCCCCCAAGCCAGGTGGAGGCAAAACCCTAGGGAGGCGCCCCCACCTCTTCTGGTAACATGGGATGGGGTGAGGGGGGCACACAGCCCCTTAGTGGGCTGGTGTTCCCCCTCCCTTTGGCCCATGAGGCCCCCAACACTTGCCGGGCCCCCCCAAAACCCCTTTCGATCATGCTGGTCATCACCCGGTACCCCCGAAACAATTCCGGACTCCAATACCCTTCGTCCAATATATCAATCTTCACCTCCGGACCATTCCGGAGTTCCTCGTCACGTCCAGGATCTCATCAGGGACTCCGAATAACCTTCGGTAACCACCATAATGACTCAACTATACCTATATCGTCACCAAACGTTAAGTGTGTAGACCCTGTGGGTTCGAGAACTATGCAGACATGACCGAGACACCTCTATGGTCAATAACCAATTGCAGGACCTAGATGTCCATATTGGTTCCCACATATTCTACGAAGATCTTATCGGTCGAACCTCGATGTCAAGGATTCAGCTAATCCCGTATGCAGTTCCCTTTGTCTATCGGTATGTTACTTGCTAGAGATTCGATCGTCGGTATCTCCATACCTAGTTCAATCTCGTTACCGGCAAGTCTCTTTACTCGTTTCATAATACAAGATCCCGTGGCTAACTCATTAATCACATTGCTTGCAAGCTTCTTGTGATGTTGTATTACCGAGTGGGCCTTGAGATACCTCTCTGTCATACGGAGTGACAAATCCCAGTCTTGATCCATGCCAACTCAACAGACACCCTCGGAGATACCTGTAGAGCACCTTTATAGTCACCCAGTTACGTTGCAATGTTTGGTACACACAAGGTACTCCTCCGGTGTCAGTGAGTTGCATGTTCTCATGGTCATAGGAACATATACTTGACATAAAGAAAACGATAGCAATAAACTTGATACGATCATATGCTACGTTCATAGTTTGGGTCTTGTCCATCACATCATTCTCCTAATGATGTGATCCCATTCTCAAATGACAACTCATGTCTATGAATAGGAAACCATAGCCATCTTTTGATAAATGAGCTAGTCCGGTAGAGGCTCACTAGGGACACGTTGTTTTCTATGTATCCACACATGTATCTGAGTTTCCGATCAATACAATTCTAGCATGGATAATAAACGATTATCATGAACAGTGAAATATGTTAATAACCAATTTATTATTGCCTCTAGGGCATATTTCCAACAGTCTCCCACTTGCACTAGAGTCAATAATCTAGTTCACATCACCATGTGATCAACACCCAATAAGTTCTGGTGTTAAATCATGTTATGCTTGTGAGAGTGGTTTTAGTCAACGGGTTTGCAACATTCAGATCCGCGTGTACTTCGCAAATCTCTATGTCATATTGTAGATGCTGCTACCACGCTCCACTTGGAGCTATTCCAAATGGCTACTCCACTATACATATCCGGTTTGCTACTCAGAGTCATCCGGATTGGTGTTAAAGCTTGCATCGACATAACCCTTTACGCCGAACTCTTTATCACCTCCATAACCGAGAAACATTTCCTTATTCCTCTAAGGATAATTTTGACCGCTGTCCAGTGATCCACTCCTGGATCACTCTTGTACCCCCTTGCTAGACACAGGGCAAGGCACACATCAGGTGTGGTACATAGCATGGCATACCGTATAGAGCCTATGGCTGAGGCATAGGGGACGACCTTCGCCCTTTTTCTTTCTTCTGCCGTGGTCGAGCTTTGAGTCTTACTCAACCTCACACCTTACAACTCAGGCAAGAACTCCTTCTTTGACTGATCCATTTTGAACTCCTTCAAAATCATGTCAAGGTATGTGCTCTGTGAAAGTCTTATCAGGCGTCTTGATCTATCTCTATATATCTTGTTGCCCAATATGTAAGCAGCTTTACCCAGGTCTTCCTTTGAAAAACTCCTTGCAAACAACCCTTTATACTTTCCAGAAATTCTACATCATTTATGATCAACAATATGTCATCCACATATACTTATCAGAAATGTTGTAGTGCTCCCACTCACTTTCTTGTAAAAACAAGTTTCTCATAAACTTTGTATAAACTCAAAAGCTTTGATCACCTCATCAAAGCGTATGTTCCAACTTTGAGATGCTTGCTCTAGTCCATAGAAGGATCGTTGGAGCTTGCATACCTTTTAGCATTCTTAGGATCAACAAAACCTTCTGGTTGCATCACATACAACCTTTCCTCACGGAAACCGTCAAGGAAACTTTGTTTTGACATCCATCTGCCAGATTTTGTAATTGAAAATGCAGCAACTGCCAACATAATTCCAACAGACTTTAGCATCGCTATGAGTGAGAAAGTCTCATCATAGTCAACTCCTTGAACTTGTCGGAAACTTCTTTGCGACAAGTCGAGCTTCATAAATGGTGACATTACCATCAGCGTCTGTCTTCTTCTTAAAGATCCATTTATTCTCAATGGATTGCCGATCATCGGGCAAGTCCACCAAAGTCCATACTTTGTTGTCATACATGGATCCTATCTTGGATTTCATGGCTCCTAGCCATTTGTTGGAATCCGAGCCCACCATCGCTTCTCCATAGCTCATAGGTTCACTGTTGTCCAACAACATGACCTCTAAGATAGGGTTACCGTACCACTCAAAGCTGTACGCACCCTTGTCGACCTACGAGGTTCGACAGTAACTTGATCCAAAGCTTCATGATCATCATCATTAGCTTCCTCTTCAACTGACTTAGGTGTCACAGAAACATCTTTCTGTGCTGCGCTACTCTCTGGTTGAAGTAAAGGTTCAACAACCTTATCAAGTTCTATCTTCCTCCCACTCAATTCTTTTGAGAGAAACTCCTTCTCTAGAAAGGATCCATTCTTGGCAACAAAGACCTTGCCTTCGGATCTGAGATAGAAGGTGTACCCAACTGTTTCCTTAGGGTATCCTATGAAGACGCACTTGTCCGCTTTGGGTTCGAGCTTATCAGGCTGAAGCCTTTTCACATAAGCGTCGCAGCCCCAAACCTTAAGAAACGACAACTTAGGTTTCTTACCAAACCACAGTTCATACGGTGTCATCTCCACGGACTTGGATGGTGCCCTATTTAAAGTGAATGTAGTTGTATTTAATGCATAACCCCAAAATGATAGTGGCAGATCGGCAAGAGACATCATAGAACGCACCATATCCAATGAGGTACAATTACGACGTTCGGACACACCATTACGCTGTGGTGTTCCAGGTGGCGTCAACTGTGAAATAATTCCTCATTGTCTTAAGTGATTGCCAAACTCATAACTCAGATATTCTCCCCTTCGATCGGATTGTAGGAATTTAATATTCTTGTTACGATGATTATCAACTTCACTCTGAAATTGCTTGAACTTTTCAAACATTTCAGACTTATGCTTCATCAAGTAAACATACCCATATCTACTCAAATCATCGGTGAATGTGAGGAAATAACGATATCCACTGCATGCGTCAACACTCATAGGACCGCACACATCAGCATGTATGATTTCCAAGTCACTTGCCCGTTCCATTGTTCCGGAAAATGGGGTTTTAGTCATCTTGCCAATGAGGCATGGTTCACATGTGTCAAGTGATTCAAAATCAAGTGACTCCAAAAGTCCATCAGCATGGAGTTTCTTCATGCGCTTTACACCAATATGACTTAAGCAACAGTGCCACAAGCATGTGATACTATCATTATTAACGTTGCATATTTTGGCATCAATATTATGAACATGTGTATCACTACAATCGAGATTCAATAAACCATTCACATTGGGTGCATGACCATAGAAGGTATTATTCATGTAAACAGAATAACCATTATTCTCTGACTTAAATGAATAACCGCACTACAATAAATACGATCTCATCATGTTCATGCTCAACGCAGACACCAAATAACATTTATCTAGGTTTAACACGAATTCCGAAGGTAGAGGGAGCGTGCGATGGTGATCACATCAACCTTGGAAACACTTCCAACACACATCGTCACCTCACCCTTAGCTAGTCTCTGTTTATTCCGCAGCTTTTGTTTCGAGTTACCAATATTAGCAACTGAACCGGTATCTAATACCCAGGTTCCACTAGGACTACTAGTAAGGTACACATCAATAACACATATATCAAATATACTTTTGTTGAAGTTGCCAGCCTTCTTATCTATCAAGTATTTGGGGCAGTTCCGCTACCAGTGACCGTTCCCCTTACAATAGAAGCACTTAGTCTTGGGTTTGGGTTCAACCTTGGATTTCTTCACTGGAGTGGCAACTGGCTTGCCATTCATGAAGTTTCCCTTCTTGCCCTTACCCTTCTTGAAACCAGTGGTCTTGTTAACCATCAACACTTGATGCTCCTTCTTGATTTCTACCTTCGCGGCCTTAAGCACCACGAACAGCTTCGGGATCATCTCCATCCCTTGCAAGTTATAGTTCATCACGAAGCTCTAGTAGCTTGGTGATAGTGACTGGAGAACTCTGTCAATCATTATCTTATCTGGAAGATTAACTCCCACTTGATTCAAGCGATTATAGCACCCAGACATTCTGAGCACTGATACGTCTCCAACGTATCTATAATTTATGAAGTATTCATGCCATGTTTGCAACAATTTTATATGGTTTTGGTATGATTTTATTAGAAGTAACCCGGACTGACGCTGTTTTCAGCAGAACTAACGTGGTGTCGTTTTTTGTGCAGAAATAAAAGTTCTCGGAATGGGCTGAAAATTTACGGTGATTTTTAATGGACCAAAAGAGACCCCCGAAGCACCGGAGCTGGACCAGAAGAGTCCCGAGGAGTCCACAAGCCAGGGGGCGTGCCCTACCCCCCGAGCGCGCCTTGATGGCTTGTGTGCCCCTCGGGCACCTCCTTGACTTGTTTCCGATGCCAAAAATTCTTATAAATATAGGAACCTCCAAAAAGAACCCTAGATTAGAAGTTCCACCACCGCAAGCCTCTGTAGCCATGAAAAATCAATCTAGGCCCTCTCCGGCACCCTGCCGGAGGGGCCCACCATCACCGGAGGCCATGGAGGAGGAAGCCGGAAGGGGCCATCATCACCATGGAGGCCAAGGACCAGAGGGAGAACCTCTCCCCATCTTGGGGGGAGGCCATGGAGGAGGAAGCATGTCTCCCCCTCTCTCTCGGTGGCGCCGGAGTGCCGCCGGGGGAACCATCGCCGCGGTGATCATCTTCATCAACATCACCATCTTCATCACCTTCCTCATCTCTTTTAAGCGGTCCACTCTCCCGCACCCTGCTGTAATCCCCTACTTGAACATGGTGCTTTATGCCACATATTATGATCCAATGATGTGTTGCCATCCTATGATGTTTTGAGTAGATTTCTTTTGTCTTTTGGGTTGATTGATGATCTAGATTGGTTTGAGTTGTATGTTTTATTTTGGTGCTGTCCTATGGTGCCTTTCGTGCCGCGCACACATGAAGGATTCCCGCTGTAGGGTGTTGCAATACATTTATGATTCGCTTATAGTGGGTTGCTATAGTGACAGAAGATTAAACCCGAGTAAGGGGGTTGTTGCATATGGGACAAAGGGGACTTGATACTTTAATGCTATGGTTGGGTTTTACCTTAATGATCTTTAGTAGTTGCGGATGCTTGCTAGAGTTCCAATCATAAGTGCATATGATCCAAGTAGAGAAAGTATGTTAGCTTATGCCTCTCCCTCATATAAAATTGCAATAATGACTACTGATCTTGTTAACAATTGCCTAGGATAATTCCGCACACCGATCCATCATTATTCCACACTCGCTATTTATAATATATAGTAATATATTCTAACTTTATGTTAACAACACCTATTTTTATGTTTTAGTTCTCCGTTATCATGCAAAGCTATCCTCTTCATACCCACAACGTAGTTTTATTTCTCGTTTCTAGATGGAAGCAAACGTTTGGTGTACATAGAATCGTATCAATGGCAGATAGGACTTGAGAGAATATTGATCTTACCTTTAGCTCCTTGTGGGTTCGACACTCCATGCTTATCACTTCCACCTTTGGAAATTGCTAAGATGATTCCTTGCACTTGGGGATTATCAAGCTCTTTTCTGGCGCCGTTGCCGGGGAGCAATAGCGTGTGGTTGATATTCTCGTGTGTGCTTGTTTGCTTCCTTCACTAAGTAGATTTTGTTTTCCCTTTTGATTTTGTTTTATTTAGTTGTGGGTGAAACAAACAAAAAAATATTAAAAGAATGCAAAATACAAAAAATTCTACTTGCCTCTTATGCCTAATTTTTTTTCAAAAAGAGAAGTGATTGGAAGGTTATGCATTGGAGAAGTGAGGGTCGACCTTGAACACTTGTGTTCATGCTCATGGAAACAATGTAGAATTTTTCATGGAAGTTTCTCAAAAATAATTATCCCTTTGTATATATCCATTGTATTATAAAAATAATGTGCCAAGATTTGGCTTTAGGATGATTAGATTGCTTGTTTGCTATGTGCGGTGCAAAAACAGAAACTTTGGCTGTAGTGAGTGAATTTACATTTTTTACTGGAATGACAAAAGTTTCTGAAATTTTTACACAATACTGCTATGCAAATTTTTTATTTTTTCCTATTTTTCAGAATTTTTGGAGTTACAGAAGTATACGAAGTTTCCAGATTGCTACAGACTGTCCTGTTTTTGACAGATTCTGTTTTCTATGTGTTGTTCACTTATTTTGATGAATCTATGGGTAGTATCGGGGGAATGAACCATGGTGAAGTTGGAATACAGTAGATATAATGCTAATATGAAATTGGAATGAGTTTACAACAGTACCTAAAAGTAGTGATTTGCTTTATTATACTAACGGATCTCACAAGGTTTTTTGTTAAGTTTTGTGTGGATGAAGTGTTCGAAGATCGAGGAGTTATCGATATGAGAAGAATAAGGAGAGGCAAGAGTTCAAGCTTGGGGATGCCCAAGGCACCCCAAGTAAATATTTCAAGGATACTCAAGCATCTAATCTTGGGGATGCCCCGGTTGGCATCCCATCTTTCTTCTTCAACAATTATCGGTATACCTCAGTTTTTGTTTTGTTCACATGATATGCGTCTTTTGTGTTTATTTTTCTTTTCTTTTCCTTTATGCACCATTTCTAGTATGAGATAGTCCTTCATTTATTTATAGAATGCTCTTTGTGCTTCACTTAAATCTTTTGAGTATGGCTTTATAGAATGCTTCGTGTGCTTCACTTATATATTTTGAGCTTGGATATTGGTCAACCTATATTAATTGTATAATGCTCTATGAACTTCACTTATATCTTTTAGAGTATGAATAAAATTATCATCGGAATTGGGCTTGGAAGAGTATCATTAAAATTTCATGCCTAGCTAAAAAGGCATTAAAGAAAAGCTTGTTGGGAGACAACCCAATATTTATCCTTACTGTTTTATAGTTTTTGTTTCAATAAAGTGCCAAGTAAAGCCTTTGGGATAGTGTGGTTGATAGTTGATTTGATTCTGTGCAAAAACAGAAACTTTTGCGTCTAGTAACAGAATTGTTAAAATTCACTGGAACGTGAAAAACTCTCAATTTTTTACAGAGGATTGACATACAAATTTTATACATTTTTTTAAGTTTTCAGAATTTTTGGAGTAACATAAGTATGAGAATAATTCAGATCTTTACAGACTGTTCTGTTTTTGACAGATTCTGTTTTCGATGCATAGTTTGCTTGTTTTCTAGTTTCTATGGCTTATATTGCTTAATATAAATTGTGGGAATGATAGAGTACATTAGGAATTATGTGGAAACAATTATGAATCTTGTCTTGACAGTACCCAAGTGAATGATTTGTTTTATTATACTAACGGAGCTCACGAGTTTTCTGTTGAGTTTTGTGTGATTGAAGTTTTCAAGTTTTGGGTGAGAGATCGATATGGGAAGAATGAAGAGTGGCAAGAACTTAAGCTTGGGGATTCCCAAGGCACCCCAAGGTAATATTAAAGGAATACTCAAGCGCCTATGCTTGGGGATGCCCCGGAAGGCATCCCCTCTTTCGTCTTCAAAACTATCGGTATACCTTACTTGGAGCTATATTTTTATTCATCACATGATATGTGTTTTGCTTGGAGCGTATTTTCATTTTACTAGTTGTTTGAATAAAATCATTGGATCTGAAATCTTGAATGGGAGAGAGTCCTCACATGGATATTTAACTATTTGACTACTCATTGATCTTCACTTATATCCTTGTGGAGTAGTTTGTCATTTACTCTCGTGCTTCACTTATATCCTATGAGTAAATGGCTGAATGAATTGAATGTCATAAATCTGAAATTATATATGTTTCATATGCTTATCCCATGGGGAGTAATGACTTCACATATAAGAAGTACAGGTGATAAAATTTATTGAAAGTTAGCAAACACAATATTGGTCACTTGAACAATTCATGAAAGAATATTGAAGGAAGAGAGATTTCACATATAAATATACTATCTTGGACATCTTGTATGATTGTGAGCCCCATTAATTATTTTCAAACTTGAGCAAATTAGTTGAAGTTGGACAAGGAAGAGAACGTGATGAGTTATGTTTGGGTATATTTGCATAGAAGTTATATTGTTATGGATCCTCCAACATGTGGTGCTTGCTTAGGATCTTTTGCTAGCCAAAATTTTGTACTAAGTAGAGATACTACTTGTGCATCCAAAACCCTTAAACCCAGTTTCTTGCCATAGGCGTCCACCATATCTACCTATGGATTAAGTAAGATCCTTCAAGTAAGTGGTCATTGGTGCAAAAAGCAATAAAAATTGCTCCTAAATATGTATGATCTTTTATTGTAAGGGAAAATAAGCATTGTACGAACTTGTGATGGTAAAGAAATAAAAGCGACGGACTGCATAATAAAGGTTGCTATCACAAAGGGCAATACAACGTGATGTTCCTTTGCATTAAGGGTTCGCACATCAAAAAATAAAAAGCGCATGACAACCTCTGTTTCCCTCGATGAAGGGCCTATCTTTTACTTTCATGTATTTACTTTTATGCAAGAGTCATTAGTATTCCTTCTTATTTCAACCTCAATTATTCTTTAGATGGCAAGCATCATATGGTGGGGAAATATCCAAGCATATATGGCCATTCAAATATATTTGATCATGAATTATTATTGTTGACAATTATCTATATGGTAAATAAGTTGGGAGGCGAAATATTAAGCCCCTATCTTTCTCTGTGTTCAACGGATGCTACTTGTTCTAAAAATATGCTTTGAGTGTTAGCAATCATGGAAGACTATATGATAGTTGAGTATGTGGAATTTGCTAAATCAAAGCTCTTACATAGACCCTTCCTGAAAATAAGATGAATTGCAATTGTTTGGTGACTGAAAACATAGTTTGCTAGTTTTCAAGAAACTTTATGGTCTATGCTTTAACATGTGAATATCTTGTTACTTAATCATGAGAAGTTTAATGAGATGAGCTACTATTTATGATATATAATGATGCTAGAAAAAGTGATTGGAATTATCTTTGATCAAACTTGTGCACTTGCTAGCATTCACACTTCATAAATTATTTCTTTTATCATTTACCTACTCGAGGACGAGCAGGAATTAAGCTTGGGGATGCTGATACGTCTCCAATGTATCTATAATTTATGAAGTATTCATGCCATGTTTGCAACAATTTTATATGGTTTTGGTATGATTTTATTAGAACTAACCCGGACTGACGTTGTTTTCAGCAGAACTACCGTGGTGTCTTTTTTGTGCAGAAATAAAAGTTCTCGGAATGGGCTGAAAATTTACGGTGATTTTTTATGGACCAAAAGAGACCCCTGATGACCCACAAGTATATGGGATCAATTGTAGCCTTTTCGATAAGTAAGAGTGTCGAACCCAAAGAGGAGCATAAGGAAATGACAAGCGGTTTTCAGCAAGGTAATGTCTGCAAGTACTGAAATTGTAAGTAGCAGAGTAGTTTGATAGCCAGATAATTTGTAATGAGCAAGTAACAATAGTAGTAACAAAAGTGTAGCAAGGTAGCCCAATCCTTTTGAGGCAAAGGACAGGCCAAAACGGTCTCTTATAATAAGCAAAGCGTTCTTGAGGGTACACGGGAATTTCATCTAGTCACTTTCATCATGTTGGTTCGATTCGTGTTCGCTACTTTGATAATTTGATATGTGGGTGGACCGGTGCTTAGGTGCTGTTCTTACTTGTGTAACACCCACAGAGGTTAGCTACAGTAATCCCCCTTTGATAATGCCAAGTCAACATGATTAACAATGCTTAGTCATCATTGGGATCATATCTCTTTTCAAATTCCAATTCAAATTGAAATACAAACTAAAAGTGAAAATAAAAGTTGTTCAAATCCAGGAACTAAAATGTTCCTAATATTGTAAATAATCCAGAGACAATTCTAAAATTATATTCAACATATACTAAATAAGTTATATGACTCTAACAGCAAGAAACAGTAGCAAACAGAATTATTTAATACCTTTTCATTTAAATAAAATCCAAATGAAAAGATATGGACCTCAAACCTTTTTATAACAGGGCTAGGAATAGCACTATAAATATGTGGCTAGTTCACCTATTTTTACAAAAGTCATTTGGTTTACAAAGAAAATGCAAAACAGAAACTAAAAAGGAAAAACAGAAAAAGGAAAAACAAGAAAAGGGAAAGGGCCCGCAGTGGCTGGGCTCTAGTCAAACAGTGCGGCCCAGCCCACCGCGCCTGTCCCCTCCTTCCTCCTCTGTTCACGCTCGCTCGCTGTCGCCTCCACCGCACACGCGCGCTCGCCCGAGCCCAGCCCCCCTTCTCTCTCGATTGACAGCGCGCCGGCGCCCGCCCATCGAGGATAAAGCCGCAGCTCCCGCGCTCCTCTGGCCCCCCCCTCGCCCTTGGCCTCTCCCTCTCGCTCTTCCCCTCTCTGCCTTGCCAGATCCTCCTCGCCCGAGCGCCACCGTCGCCACCACTCGCCCCCATCGCGGCCACCGGCCCTCCCTCGACGAACCGGAGTGTCCAGGACCTCCGTCGTGCTCCGCTCCATCGGCAACCACAGCGGCTCGAGCCCGGGGAGCCCCCACAGCGAGCACCTCGACCTCTTCATCCTCGGTGCCATCCGCCACTGCCGTCGTCGATTTGTTCATCTCCGACCACCACCGGCTTCCCCGAGCCTTCCCGTCAACGCTGTGAGCGCCGCCTCGCAATCTCTCTCTCTCTGCCGTCTCCTGTCGTTGTTTTTGTCGTGGTCGAGCTTGCATGCTCTGGTCGCCGCCACCGCACCTCGTGCTGCTGCTGTAGTGCCGCTCTGGCTCAACCGTGCGCGCCACCGAGTCCGTGCCATCGCGTAGCCGCCGCCTAGTCGCGTAGTTGGACCGCTGGAGCCCCGCCTCGATGTTCCCGTGCACCACCGAACTCCGGCCGGCGCCACGAGCTTCGTTCCGGTGAACTCCGGCCACCCCAGCTCGTGAGATCGCCACAGATCGACTTGGTTCGATCCCAGCTTTCGAACGAGCCGCTTCCCGCACTAAATGAGCCCCTGTGGGCGATTTCCGGCGAGCTCCGGTGAAGTTCCGGCCGTCCCCGACGCGCCTCGCCTCACCGGCGGCCGGCGTTGACCGGGCGCCCACGTGGCACCGCGTGGGGCCGCCCCTGTGCCGCTGATGCTGGGTCCCGCGGGCCCAGTTGACCAGTGAACTGGGCTGACTGGGTCGCTGACATACGGGCCCCACCCCGTTAAAATGATTTTATAAATAACTAAATCTGTTAATTAATTAATTAGTTAATTAAAACACTAATTAGTCACTGACTAACCGGGCCCACTACTCTAACTAGATAATTAGTTTAAATTAACCCTGCTAATTAGTTACAGAGGCTCACATGTGGGTCCCAGTGGGAACCACCTGCCAGGTTTTACTCCGGTCAGCCCCTGTTGACTGCTGACATCACCACTATGTCATGCTGATGTCATCAGGCACTGTTCTGGATAATGTTGATTTAAATAATAAAAATAATTCCAGAAAATCAATTAAATCTTTAGAAAATCATAGAAAATAAACCGTAGCTCGGATCGAAAAACTTTGTACATGAAAGTTGCTCAGATCGACGAGACGAATCCGAATACGCGGTCCGTTCATCTGCCACACGTCCCTAGCATAGCGAACAGGCAACCGTCCCCCTCCGTTTCATCTGTCTGAAATGCCGAACTTCGGGAAAACATTCCCGGATGTTTTCCCTCTTCACCTATACCATGTAGCACCGCGTCCGAACACCCCTAGCTCTGTGTATTGTCATGTCATGCTCTTGATTGTTTTATATTTACTGTTTCTTCCCCCTCTTCTCTCTCGTTAGACTCCGACGCAGTTCCCGGTACCGACGCAGCTCCGGAGCCCGACGCCACCGTTGACGACCTTGCCCTTGCCGCCGAGCAACCAGGCAAGCACCCCCCTCTTTGAGCATACCGATATCACCTATTCTTTCTCTCTCATGCTTGCATTAGAATTGCTGCAGCTACTGCTTTACCTATTCTGATGCATAGCCTGTTTATTGTAACTTGTAATTGAAACTTTACCTGCTTACCCTAAATTGTATAGTATAGGCTAGGTAGAGACCTATCAGTGACCCCACTTGTCCTGATTGCCCCGCTGGATTATCAGAAGACCCGATCAACGGGATCGAAGACCAGGCCCCGGCACCGCACACCACCCCCTTAGTTGTAACGACACTACAACGTTACTATCGAGTGTCGAGGGTGAAACCTCTTGTAGCACTTCTGATGTTAACTCTGTAGAGTAGCTATTCGGTCGTGGTCATCAAGGGTGATTCCTCCTTCACCGCTTCCGATAATGACGCTGTTGTGCACCACCTCAAGTGCGAACCCATCGAGGGTGAATCCTCCGAGTTCACCTTGATAGATACATCGAGTAGGAATCCAACGAGGGTGATACCTCAGACTTCCCTTGATGTTATGGACTTTACACTGTTACTTGGAAGGCGGGTCGACCCTGAGGGGTACCCGCGTGTGATGCAAAGACGGGCTGACCTGGATGGTGCCCGCGTGATGAATACGAGGCGTGGCCGGGCATTCTTAGCCCTTGCCGCAAGTCCTCAAGACGGGGCGACGGGGTCACATCGATCGTGAGTCTCTGCTCGTTACCGCACCCCCAAGGTACTAACGATTTGGATATTTGATTCGAGTGGGCCTCTGGCCCGATAGCACTAACCATCACGCGGGAATAAATATGGGTACTCTGCATCGTATGCATCAGCCGAAAGCTCTGTCAGACGTCCAGTTCAGCATTGCGGCCGGGACGGACCGGCGCCCCCCTGGTGCTTGGCTTCCCCCTGCACGCAACGACTCGGAGTGCACAGGGCGATGGCCCAAGACCTCTGAGCGCTTAGGATGTAGACCAACGGGGACCTCCCTGCTGAGCTTTAGGTAGGGTTGCGGTGTGTCGTTTGGCCGAGGCCGGGCATGACCCAGAAAGTGTGTCCGGCCAGAGTTAAGCGAGCGTGGTGGGTAAGTTGGTGCACCCCTGCAGGGAAGAACTAATCTATGCATAGCCGGATCCTCGATAACGGACACTCGGAGTTGTATCCCGATCGAGACAACTAGAACTTGAGATGAGACCTGGATATATGGCTCTGGGATTGCTTCTTGCAGGGAGTCGAGAAGGGATCTCAGGACGAGGTTGATGACTGTATGGCTCTGGGATTGCTTTCTCACAGGGAGTCGAGAAAGGATCTCTGGGTGAGGATGAGACTTATTGATACTTCTACTTTATGCGGTACTAATCTACACTCTTCTAATGCTGCAAGACCTCTGAAGATGCTAGTCTTCGATAGGACTAGGCCTTCTCTCTATTCTGGCATTTCTGCAGCCCAGTCCACATATACAACCACTCTTTGATAATGTTGCATATGTAGTGTAGATCCTTGCTTGCTGAGTACTTCGGATAAGTACTCACGGTTGCTTTGCATTCTTTTTCCCCCATATCCATTTGATGCAACCAGATGACGGAGCCTCGGATACAGCTGCCCCCGCCGACGATTGCTACTATGACTTCGAGGGTGGATTCTTCTATGAGTTGGCCGACGACCAGGAGTAGGATCGGAGGGTCCCAGGCAGGAGGCCTACGCCTTTTGATCGTAGTGTTTTCTTTTGCCCTGCTTTCTAAGGGCCTATCTGTGTTTTCTTTTATATCTGTACTCAGATATCTGATGCTTCCACTGACGCTTGTACTCAAGCTTATGTATTCGAGCCCTCGAGGCCCCTGGCTTGTAATATAAAGCTTGTATGACTTTATTTATGTTTTAGAGTTGTGTTGTGATATCTTCCCGTGAGTCCTTAGGCTTGATCGTGTGCATTTGCGTGTATGATTAGTGCACGATTGAGCCGGGGGCGTCACAACTTGAACAAACCTCCTACTTATGATTAACCCCCTCGCAAGCATCCGCAACTACGCGAAAAGTATTAAGAATAAATTCTAACCATAGCATTAAACTTTTGGATCCAATCGGTCCCTTACGGAATAGCGCATAAACTAGGGTTTAAGCTTCTGTCACTCTCGCAACCCATCATCTAATAACTACTCCACAATGCATTCCCTTAGGCCCAAATATGGTGAAGTGTCATGTAGTCGATGTTCACATGACACCACTAAGGGAATCACAACACACATACTATCAAAATATTGAACACATATCAAGTTCACATGATTACTTGCAACATGATTTCTCCCGTGACCTCAAGAACAAAAGTAACTACTCACAAATGATAATCATGCTCAAGATCAGAGGGGTATTAAATAGCATATTGGATCTGAACATATAATCTTCCACCAAATAAACCATATAGTAATCAACTACAAGATGTAATCAACACTACTAGTCACCCACAAGCACCAATCTATAGTTTCGGTACAAAGATTGAACACAAGAGATGAACTAGCGTTTGAGAGGAGATGGTGCTGTTGAAGATGTTGATGGAGATTACCCTCCCCAAGATGGGAGAGTTGTTGGTGATGATGATGACGATGATTTCCCCCTCCGGGAGGGAAGTTCCCTCGGCGAAATCGCTCCGGCGGAGGGCAAAAGTGCTCCTGCCCAAGTTCCGCCTCGAGACGGCGGCGCTCCGTCCCGAAAGTCCTCTCCTTATTTTTTCTAGGTCAAAATGACTTATATACCGGAAGATGGGCACCTGAGGTGGGCCGAGGGGAGCACAACCCACCAGGGCGCGCCTGGGCTCCTTGGCGCGCCCAGGTGGGTTGTGCCCACCTGGTGGGCCCCCTTTGGTACTTATTGGCTCCAATATTTCTCATTTATTCCATAAAAAATCCCCGTAAAGTTTCAGCTCATTTGGAGTTGTGCAGAATAGGTAGCATGACGTAGCTTTTTCAGGTCCAGATTTCCAGCTGCCGAAATTCTCCCTCTTTGTGTGTACCTTGCATATTATGAGAGAAAAGGCATTAGAATTACTCCAAAAAGCATTATTATGCATAAAAACATCATAAATAACAGTAGGAAAACATGATGCAAAATGGACGTATCAACTTCCCCAAGCTTAGACCTCGCTTGTCCTCAAGCGAAAACCGAAATCGAAAAACATGTCCACATGCTTAGAGAGAGAGAGAGGTGTCGATAAAAACAAAATACGGACATAGAAGCATCATGTAATTTTATTATAACAGCAACAAACTTTAACATAAAACTTTTATCATAGAACTTTTATCATAGACTTCTCATGAATAAGTAACAATTCATCACACAATCGAAGTATAAAGCATAAACTCTATTAGAAACCAACAAACTATGTTCTCAGTCAACTTTGCAACTACAATTCATCATCTTTTCAGGAAGGGTCATGTATCGGAGCCTTTAGGCAAGTCCACATACTCAACCATCATATAGTCTTCTATGATTGCTAACACTCACCGCATACACATGAGCAAAATGTTTCAACCGGACACATAGAAAGATAGGGGCTTATAGTTTCGCCTCCCAACGTATTCACCTCAAGGGTGATGTCAACAATAATAACTCATGCTGCCCATATTCAACTGGACATATGTGCCTAGATCTTTCCTCACCACATGATGCTTGCCAAAGGAGGAAAATAAAAGGAAAAGAGAGAAGAACTTTGACTCTTGCATAAAAGTAAATACATAAAAGTAAAAGATAGGCCCTTCGCAGAGGGAAGCAAAGGTTGCCATGCGCTTATTTGTTTGTATGCTCAACCCCTTAATGCAAAAGAACGTCATGTTATATTGCCCCTTGTGATGGCAACCTTTATTACGCAGTCTGTCGCTTTTATTCTTCACCATCACAAGTTCGTACAACGCTCAATTTTCTCTTACACTAAATGATCTCACACTTTTAGAAGCAATTTTTATTGCCTTATTGCACCGATGACAACTTACTTGAAGGATCTTACTCAATCCATAGGTAGATATGGTGGACTCTCGAAAATAAGATTTGGGTTTAAGGGTTTTTTGGTTGCACAAGTAGTATCTCTACTTAGTGCGGAATTTTTGGCTAGCAAAGATGGGGAGCAAGCACCACATGTTGAAGGATCTATGACAATATAATTTCTATGTGAATATGAACAAACATAAATAATTAACTTGTCTTCCTTGTCCAACGTCCACAATTTTGGCATATAATATTTTGGTGGGGACTCACAATCACAAAAGATTTCCATGATAATGTATTTATATGTGAATCTTCTCTTCCCTTATTAATTCTTTCATGAGTTGCATCATTGACTAATGCTATGTTTGTCAATCTCTAATAAAATTTTCTACTTATACTTTTCCTTATGTGGTGTTATCACCTACCATAGGACTAGCATATGATCTTTTCATTTATTTCCTTTCTCTTTATTGAAACATGAAAGTAAAGAAAGCAAAAACTCAAACTAAACTTTATTATATATCTCGCACACGATTACAAGGATGGATTACTAAGCAAGCTCTCAAAAAGAAAGGATCGAACGAAACTTTTATTCATCTAAAGCAAAAGATAACCATGGATCGAACTAAGAAAAGTAAAGGCAAAAGATAGTGCGGGTGATACGATATCGGGGCACCTCCCCCAAGCTTGGCGGAAGCCAAGGGGAGTGCCCATACCCGATATTCAATTTTCTTTTGGTGATGAAGAAGGAGGTGGTGGTGATGATGAAGTAGAAGCGATCTTGTCCTTGGGTTTCCATGGCAGGGGCTCACCATTATAAGAGGAGGAGTGAGTCTCATGGGTCCTGCAACTGGCAGCCAAACTCATACCTTTAAACCTTGCCTCATATTCAAAGACTTGGTTTTGGAGGTCGTAGATCTGGCTCTGGAGGAAGTTGATTTGCTCATTAAAGGAGAAGACGATGTCCTTCATGGACTTGCCCTCCAGCTTGAGATCACGGGTGTAGTCCACGATCATGAGGTGATTGGCATTGAGTCCACGTTCCACCATCCCCTTGCACTGGAAAACATCCTGCTCCACAGCTTCAAGCCTAGCCTCCACGGATCCAGTCCCCTTGGGGCCTTGCACATCGCGGATGTGGAGCACCCCCTCACGCATCTGGATAGCTTGAGGGTGCTGCATCACTTCCCGTAGATATGGGTTGATGACGTTCTCGAAGACCTTGTCCTTGGAGGAGCTTGAAGCGGCCATGGTGGATTAGATCTGTCAGAAAACAGCAAGGAAAAGAAAACAGGAGATTTCTCCACGATACGGAGGTCAATAGGTTCGGGGGGTATATAAAGGTTTTTTTATCTTGGGAAACAAGCAAACGGAAGAAAAACGGAGTCCGGAAGGTACCTGAGGCGGGCACAACCCACCTGGGCGCGCCTGGCAAGCCAGGCGCGCCCTGGTGTCTTGTGCCCACCAGGTGTGCCTTCCTGGTTGCTTCTTATTTTCCTAATTTTCTAAATATTCCAAAACTGACAAAAAATATTTTTGCGGATTTTTCGGAGTCCGTTTACTTACCGTATCACGTACCTCCTCTTTTTCACGATTCTGGAGTGTTCCGGAAGGACTCTTTTATGTGTTCTTCTGGTGTCATAGTTTGGATAATATTACTTTCAACATTAATGGGTGTACCTGAGATATAATGTTTTATTCGTTGCCCATTAACAACCTTCGGGTTAGTACCTTCGGCATTATTTATTTTGATAGCTCCAGACCGATAAACCTCCTCGATAACATAGTGTCCTTCCCATTTGGAGAGGAGTTTTCCTGCAAAGAATCTGAAACAAGAGTTGTACAAAAGAACATATTCTCCAACTTTGAACTCATGCTTCTGGATTCTTTTATCATGCCATCTTTTAACTTTTTCTTTAAATAACTTGGCATTTTCATAAGCTTGGGTTCTCCATTCATCTAATGAGCTAATATCAAATAACCTCTTTTCACCGGCAAGTTTGAAATCATTGTTGAGTTCTTTAATTGCCCAATATGCTTTATGTTCTCACTCAAGAGGCAAATGACAAGCTTTTCCATAAACCATTTTATAAGGAGACATACCCATAGGATTTTTATATGCTGTTCTATAAGCCCAAAGTGCATCATCTAATTTCTTAGACCAATTCTTCCGGGACCTATTGACAGTCTTTTGCAAAATTAATTTTATTTCTTTATTGCTAAGTTCAACTTGACCACTAGGCTGAGGATGATAGGGTGATGCAATTCTATGGTTAACATCATACTTGGCAAGCAGTTTACGGAAAGCACCATGAATAAAGTGTGAACCACCATCAGTCATTAAATATCTAGGGACTCCAAACCTTGGGATAATAACTTCCTTAAGCATTTTAATAGAGGTGTTGTGATCAGCACTACTGGTTGGAATAGCTTCTACCCACTTAGTAACATAATCAACAACAACCAAAATATGAGTATACCCATTAGAGGAAGGAAAAGGTCCCATGAAATCAAATCCCCAAACATCAAATGGTTCAACTGCAAGAGAATAATTCATAGGCATTTCTTGATGCTTACCGATATTACCTATTCATTGACATTCATCATAAGATAAGACGAACTTACGAGCATCCTTGAAGAGAGTAGGCCAATAAAAACCAGATTGTAATAACTTATGAGCAGTTCTGTCTCCCGCCTGATGTCCTCCATAAGCTTCGGAGTGACATTTCCGTAGGATTTGTCCATGTTCATGCTCAGGTACACAACGTCTAATAATACCATCTACTCCTTCTTTATAAAGATGTGGGTCATCCCAGAAGTAATGTCTTAAATCATAGAAGAATTTTTTCTTTTGTTGGTATGTAAAGCTAGGTGGTAAATATTTAGCAATAATATAATTAGCATAATCAGCATACCAAGGAGTGTTATTAGAAACATTTATTGTAGCTAACTGCTCATCAGGAAAGCTATCATTAATAGGTAGTGGGTCATCAAGGACATTTTCAAGCCTAGACAAGTTATCAGCTACGGAATTCTCTGCTCCTTTTCTATCAGTAATATGCAAATCAAATTCTTGTAGCAAGAGAACCCACCTAATGAGTCTAGGTTTAGCATCTTTCTTTTCCATAAGATATTTTATAGCAGCATGATCGGTGTGAACAGTCACTTTAGAATCAACAATGTAGGATCTAAATTTATCACAAGCAAACACAACTGCTAAGAATTCTTTTTTAGTAGTAGCATAATTTCATTGGGCACTGTCTAGAGTTTTACTAGCATAATGGATAACATTTAGTTTCTTATCAACTCTTTGTCCTAGAACAACACCAACAGCATAATCACTAGCATCACACATAATTTCAAAAGGCAAGTTCCAATCAGGTGGTTGAACAATAGGTGCAGTAATTAAGGCTTTCTTGAGTGTTTCGAAGGCTTCTAAACAATCATCATCAAAAACGAAAGGAGTGTCCTTTTGCAAAAGATTTGTAAGAGGCCTAGAAATTTTAGAAAAGTCTTTGATAAATCTCATGAGTTCTATTTCCTATTAGTAGAAAACCTCATAAAAACGAAAGGAGTGTCCTTTTTTATGAGGTTTTCTACTAAACTTGGAAAAGTTAAACTCATGAGACTCATCACCAAAACTGACACCGACAGTTTGTTTCTTACAATCTATTTTAGCATTAACGGTGTTCAGGAAAGGTCTACCAAAGATAATGGGACAAAAATCATCTTGTGGGGAACCAAGAACAAGAAAATCAATGGGGTATTTTATTTTCCCACACAACACTTCAACATCTCTAACAATCCCAATTGGTGATATGGTGTCTCTATTAGCAAGTTTAATAGTAACATCTATGTCTTCTATCTCAGCGGGTGCTATGTCATTCATAATTTCTTGATATAAGGTAAAGGGAATAGCACTCATGCTAGCACCTATGTCGCATAAACCATGATAACAGTGATCTCCTATTTTGACTGAGACAACGGGCATGCCAACAACGGGTCTATGAATATCTGACTTATCAGGTTTGACAATTCTAGTAGCTTCATTACAGAAGTAAATAACATGCCCGTCTATGTTTTCTTCCAGGAGATCCTTAACCATAGCGACACTAGGTTCTACTTTGATTTGTTCATCAGGTTTAGGTGTTCTAATATAACTTTTATTGACCACAGTTCCCAATCTTCAGAGTTGCGTTTAATTCATTCTAAAAGATCCCACCGGAAGTCAATAGTCTTCTTCATAAAGGAACCAGTATAAGAAGTATCAAGCATGGATCAATCATCATGAGAAAGCCGAGCTTAAAAATTCTGAATAATAATTTCTCTTGAGAGCTCATGATTGGGGCATGAATATAACATTGACTTAAGCCTCCCCCAAGCTAGAGCGATACTTTATCCTTCACGAGGCCAAAAATTATATATGTAATTCCGGTCACGATGAACTAGATGCATAGGATAATTTTTTTGGTGAAACTCCAATTTCAATCGATTCCAATTCCAAGATCCAATATCATCGCATAGCCTATACCATGCCAATGCCTTTCCCTTCAAAGATAAAGGGAAAACCTTCTTCTTAAATTCATCCCCGGGTAAACCTGCAAGCTTAAACAATCCACAAATTTCTTCCACATATATCAAGTGCATATCAGGATGTTCAGTTCCATCTCCTGCATAAGGATTAGCTAGCAGTTGTTCTATCATACCCAAAGGAATTACATATTCAATATTTTCAGTAGGTGTAGTAGGTTGAGGGGTAACTAATTGTGGTTCCGGTCGAGGTGAAGATACCCCGAGCAAACCCCTCAAAGGATTGTTTTCCATAGTAACAAGTGACAATAAATTTCAGCACGTAGTAATAATTTTTCCTTACCAATTTCCACCTACCAAAAGCGCTTCACTCCCTGGCAACGACGCCAGAAAATAGCCTTGATGACCCACAAGTATATGGGATCAATTGTAGCCTTTTCGATAAGTAAGAGTGTCGAACCCAACGAGGAGCAGAAGGAAATGACAAGCGGTTTTCAGCAAGGTAATGTCTGCAAGTACTGAAATTGTAAGTAGCAGAGTAGTTTGATAGCCAAATAATTTGTAACGAGCAAGTAACAATAGTAGTAACAAAAGTGCAGCAAGGTAGCCCAATCCTTTTGAGGCAAAGGACAGGCCAAAATGGTCTCTTTTAATAAGCAAAGCGTTCTTGAGGGTACACGGGAATTTCATCTAGTCACTTTCATCATGTTGATTCGATTCGTGTTCACTACTTTGATAATTTGATATGTGGGTGGACCGGTGCTTAGGTGCTGTTCTTACTTGAACAAACCTCCTACTTATGATTAACCCCCTCACAAGCATCCGCAACTACGAGAAAAGTATTAAGAATAAATTCTAACCATAGCATTAAACTTTTGGATCCAATCGGTCCCTTACGGAATAGCGCATAAACTAGGGTTTAAGTTTCTATCACTCTCGCAACCCATCATCTAATAACTACTCCACAATGCATTCCCTTAGGCCCAAATATGGTGAAGTTTCATGTAGTCGACGTTCACATGACACCACTAAGGGAATCACAACACACATACTATCAAAATATCGAACACATATCTAGTTCACATGATTACTTGCAACATGATTTCTCCCGTGACCTCAAGAACAAAAGTAACTACTCACAAATGATAATCATGCTCAAGATCAGAGGGGTATTAAATAGCATATTGGATCTGAACATATAATCTTCCACCAAATAAACCATATAGTAATCAACTACAAGATTTAATAAACACTACTAGTCACCCACAAGCACCAATCTATAGTCCCGGTACAAAGATTGAACACAAGAGATGAACTAGGGTTTGAGAGGAGATGGTGCTGTTGAAGATGTTGATGGAGATTGCCCTCCCCAAGATGGGAGAGTTGTTGATGATGATGATGACGATGATTTCCCCCTCCGGGAGGGAAGTTCCCCCGGCGGAATCACTCCGCCGGAAGGCAAAAGTGCACTTGCCCAAGTTCCGCCTCGAGACGGCGGAGCTCCATCCCAAAAGTCCTCTCCTTATTTTTCTAGGTCAAAATGACTTATATACCAGAAGATGGGCACCGGAGGTGGGCCGAGGGGAGCACAACCCACCAGGGCGCGCTTGGGCTCCTTGGCGTGCCCTGGTGGGTTGTGCCCACCTGGTGGGCCCCCTCTGGTACTTATTGGCTCCAATATTTCTCATTTATTCCATAAAAAATCCCCGTAAAGTTTCAGCTCATTTGGAGTTGTGCAGAATAGGTAGCCTGACATAGCTTTTTCAGGTCCAGATTTCCAGCTACCGGAATTCTCCCTCTTTGTGTGTACCTTGCATATTATGAGAGAAAAGGCATTAGAATTACTCCAAAAAGCATTATTATGCATAAAAACATCATAAATAACAGTAGGAAAACATGATGCAAAATGGACGTATCAACCCCCGAAGCACCGGAGCTGGACCAGAAGAGTCCCGAGGAGTCCACAAGCCATGGGGGCACGCCCTACCCCCCCAGGTGGGCCTTGAGGGCTTGTGGGCCCCTCGGGCACCTCCTTGACTTGTTTCCGACGCCAAAAAATCTTATAAATATAGAAACCTCCGAAAAGAACCCTAGATTAGAAGTGCCGCCACCGCAAGCCTCTATAGCCACGAAAAATCAATCTAGGCCCTCTTCGGCACCCTGCCGGAGGGGGCCACCATCACCGGAGGCCATGGAGGAGGAAGCCGGAAGGGGCCATCATCACCATGGAGGCCAAGGACCAGAGGGAGAACCTCTCCCCATCTAGGGGAAGGCCATGGAGGAGGAAGCACAAGGGGGAGACTCTCTCCCCCTCTCTCTCGGTGGCCCCGGAGTGCCACCGGGGGAACCATCACCGCGGTGATCGTCTTGATCAACATCACCATCTTCATCACCTTCCTCATCTCTTTTAAGCGGTCCACTCTCCCGCACCCCGCTGTAATCCCCTACTTGAACATGGTGCTTTATGCCACATATTATGATCCAATGATGTGTTGCCATCCTATGATGTTTTGAGTAGATTTCTTTTGTCTTTTGGGTTGATTGATGATCAAGATTGGTTTGAGTTGTATGTTTTATTTTGGTGCTGTCCTATGGTGCCTTTCGTGCCGCGCACACATGAAGGATTCCCGCTGTAGGGTGTTGCAATACGTTCATGATTCGCTTATAGTGGGTTGCTAGAGTGACAGAAGCTTAAACCCAAGTAAGAGGGTTGTTGCGTATGGGACAAAGGGGACTTGATACTTTAATGCTATGGTTGGGTTTTACCTTAATGATCTTTAGTAGTTGCTGATGCTTTCTAGAGTTCCAATCATAAGTGTATGATCCAAGTAGAGAAAGTATGTTAGCTTATGCCTCTCCCTCATATAAAATTGCAATAATGACTACCGATCTTGTTAACAATTGCCTAGGATAATTGCGCACACCGATCCATCATTATTCCACACTCGCTATTTATAATATATAGTAATATATTCTAACTTTATGTTAACAACACCTATTTTTATGTTTTAGTTCTCCATTATCATGCAAAGCTATCCTCTTCATACCCACAACGTAGTTTTATTTCTCGTTTCTAGATGGAAGCAAACATTCGGTGTACGTAGAGTCGTATCAGTGGTAGATAGGACTTGAGAGAATATTGATCTTACCTTTAGCTCCTTGTGGGTTCGACACTCCATACTTATCACTTCCACCTTTGGAAATTGTTACGATGATTCCTTGCACTTGGGGATTACCAAGTTCATGTTCACTGGTTGAGCTATTCTCCTCCATCTTGTAGGCAAAGAACTTGTCAGAGGTCTCATACCTCTCAACACGGGCATGAGCCTGAAATACTAATTTCAACTCTTGGAACATCTCATATGTTCCATGGCGTTTAAAACGCCTTTGGAGCCCCGATTCTAAGCTGTAAAGCATGGCGCACTAAACTATCAAGTAGTCATCAGAATGTGTCTGCCAGATGTTCACAACATCCATAGACGACACTAGAGGGTTGGCACACCGAGCGGTGCATCAAGGACATAAGCCTTCTGTGCAACAGTGAGGATAATCCTCAGATTATGGCCCTAGTCCGCATATGCTTACAATATCTTTCAACTTAGTCTTTCTCTAGGAACTTATTAAAACAGGGAGCTACAACTTGAGCTATTGATCTACAACACAACTTGCAAAGACAACTTAGACTATTGTTCATGATAATGAGTTCAATTAATCATATTACTTAAGAACTCCCACTCAAATCAACATCCCTCCGGTTGTCCGAGTGTAACATGATCCAAATTCACCAACCCAAGTCCGATCATCACGTGAGATGAGGTGGTTTCAATGATGAACATCTCTATGTTGATCATATCTACTATATGACTCGTGTTTGACCTTTCGGTCTCTTGTGTTCTGAAGCCATGTCTGTACATGCTAGGCTCGTCAAGTTTAACCCAAGTGTTCCGCATGTGCAAAACGGGCTTGCACCCGTTGTATGTGAATGTAGAGTCTATCACACCCGATCATCACGTGGTGCTTCGAAACGGCGAACTTTCGCAACGGTGCACACTTGGGGAGAACATAATTTTATCTTGAAATTTTAGTGAGGGGTCACCTTATAATGCTACCGTCTTCCTAAGCAAAATAAGATGCATAAAAGGATTAACATCACATGCAAATCATAAGTGACATGATATGGCCATCAACTTGTGCTTTTGATCTCCATCTCCAAAGCACCGGCATGATCTCCATCGTCACCGGCATGAAACCATGATCTCCATCATCATCATCTCCATCATCGTGCCGCCATCGGGGTTGTCACGCCAACCATGCTTCTACTACTATTGCTACCGCTTAGCGATAAAGTAAAGCATTACATAGCGCTTAATGATTGACACGCAGGTCATACAATAATTAAAGACAACCCTATGGCTCCTGCCGGTTGCCGTATTCATCTACATGCAAGTCGTGATAAACTTATTACAAACTTGATCATCTCATACATCAAATATATTTCATCATGTCTTTGGCCATATCATATCACAACATACCCTGCAAAAACAAGTTAGACGTCCTCTAATTGTTGTTGCATTTTTTACGTGGCTGCTATGGGTATCTTGCAAGAACGATTCTTACCTATGCAAAGCCACAACGGTGATATGCAAGTTGCTATTTAACCTTCTACAAGGACTGCCTTTGTCGAATCCGATTCAACTAAGGTGGGAGAGACAGACACCCACCAACCATCTTTATGCAACAAGTTGCATGTCAGTCGATGGAACCGGTCTCATGTACGTGGACATGTAAAGTTGGTCCGGGCTGCTTCATCCCACAATGCTGCTGAATCAAGAAAAGACCAAGGAAGGAAGCAATCTGAATATCAACACCCACAAACTCCTTTGTGTTCTACTCGTGATGTCATCTACGCATAGACCTAGCTCATGATGCCACTGTTGGGGAACGTTGCATGGGAAACAAAAAATTTCCTATGCTCACCAAGATCAAACTAGGAGATGACCATCTACGAGAGGAGAGATAGGATCTACATACCCTTGTAGATCGCTAAGCGGAAGCGTTAAGAAACGCGTTTGATGTAGTCTAATGTCTTCGCGATCCAATCACGATCTGTCCCGTGAACTCCCGATCTAGTGCTGAACGGACGGCACCTCCTCGTGCAACACACGTACGGCTTGATGACACCTTCACTTCCTTGATCCAGCGAGCGATGGTGAAGTAGTAGCTCGAGTCCTCCAGCAGCACGACGGCGTGGTGGCGGTGGTGGTGGTGGAATCTCAGCAGAGCTTCGCTAAGCACTACGGAGAGGAAGAGGGCTACGAGGGAGAGGGAGGGCAGTGCCGTGGCATAGATGGGTGCGGCTGCCCTCTCTCTACCTCTCTATATATAGGGGGAAGGGAGGAGGAGGGGGCGCCCTAGATCCCATCTAGGGGGGCGGCGGCCACAAGGGATGGGAAACCCTAGATGGGTTTTGGCCCTCCCCTTAGGAGACTTGGCCCCCAAGCCAGGTGGAGGAAAAACCCTAGGGAGGCGCCCCCACCTCTTCTGGCAATGTGGGATGGGGTGAGGGGGTGCACATGCCCTTAGTGGTCTGGTGTGCCCCTCCCCTTGGCCCATGAGCCCCCCAACACTTGCCGGGCCCCCCCGAAACCCCTTTCGGTCATGCTGGTCATCACCCGGTACCCCCGGAACAATTCTGGACTCCAATACCCTTCGTCCAATATATCAATCTTCACCTCCGGACCATTCCGAAGTTCCTCGTCATGTCCGGGATCTCATCCGGGACTCCGAACAACCTTCGGTAACCACCATAATGACTCAACTATACTTATATTGTCACCAAACATTAAGTGTGTAGACCCTGCGGGTTCGAGAACTATGCAGACATGACCGAGACACCTCTACGGTCAATAACCAACAGCGGGACCTGGATGTCCATATTGATTCCCACATATTCTACGAAGATCTTATCGGTCGAACCTCGATGTCAAGGATTTAGCTAATCCCGTATGCAGTTCCCTTTGTCTATCGGTATGTTACTTGCCCGAGATTCGATCGTCGGTATCTCCATACCTAGTTCAATCTCGTTCCCAGCAAGTCTCTTTACTCGTTCCGTAATACAAGATCCCGTGGCTAACTCATTAGTCACATTGCTTGCAAGCTTCTTGTGATGTTGTATTACCGAGTGGGCCCTGAGATACCTCTCCGTCATACGGAGTGACAAATCCCAGTCTTGATCCATGCCAACTCAACAGACACCCTCAGAAATACCTGTAGAGCACCTTTATAGTCACCCAGTTACGTTGCGATGTTTGGTACACACAAGGTACTCCTCCGGTGTCAGTGAGTTGCATGTTCTCATGGTCATAGGAACATATACTTGACATGCAGAAAACGATAGCAATGAACTTGATACGATCATATGCTACGTTCATAGTTTGGGTCTTGTCCATCACATCATTCTCCTAATGATGTGATCCCATTATCAAATGACAACTCATGTCTATGACTAGGAAACCATAGCCATCTTTTGATCAACGAGCTAGTCCTGTAGAGGCTCACTAGGGACACGTTGTTGTCTATGTATCCACACATGTATCTGAGTTTCTGATCAATACAATTCTAGCATGGATAATAAACGATTATCCTAAATAGGGAAATATGATAATAACCAATTTATTATTGCCTCTAGGGCATATTTCCAACAATTGGATCTTAGGTTTCTTTACTTTATTAGGAAGACTTGGCTTCTTGAATTCCACATGCATGTCCCCAGGTTGGGGTAATGGAACTTCATCTTCATCTGAGCTTGTCTCTTCTTCCCCTTTCGGATCACAGTCTTCTTCTTCCTCCGTGGTCCAACCATAATGTTCCACATCGCCGTAAACCTTGGGTTTTGCAATATAATCAGCAACATGGCTCTCACCCTCCGAGTCTTGAGATGACATATTTTCATATCTACCAGAAAACAGCAAGAAAGAAGAACAGAAGATTTCTCTGTGGTACGGTGGTCAATACGTTCGGGGGGTATATAAAGATTTTTTATCTTGGGAAACATGCAAACGGGAGGAAAACGGAGTTGGGAAGGTTCCTGAGGTGGGCATAACCCACCTGGGCGCGCCAAGGGGCCCAGGCGCGCCCTGGTGTCTTGTGCCCTCCTCGGTTGCCTTCCTGGTTGTTTCTTATTTTCCTAATTTTTGTAATATTCCAAAACTGACAGAAAATATTTTTGTGGATTTTTCGGAGTCCGTTTACTTACCATATCATGTACCTCCTCTTTTTTAGTATTCTAGAGTGTTCCGGAAGGTCTCTTTTATGTGTTCCTCTGTGCCATGGTTTGAATAATATGGCTTTCAACATTAATAGGCGTACCTGAGATATAGTGCTTAATTCTTTGCCCATTGACCACCTTCGGGTTAGTACCTTCAGCATTATTGATTTTGATGGCTCCAGAGCGATAAACCTCTTCGATAATATATGGTCCTTCCCATTTAGAGAGAAGTTTTCCTGCAAAGAATCTAAAACAAGAGTTGTACAAAAGAACATATTCTCCAACTTTGAATTCCCGCTTTTGGATTCTTTTGTCATGCCATATTTTAACTTTTTCTTTAAATAACTTGGCATTTTCATAAGCTTGGGTTCTCCATTCATCTAATGAGCTAATATCAAATAACCTCTTTTCACCGGCAAGTTTGAAATCATAGTTGAGTTCTTTAATTGCCTAATATGCTTTATGTTCTAATTCTAGAGGCAAATGACAAGCTTTTCCATAAACCATTTTATAAGGAGACATACCCATAGGATTTTTATATGCTGTTCTATAGGCCCAAAGTGCATCATCCAATTTCTTGGACCAATTCTTTCGGGACCTATTAACAGTTTTCTGTAGTATTAGTTTTATTTCTCTATTGCTAAGTTCAACTTGACCACTAGATTGAGGATGATAGGGTGATGCAATTCTATGGTTAACATCATATTTAGCAAGCATTTTACGGAAAGCACCATGAATAAAGTGTGAACCACCATCAGTCATTAAATATCTAGGGACTCCAAACCTTGGGAAAATAACTTCTTTAAGCATTTTAATGGAAGTGTTATGATCAGCACTACTAGTTGGAATAGCTTCTACCCACTTAGTAACATAATCAATAGCAACCAAAATATGTGTATACCCATTAGAGGAAGGAAAAGGTCCCATATAATGAAAACCCCAAACATCAAATGGTTCAATAGCAAGTGAATAATTCATAGGCATTTCTTGACGCTTACCGATATTACAAATTCTTTGACATTCATCACAAGATAAAACAAACTTATGGGCATCCTTGAAGAGAGTAGGCCAATAAAAACCAGATTGCAATACCTTATGAGCAGTTCTATCTCCCGCATGATGCCCTCCATAAGCTTCGGAGTGACATTTCTGTAGGATTTGTTCCTGTTCATGCTCAGGTACACAACGTCTAATAATACCATCTACTCCTTCTTTATAAAGATGTGGGTCATCCAAAAAGTAATGTCTTAAATCATAGAAGAATTTTCTCTTTTGTTGGTATGTGAAACTAGGTGGTATGTATTTAGCAACAATATAATTAGCATAGTCAGCATACCAAGGAGTATTATGAGAAACATTTATTGCAGCTAGTTGTTCATCAGGAAAACTATCATCAATAGGTAGTGGGTCATCAAGGATATTCTCCAACCTAGATAAGTTATCATCTACGGGGTTCTCAGCTCCTTTTCTATCAGTAATATGTAAATCAAATTCTTGTAGCAAGAGAACCCACCTAATGAGTCTAGGTTTAGCATCTTTCTTTTCCATGAGATATTGAATAGCAGCATGATCGGTGTGAACAATTACTTTGGAATCAACAATGTAAGATCTGAATTTATCACAAGCAAGCACAACTGCTAAGAAAATCTTTTTCAGTAGTAGCATAATTTCTTTGGGCACTGTCTAGAGTTTTGCTTGCATAATGAATAACATTTAATTTCTTATCGACTCTGTCCTAGAACAGCACCAACAGCATAATCACTAGCATCACACATAATTTTAAAAGGCAAGTTCCAATTAGGTGGTTGAACAATAGGTGCAGAAGTTAAGGCTTTCTTAAGTGTTTCAAAGGCTTCTACACAATCATCATAAAAAACAAATGGAACATCCTTTTGTAAAAGATTTGTAAGAGGCCTAGAAATTTTAGAGAAGTCTTTAATAAACCTCCTATAGAAACCAGCATGACCAAGGAAACTATGAATACCTTTAATATCTTTAGGACATGACATTTTCTCAATTGCATCAACTTTAGCTTGGTCCACCTCAATACCTCGTTCAGAAAATTTATGCCCCAAGACAATACCTTCATTAACCATAAAGTGGCACTTCTCCCAATTCAAGACAAGGTTAGTTTGCTCACATCTCTGCAAAACTCGATCAAGGTTGCTTAAGCAATCATCGAAAGAAGATCCATATACAGAAAAATCATCCATGAAAACCTCAACAATCTTTTCACAAAAATCAGAGAATATAGCAGTCATACATCTGTGAACGGTAGCAGGTGCATTGCATAAATCAAAAGGCATACGTCTATAAGCATAAGTTCCAAAAGGAAAGGCAAAAGTGGTTTTCTCTTGATCAGGTTGTGAAACACGTATTTGAGAAAAACCAGAATATCCATCAAGAAAACAAAAAGTGTGTGTGCTTAGATAATCTTTCCAATATTTGATCAATAAAAGGCAAAGGGTAATGATCTTTTCTAGTTGCTTTATTTAATTTTCTAAAATCAATTACCATTCTATAGCTAGTAACAATTCTTTGTGGAATGAGTTCATTTTTATCATTAGGAACAACTGTAATACCTCCCTTCTTAGGGACATAATGAACAGGGCTTACCCATCTACTATCAGCTATGGGATAGATTATACCTGCTTCCAGAAGCTTTAATATTTCAGTTCTTACCACTTCTTTCATCTTAGGATTAAAACATCGTTGATGATCAACAACGGGTTTAGCATCAGGTTCCATATTAATATTGTGCTGACAAAGAGTGGGACTAATGCCCTTAAGATCATCAAGAGTATATCCAATAGCAGCACGGTGCTTGTTCAGAATTTTTAATAGTCTTTCTTCTTCATGTTCTGAAAGGTTAGCACTAACAATAACAGGATATATCTTTTTCTCATCAAGATAAGCATACTTCAAAGTGTCAGGCAATTGTTTTAATTCAAACACGGGATCACCTTTAGGTGGAGGAGGGCCTCCTAGAGTTTCAATAGGCAAATTGTGTTTGAGCGGAGGTCGTTGTTCAAAGAAAATTTTATCTATTTCATTCCTTTCATGCATATGCATATCATTTTCACGGTCTAGCAAATATTGTTCTAATGGATCAGTAGGAGGCACAGCAATAGAAGCAAGACCAATTATTTCATCCTTACTAGGTAATTCTTTCTTATGAGGTTGTCTATTAAACTTGGAAAAATTAAATTCATGAGACTCATCACCAAAGCGAACACTGACAGTTTGTTTATGACAATCTATAGTAGCATTGATAGTGTTCAAGAAAGGTCTACCAAAGATAATGGGACATAAGTCATCATGTGGGGAACCAAGAACTAGAAAATCAGTAGGGTATTTTATTTTCCGACACAAGACTTCAACATCTCTAACAATCCCAAGTGGTGTGATGGTGTCTCTATTAGCAAGTTTAATAGTGACATCCATGTCTTCTATTTTAGCGGGTGTTATGTCATTCATAATTTCTTGATATAAGGTAAAAGGAATAGCACTCACGCTAGCACCTAAGTCACATAAACCATGATAACAGTGATCTCCTATTTTAACTGAGACAACAAGCATACCAACAACAGGTCTATGTTTATCTTTTTCATCGGGTTTGGCAATTCTAGCAGCTTCATCACAGAAGTAAATAACATGCCCGTCAATATTTTCTACCAGGAGATCTTTAACCATAGCAACACTAGGTTCTACTTTAATTTGTTCAGCAGATTTAGGTGCTCTAATATTACTTTTGCGAACCATAGTTGAAACTTTAGCATGTTCCTTTATCCTAACAGGAAAATGTAGTTTTTCAATATAAGTAGTAGGCACAACTGGATTAACATTGTAAATAATAGTTTTATCTTTAGCTATGTCGGGTTCCTTAATTTCTTATTTAATAGGGGATGATATTTAAACCACTTCTCTTTGGGGAGATCAACATGAGTAGCAAATGATTCACAAAAAGAGGCTACTATCTCAGAGTCAAGTCCATATTTAGTGCCAAACTTGTGAAAAGCATCGATATTCATAAAAGATTTAACACAATCAAATTCAAGCTTAATACCTGACTCTTTACCTTCGTCGAGTTCCCAATATTCAGAGTTGTGTTTAATTCTTTCTAAAAGGTCCCACCTGAATTCAATAGTCTTCTTCATAAAAGAACTAGTACAAGAAGTATCGAGCATGGATTGATCATCACGAGAAAGCCGAGCATAAAAATTCTGAATGAGAATTTCTCTAGAGAGCTCATGATTGGGGCATGAATATAACATTAACTTAAGCCTCCCCCAAGCTAGAGCAATACTTTATCCTTCACGAGGCCAAAAATTATATATATAATTTCGATCACGATGAACTAGATGCATAGGATAATTTTTTGGGTGAAATTCCAATTTCAATCGATTCCAGTTCCAAGATCCAATATCATCGCATAGCCTATACCATGTCAATGCTTTCCCTTCAAAGATAAAGGGAAAACCTTCTTCTTAGCTTCATCTTCGGATAAACCTGCAAGCTTAAATAATCCACAAATTTCATCCACATATATCAAGTGCATATCAGGATGTTCAGTTCCATCTCCTGCATAAGGATTACCTAGCAGTTGTTCTATCATGCCCGAAGGAATTTCATAACCAATATTTTTAGTAGGTGCAGTAGGTTGCGAGGTAACTAATTGTGGTTCTGGTCGAGGTGAAGATACCCCGAACAAACCCCTCAAAGGATGGTTCTCCATAGTAACAAGTGACAATAAATTTCACCATGTAGTAATAATTTTTCCTTACCAATTTCCACTTACCAAGAGTGCTTCACTCCCCGACAATGGTGCCAAAAAAGAGCCTTGATGACCCACAAGTATAGGGGATCAATCATAGTCCTTTCAATAAGAAAGAGTGTCGAACCCAACGAGGAGCAGAAGGAAATGACAAGTGGTTTTCAGCAAGGTATTTTCTACAAGCACTGAAATAGTCGGTAAGAAGTAGTTTGATAGCAAGATAATTTGTAACGAGCAAGTACTGGTAATGGTAAATAATATGCAGCAAGGTAGCCCAATCCTTTTGTGACAAAGGACAGTCCAAAACGGTATCTTATGATAAGCAAAGCGTTCTTGAGGGTACACGGGAATTTCATCATATCACTTTCGTCACGTTGGTTCGATTCGTGTTCACTACTTTGATAATTTGAAATGTGGGTGGACCGGTGCTTAGGTGCTGTTCTTACTTGAACAAACCTCCTACTTATGATTAACCCCCTCGTAAGCATCCGCAACTACGAGAAAAGCATTAAGATAAAATCTAACCATAGCATTAAACTTTTGGATCCAAATCGGTCCCTTACGAAGTAGCACATAAACTAGGGTTTAAGCTTCTGTCACTCTAGCAACCCATCATCTAATAACTACTCCACAATGCATTCCCTTAGGCCCAAATATGGTGAAGTGCCATGTAGTCGATGTTCACATGACACCACTAAGGGAATCACAACATACATATCATCAAAATATGAAACACATATCAAGTTCACATGATTACTTGCAATATGACTTCTCCCGTGACCTCAAGAACAAAAGTAACTACTCACAAATAATAATCATGCTCAAGATCAGAGGGGTATTAAATAGCATAATGGATCTGAACATATAATCTTCCACCAAATAAACCTTATAGTAATCAACTACAAGATGTAATCAACACTACTAGTCACCCACAAGTACCAATCTAAGGTTCTGGTACAAAGATTGAACACAAGAGATGAACTAGGGTTTGAGAGGAGATGGTGCTGTTGAAGATGTTGATGAAGATGGCCCTCCCAAAGATGGGAGAGTTGTTGGTGATGACGGTGGCGATGATTTCCCCATCCGGGAGGAAGTTCCCCCAACGGAATCGCTCCGCGCGGAGGGCAAAAGTGCTCCTGCCCAAGTTCTGCCTCGAGACGGCGGCGCTTCATCCCGAAAGTCCCATCCTGATTTTTTCTAGGTCAAAATGACCTATATACCAGAAGATGGGCACCGGAGGTAGGCCGAGGAGGGCACAACCCACCAGGGCACGCCTGGGGTGCCTAGGGCGCCCAGGTGGGTTGTGCCCACCTGGTGGGCTGATACGTCTCCATCGTATCTACTTTTCCAAACTCTTTTGCCTTTGTTTTGGACTCTAATTTGCATGATTTGAATGGAACTAACCCGGACTAACGCTGTTTTCAGCAGAATTGCCATGGTGTTATTTTTGTGCAGAATAAAAAGTTCTCGGAATGACCTGAAAATCAACGGAGATAACTTTTGGAATTAATAAAAAATATTGGCGAAAGAATCAGCAGCAAGGGGCCCACACCCTAGCCACAAGGGTGGGCGGCGCGCCCTACCCCCTGGGCGCGCCCTCCTACCTTGTGGCCCCCCTGGTCCTCCACCAACCTCAACTCCATATATTCATGTTTGGGGAGAAAAAAATCAGAGAAAAGGATTCATCGCATTTTACGATACGGAGCCGCCGCCACCTCATGTTCTTCCTCGGGAGGGCAGATCTAGAGTCCGTTCAGGGCTCCGGAGAGGGGAAATCGTCGCCGTCGTCATCATCAACCATCCTCCATCACCAATTTCATGATGCTCACCGCCGTGCGTGAGTAATTCCATCGTAGGCTTGCTGGACGGTGATGGGTTGGATGAGATCTATCATGTAATCGAGTTAGTTTTGTTAGGGTTTGATCCCTAGTATCCATTATGTTCTAAGATTGATGTTGCTATGACTTTGCTATGCCTAATGCTTGACACTAGGGCCCGAGTGCCATGATTTCAGATCTGAACCTATTATGTTTTCATGAATATATTTGTGTTCTTGATCCTATCTTGCAAATTATAGTCACCTACTACGTGTTATGATCCGGCAACCCCGGAGTGACAATAGTCGGGACCACTCCCGGTGATGACCGTAGTTTGAGGAGTTCATGTATTCACTAAGTGCTAATGCTTTGGTCCGGTTCTCTATTAAAAGGAGGCCTTAATATCCCTTAGTTTCCAATAGGACCCCGCTACCACAGGAGGGTAGGACAAAAGATGTCTTGCAAGTTCTTTTCCATAAGCACGTATGACTATATTCGGAATACATGCCTACATTATATTGATGAATTGGAGCTAGTTCTGTGTCACCCTATGTTATAACTGTTGCATGATGAATGCCATCCGACATAATTATCCATCATTGGTCCATTGCCTACGAGCTTTTCACATATTGATCTTTGCTACTTTACTTTTCCGTTGCCACTGTTACGATTACTACAAAACTGCTACTGTTACTTTTGCCACCGTTACCGTTACTTCCATACTACTTTGCTACTAAATACTTTGCCGCAGATATTAAGTCTTTCAGGTGTGGTTGAATTGACAACTCAGCTGCTAATACTTGAGAATATTCTTTGGCTCCCCTTGTGTCGAATCAATAAATTTGGGTTGAATACTCTACCCCCGAAAACTGATGCGATCCCCGATACTTGTGGGTTATCAAGACCTTTTTCTGGCGCCGTTGCCGGGGAGCATAGCTCTATTCTCTGAGTCACTTGGGATTTATATCTGTTGATCACTATGAGGAATCTGAAAGACGACAAAACCAAGATCTATCCCTCAACTACGAGGGGAGGTAAGGAACTGCCATCTAGCTCTGCACTTGATTCTCCTTCTGTTTTGAGTAAACTTGCGACACCTACACCTGCTATTGATTCTGATATGTCGCATGTTATTGATGATGCCACCTCTGCTATGCATGATGCTTATGATGAAACTACTTCTATGCTTGATAATACTGTGCCACTTGGTGAATTTCTTGATGAACAACTTGCTAGGGTTAGAGAGAATGAAATTTCTGAAACTGATGATATTATTGAAACTGATGATTATGATTCTCCCCCTAGATATGAATTACCTGTTGTACCTGAGGGTTATATTATGGATGAAGAAACTGCTAGAGACTTTCTTGCTTGCAATGATAGAGAAGATCTTAAGAAACTGTTAGCTAAGCTGAAAGAAAAATCCTTGAATGCTAGAATGAAATATGATCCTGCTTTTGCTACTTCACCTATCTTTGTTACTGATAAGGATTATGAATTCTCTCTCGATCCTGAGTTAATTACTTTGGTTGAATCTGATCCTTTCTATGGTTATGAATCTGAAATAGTTGTGGCACATCTTACTAAATTGAATGATATAGCCACCCTATTTGCTCATGAGGAAAACATTCGCTACTATTATATTCTTAAGTTGTTTCCTTTCTCGTTAAAGGGTTATGCTAAGTTATGGTTTAATTCTCTTGCTCCTGGTTGTGTACATAGTCCCCAGGATGTGATATATTACTTCTCTGCAAAATATTTCCCCTCTCATCAGAAACAAGCTGCTTTAAGGGAAATATATAATTTTGTGCAAACTGAAGAAGAGAGTCTCCCACAAGCTTGGGGGAGGCTTCTCCAATTACTTAATGCTTTGCCTGATCATCCTCTCAAGAAAAATGAAATACTTGATATCTTTTATAATGGACTAACCGATGCTTCCAGAGACCACCTGGATAGTTGTGCTGGTTGTGTTTTCAGGGAATGAACTGTTGAGCAAGCTGAATTTGCTATTGAATAATATATTGAGTAATGATAATGATTGGACACTTCCTAAACCAACTCCGAAGAAAAGGGGTATTCTATTTCTCAGTCCTGAAGATATGCAAGAGGCAAAGAAATCAATGAAAGAAAAATGTATTAAAGCTGAAGATGTTAAAAACTTACCGCCTATTGAAGAAATACATGGCCTTGATAACCCGACACAGGTAGTAGAGGTAAACTCTCTCCGTAGATTTGATGAAGGTGATATTTCTCATAATAAGTCTGCTAGTCAATGCTTTGATGAGTTTGATAATTTTATTGTTAAACAAGAAAATTTCAATGCTTATGTTAGTAGACAATTGAAACATAATGCTTACATGCTTGACCACTTGGGTGATTATATGAGTAGAACTGTTAATGATCTTAAGCTTATTAGTAAACATGCTTCCGTGGTTACAACTCAAGTAGAACAAGTACTTAAGGCACAAGATGATTTGCTTAATGAGTTGAATAGTAAGAACAATGATAATGCTGTTAGGGTTATAACTAGAGGTGGTAAAATGACTCAGGAACCTTTGTATCCTTAGGGCCATCCTAAGAGAGTTGAGCAAGATTCTCAGAGAATTAATACTGATGCATCTAGTCCTAGTAATAAAAAGAAAAAGAAAACTGATAGGACTTTGCATACTTCTAGTGAATCTGTCATAGACACACCTGAGAATCCAAATGATATTTCTATTTCTGATGCTGAGACACAATTAGGTGATGAACATGAACCTAGTGATAATATTAATGATGATGTTCATGTTGATGCTCAACCTAGTAATGATAATGATGTAGAGATTGAACCTGCTGTTGATCTTGATAACCCACAATCAAAGAATCAACAATACGACAAGAGAGACTTTGTTACTAGGAAACATGGTAAAGAAAGAGAACCATGGGTTCAGAAACCCATGGCCTTTCCTCCTAAACCATCCAAGAAAAAGGATGATGACGATTTTGAGCACTTTGCTGAAATGATTAGACCTATCTTTTTGCGTATGCGTTTGACTGATATGCTTAAAATGCCTCCTTATGCTAAGTATATGAATGATATTGTTACAAATAAAAGAAAGATACATGAAGCTAAAATCTCCACCATGCTTGCTAATTATACTTTTATGGGTGGAATACCAAAGAAACTTGGAGACCCGGGAGTACCAACTATACCATGCTCCATTAAAAGAAATTATATTAAAACTGCTTTATGTGATCTTGGAGCCGGTGTTAGTGTTATGCCTTTCTCTTTGTATCGTAGACTTGAATTGAATAAGTTGACACTTACTGAAATCTCTTTGCAAATGGCTGATAAATCAACTGCTATACCCATCGGTATTTGTGAGGATGTGTCTGTTGTAGTTGCAAACATTACTATCTTAACGGACTTTGTTATTCTTGATATTCCCGAGGACGACAGTATGTCGATCATCCTTGGTAGACCCTTTTTGAATACTGCAGGGGCTGTTATTGATTGCAACAAAGGCAATGTCACTTTTCGTGTTAATGGTAATGAGCACACGGTACACTTTCCGAAGAAACAACCTCAAGTTCATAGTATCAACTCTATTGGAAAAATTTCAACTATTACTATCGGAGGTTTTGAATTCCCTCTTCCTACTGCCAAAAAGAAATATGATATTCTTATTGTTGGGGACATGCATATCCCCGTTGAGGTAACCTAGTGTTATTCAAAAATTCTCCGGCTTCATGTCACTTGGCAGAAGTTTGTTAATAAGACTTGATCAACCTTGTTAACGGATTCCTTTTGATGAGCATGAGATGGACGAATCTAGAAAGCACAACTCTCTGTACCCATCTTTTACTTTCTGTTATTTAGTTTAAATAAATCAAATATAGTATTTTCTGTCTGTTTTCTGAATTATCCACGCAATAAAAAAATGTCCCGAAAATTAAAGTTCTCCAAATGCCCTGAAAATTGGATATGATTTTTTTATAGAATATTTTAGAATTTCTGGTACAAAGAACACACCAGGGGGCCTCACCAGCTGGCCACAAGGGTGGAGGCTGCGCCCACCTCCCTAGGGCGCGCGCCCTGACCTTGTGGGCCCCCCGTGGCCCCCCTTCACTTATTCCAGCACCCATCCTCTCCTTCTTCCTCCAGAAAAAATCACTCCATAGCTCAAACTCGTGTTCTTGCTCTTCTTGCTGCCATTTTCGATCTCCTTGCTCAAAGCCCCATTTACAAAAATGTTTTGGGGGATTGTTCTTCGGTATGTGACTCCTCCAATGGTCCAATTAGTTTTTGTTCTAATGCTTTATTCATTGCAAAATTTTGCTGCTGTGGTGACCCTGTTCTTGAGCTTGCATGTCAAATTTATATGGTCCAAAGTAGTTTTGATGCATGGTTCAGCCTCTAAACACTTGTAGGAGTAGTTGCTATCAATTTTATTGAGTTTGGTTCACTTTTATTTTGAGTCACTAAAATTTTTAGAAATTTTTCAGGGGAAGAAAAATGTCTAGGAAAATGTACCAAGGTGGTTCTTCGAGAAACAAGCACCTAGGCTCGCGATACGTGAGTCGGACCTTGAACCACCAAGGGAAGCTCAAGTGCGGCCTTGTGAGTGGCCGTCGGATGAATTCATGGTTCATGCAGGTTTCAAGGATGAGTTTGATGCATACGTACAAAATGCCGGCCTTGAGGACTTCGTGTCAGATAAGTACCGACAATACTACTACCTCACCGATTCCTTTGTGCGGAGGTTTGAATTTTCATCTAAGCGTAATACCCATACTGTTTTATTTGATCTTTATGATGAATCTTATACCATGGACCTAGAAGATTTTTGTGATGCATGCAAAATTCCACAATGGGGTAGTCTTAGTGAGCCTCATAAATCTGAATATAATGATTTCCTTGCTAGCATCACTGTTGGAGAAACTAGAAATATTACACAAGCAACCGTAGGGAGCATTCATTTTCCTGCCATTCATTATTTTGCTCTCTTTATCGGTAGATGTATTAATGGTAAACATGAGCTTTGCCATGTTTGCGTCCCAGATCTTAGTATCCTCAAGTGTGCGGTGCTAGGTGATAAACGATATAATTTGGGGGCCATTATTGCTAGAAGGCTACATCTTAATGCTAAAGATGGAGATTTATTTGGTGGGATTTATGCAATTCGTTTAGCTAATTATTTGGGTGTACCTATTAGAGGGTATAATATTGAGTTGCCACCTGCTTTTCTAGATTATGAGGCTATGGTACGCCACCAGTTTCTTAAGAGGAATGAACAGATCCTCCAGTACTGACTAGTCTTTGATAGACGACGTGCTGTCCTTGTCACCCTTCCTGCTCTTCCCTTATTTAACTTTCAGGAAAAAGGGAGATATTTTATAACCAGAGAGGAGGCAAACGAGTATGAGAGAGAGATGGAGGCTGCTCGCCTCCATGAAGCAGCTTGCCAAGCAGCAGCTGCCGCAGCACAGTACAACCCCAACTATGATTTCGGATATCATCCAGGCCAGTCATGGCCTTAGACCAACTTAGGCCAAAAGCCTAAGCTTGGGGGAGTACGCATTTCTCACCGACATTACATTCTTGTTCACACACTCATTCCAGTTGTCGGTGTTCATACTTTTTCATTGTATTATCCATGTTAGTTTATTTCTTTTTCTCGCTATCTTCGTGAGTGTTTGATAAACTTTGAGAAATTACAAAAAAAATTAGTTGTACCTTAGTTTACTTTCCATGTTTAGCTGTAGTATTAAAAGAAAACCCAAAAAGATTTCTCGTTCTTCTTTTGCTTGTTGGGAGCTTTCCCGTGTAAATAGTTTTCTCGTTCTTGTTTTACCTTCTTCAGAAAAACAAAAACTCCAAAAACATTTCAGTGTGTTTCTTTGAAATTCTTTTCTTTTCTTTGGGGGTCGAGAGGAGAAGACCACGATGAAAATGTTGAGTAGCTCTCATATGCATTATTGTTGATCTAACAAAGAGCCCAGATTACCTTGTCTTCTCCTTTGAATAAATGTTTGCAGATTCTAGCTTAGTCCAATGCACGTGCACTATTATAATTATCCACACCGTTCGGCCGTGCAAGTGAAAGGCAATAATGACGATATATGATAAAATGATTGAGATGAGGAAAAGCTGGTATGAACTTGACCTATCTTGTTTTTGTAAATATGATTAGTTCATCGTTCCTGATTCAGCCTATTATGAATGAAACATGTTTGCAATGACAATTAGAGATTATAGTTACTCATGCCATGCTTAATTAGCTAGGAGTTTATAATGGTTTACCTTGCATGCCAACATGGAAATTAAAATGGTTGTGATGTAGTATGATAGGATGGTATCCTCCTTTGAATGATTCGAGTGGCTTGACTTGGCACATGTTCACGCATGTAGTTGAAACAAAATCAACATATCCTCTATGATATTTATGTTTATGGTGATTTATATCCTACTCATGCTTGCATTCAATGTTGGTTAATCTCGATGCATGTTTATGACTGTTGTCACTCTCTAGTTGGTCGCTCCCCAGTCTTTTTCTAGCCTTCACTTGTACTAAGCGGGAATACTGCTTGTGCATCCACTTCCATAAACCCCAAAGTTGTTCCATATGAGTCCACTATACCTTCCTATATGCGGTATTTACCTGCCGTTCCAAGTAAATTTGCATGTGCCAAACTCTAAACCTTCAAATGATAATGTGTTTTGTATGCCCAAATCGCTCATGTGGTGACTGGGGGCTGTCAGTATCTTCCATGCTAGGTGGGTTATTCTCACGATGAATGGACTCCGCTCATCATTCATGAGAAAATGGCTGGTAATCGGGATGCCCAGTCCCATGCTCAAATCAAATCAAAATAATTACAAAACAAAACTCCCCCAGGATTGTTGATAGTTGGACGGCACCCGTTGTTTTGGACAAGCCGTGGAGTGTGATTGATTGGTGGAGGGGGAGTAAAAAACTTTACCATTCTGTTTGGGAACCGCCTATAATGTATGTAGTATGGAAGATACCGAGATCTCTTGGTTGTTATGTTGATAATGAAAGCATGCCGCTCAAAATATTATTTATCTCTATTTCAAAAACTCGAGCTCTGGCACCTCTGCAAATCCCTGCTTCCCTCTGCGAAGGGCCTATCTATTTACTTTTATGTTGAGGCATCATCCTCTTATAAGAAGCACCAGTCAGAGAGCACCACTGTCATTCGTATGCATTGTTATTAATTTATATTGAGTATGACTGTGACTGGATCTCTTTTACCATGAATTACAATGTCTAGTCAGTCCTTGATCTTCAGGGGTGCTCTGCATTTATGTTTTGCGGTCTCAGAAAGGGCTAGCGAGATACCATCTTGTTATATCATATCATGATTGTTTTAAAAAAGTGTTGTCATCTGAGATTTATTATTATTGCTCGCTAGTTGATTATGCCACTGATATGAGTAAATGTGAGACCTAAAAGTTATTGTGAATATGGTTAGTTCATAATCTTTGCTGAAAACTTGAATGCTGGCTTTACATATTTGCAACAACAAGATCAAATAGAGTTTGTAAAAGTTTTTCTTTATCACTTTCAGTTTATCAACTGAATTGCTTGATGACAAGCAATGGGTTAAGCTTGGGGGAGTTGATACGTCTCCATCATATCTACTTTTCCAAACTCTTTTGCCTTTGTTTTGGACTCTAATTTGCATGATTTGAATGGAACTAACCCGGACTGACGCTGTTTTCAGCAAAATTGCCATGGTGTTATTTTTGTGCAGAATAAAAAGTTCTCGGAATGACCTGAAAATCAACGGAGATAACTTTTGGAATTAATAAAAAATATTGGCGAAAGAATCAGCAGCAGGGGGCCCACACCCTAGCCACAAGGGTGGGGGGCGCGCCCTACCCCCTGGGCACGCCCTCCGACCTTGTGGGCCCCCTGGACCTCCACCGACCTCAACTCCAACTCCATATATTCATGTTCGGGGAGAAAAAAATCAGAGAAAAGGATTCATCGCGTTTTACGATACGGAGCCGCCGCCACCTCCTGTTCTTCCTCGGGAGGGCAGATCTAGAGTCCGTTCAGGGCTCCGGAGAGGGGAAATCGTCGCCGTTGTCATCATTAACCATCCTCCATCACCAATTTCATGATGCTCACCGCCGTGCGTGAGTAATTCCATCGTAGGCTTGCTGGACGGTGATGGGTTGGATGAGATCTATCATGTAATCGAGTTAGTTTTGTTAGGGTTTGATCCCTAGTATCCATTATGTTCTAAGATTGATGTTGCTATGACTTTGCTATGCCTAATGCTTGACACTAGGGCCCGAGTGCCATGATTTCAGATCTGAACCTATTATGTTTTCATGAATATATTTGTGTTCTTGATCCTATCTTGCAAGTTATAGTCACCTACTACGTGTTATGATCTGGCAACCCTGGAGTGACAATAGTCGGGACCACTCCCGGTGATGACCGTAGTTTGAGGAGTTCATGTATTCACTAAGTGCTAATGCTTTGGTCTGGTTCTCTATTAAAAGGAGGCCTTAATATCCCTTAGTTTCCAATAGGACCCCGCTACCACGGGAGGGTAGGACAAAAGATGTCATGCAAGTTCTTTTCCATAAGCACGTATGACTATATTCGGAATACATGCCTACATTATATTGATGAATTGGAGCTAGTTCTGTGTCACCCTATGTTATAACTATTGCATGATGAATGCCATCCAACATAATTATCCATCATTGATCCATTGCCTACGAGCTTTTCACATATTGATCTTTGCTACTTTACTTTTCCGTTGCCACTGTTACGATTACTACAAAACTGCTACTGCTACTTTTGCCACCGTTACCGTTACTTCCATACTACTTTGCTACTAAATACTTTGCCGCAGATATTAAGTCTTTCAGGTGTGGTTGAATTGACAACTCAGCTGCTAATACTTGAGAATATTCTTTGGCTCCCCTTGTGTCGAATCAATAAATTTGGGTTGAATACTCTACCCTCGAAAACTGTTGCGATCCCCTATACTTGTGGGTTATCATGGGCCTCCTCCGGTAGTTATTTGCTCCAGTATTTTTCATATATTGCAAAATAATTCACCGTAAATTTTCAGCTCATTTGGAGATGTGCAGAATAGGTAACTCTAACGCACCTTTTTTAGGTCCAGAATTGCAGCTGTCGGTATTCTCCCTCTTTGTGTAAACCTTGCATATTATGAGAGAAAAGACATTAGAAGTACTCCAAAAAGCATTATTAAGCATAAAAACATTATAAATAATAGTAGGCAAACATGATGCAAAATGGACGTATCAGTAACTCAAATATTCACCTCCATGATCAGATCGTAGAAACTTTATTTTCTTGTTATGATGATTCTCCACTTCACTCTAAAATTCCTTGAACTTTTCAAATATTTCAAACTTGTGTTTCATTAAGTAAATATACCCATATCTACTCAAATCATCTGTGAAGGTAAGAAAATAATGATATCCACCGCGTGCTTCAACACTCATCGGACCGCATACATCGGTATGTATTATTTTCAATAAGTCACTAGCTCGCTCCATTGTTCTGGAGAATGGAGTTTTAGTCATGTTGCCCATAAGGCATGGTTCACATGTTTCAAATGATTCATAATCTAGAGATTCCAAAAATCCATCAGCATGGATTTTCTTCATGCGCTTTATACCAATATGACCTAAGTGGCAGTGCCAAAAATATGTGGTACTATCATTATTAACTTTGTATCTTTTGGCATCAATATTATGAATATGTGTATCATTACGATCGAGATTCAATAAGAATAAACCATTCACGAGGGGTGTATGACCATAAAAGATATTACTCATATAAATAGAACAACCATTATTCTCTGACTTAAATGAATAACCGTTTCACAATAAACAAGATCCAGATATAATGTTCATGCTCAACGCGGGCACCAAATAACAATTATTTTGATTTAAAACTAATCCCGAAGGTAGATGTAGAGGTAGCGTGCCAACGGCGATCACATCAACCTTGGAACCATTTTCGATGCGCATCGTCACCTCGTCCTTAGCCAGTCTTCGTTTATTCCGTAGCTCCTATTTTGAGTTACTAATATTAGCAGCTGAATCGGTATCAAATACCCAGATGCTACTACCAGCACTAGTAAGGTACACATCAATAACATGTATATGAAATATACCTTTGTCTATGTTGCTAGCCTTCTTATCTGCCAAGTACTTGGGGCAGTTCCGCTTCCTGTGACCATTCCCCTTGCAATAGAAACACTCAGTCTTAGCTTTGGGTCCAGCCTTGGGTTTCTTCACGGAAGCGGCAACTATCTTGCCGTTCTTCTTAAAGTTCCCTTTCTTTCCCTTCCCTTTCTTGAACCTAGTGGTCTTTTTAACCATCAACACTTGATGCTCCTTCTTGATTTCTACCTCCGTAGCCTTAAGCATCGTGAATAGCTCAGGGATCATTTTCTCCATCCCTTGCATATTATAGTTCATCACAAAACCCTTATGGCTTGGTGGCAGTGACCGGAAAACTTTGTCAACCGCTGTCCTATCTGGAAGATTTACTCCCATTTGATTCAAGCGATTGTAGCACCCAGACACTTTGAGCACATGCTCACTAACTGAGTTGTTCTCCTCCATCTTGAAGGAAAAGAACTTGTCAGAGGTCTTATACCTCTCAACATGGGCATGAACCTGAAATACCAATTTCAACTCTTGGAACATCTCATATGCTCCGTGGCAGTCAAAACGTCTTTGGGCCCCTGATTTCTAAGACGTAAAGCATGGTGCACTGAACTATCGAGTAGTCATCAGAACGTGCCTGCCAGATGTTCACAACATCCACAAACGACGCTAGAGGGGTTGGCACACCGAGCGGTGCATCAAGGACATAAGCCTTCTGTGCAACAGTGAGGACAATCCTCAGACTACGGACCTAGTCCGCATAATTGCTTACAATATCTTTCAACTTAGTCTTTCTCTAGGAACGTATTAAAAACAGGGAGCTACAACGCGAGCTTGATCTACAACATAATTTGCAAAGACAATTCAGACTATATTCATGATAATTAGTTCAGTTAATCAAATTACTAATGAACTCCCACTTAAATCAACATCCCTCAAGTTGTCTGAGTGATACATGATACAAATCAACTAACCCATGTCCGATCATCACATTAGATGGGGTATCATCAATGATGAACATCTCCATGTTGATCATATCTACTATATGACTCATGTTTGACCTTTCGGTCTCCTGTGTTCCGAGGCCATGTCTGTACATGCTAGGCTCGTCAAGTTTAACCCTGCTACTTCTTGAGCTTGCGTTGGTTTTTCCCTTGAAGAGGAAAGGGTGATGCAGCAAAGTAGAGATAAGTATTTCCATCAGTTTGAGAACCAAGGTATCAATCCAGTAGGAGGAACACACAAGTCACCAATCATTGCACCTACACAAACAAACAAATACTTGCACCCAACGCGATAAAGGGGTTGTCAATCCATTCACGGTTACTTGCAAGGATGAGATCTGATAGAGATAGGTATAAAAGATAAATAAAAGTGCAAAATAAAGTAAAGGTAAATAAATTGCAGCAAGGTATTTTTGGGTTTTTGGTTTTATAGATCTGAAAATAATATGGTAAAAATAGACCTGGGGGCCATAGTTTTCACTAGAGGCTTCTCTCTTGAAAGAACGCATACGGTGGGTAAACAAATTACTGTTGAGCAATTGATAGAAAAGCAAATAATTATGACGATATCTAAGGCAATGATCATGAGTATAGGCATAACGTCCGTGACAAGTAGACCGACTCCTGCCTGCATCTACTACTATTACTCCACACATCGACCGCTATCCAGCATGCATCTAGTGTATTAAGTTAACAAGAACGGAGTAACGCCTTAAGCAATATGACATGATGTAGAGGGATACATCCAATCAATATGAACAAACCCCAGCTTTTTATCCTTAATGGCAACAATACAAATACGTGTCATGTCCCTGATGCGGCTTGAAACTGCGTCGGTATTTCCCCAAAGAGGAAGGGATGATGCAGTACAACTACGGTAGGTATTTCCCTCAGTTATGAAACCAAGGTATCAATCCAGTAGGATAACCAAGCAACACTATGTAAACGGTACCTACACACAAAGAACAAATCCTTGCAACCCAACGCGTAAGAGGGGTTGTCAATCCCTCCTCGGTAAAAAGATAGATTGGTTTGTATGTGTTTGGAAAAATAGATCTGAATAAAACATGAAATAAAAGATGCAAATAAAAAGTGCAACAAAGTATTTTTGGGTTTTTGGAATAATAGATATGAAAACAAATGCGGTGAAAAATATATCAGAAAGCAATATGATAAAAGATAGACCCGGGGGCCGTAGATTTCACAAGTGGCTTCTCTCGAGAAAATAGCACACGGTGGGTAAACAAATTACTATTGGGCAATTGATAGAAGATTGAATAATTATGACGATATCCAAGGCAATGATCAATATATAGGCATCACGTCCAAGATTAGTAGACCGACTCCTGCCTGCATCTACTACTATTACTCCAGACAACGACCGCTATCCAGCATGCATCTAGTGTATTAAGTTCATGGAGAAACGGAGTAATGCAATAAGAATGATGACATGATGTAGACAAGATTTATTCATGTAGGAATATATTCCATCTTGTTATCCTTAATAGCAATGATACATGCGTGCCTCGCTACCCCTTCTATCACTGGGTGAGGACACCGTAAGATCAAACCCATCACAAAGCACCTCTTCCCATGGCAAGAAAAATCGATCTAGTTGGCCTAACTAAACTAGAGATTCGAAGAAGAAATACGAGGTTATAAATAATCATGCATATAAGAGATCAAAGAAACTCAAATAATATTCATGGATATAGATCTGATCATAAACTCAAAGTTCATCGGATCCCAACAAACACACCGCAAAAAGGTTTACATCAAATAGATCTCCAAGAGACCATTGTATTGAGAATCAAAAAGAGAGAATAAGCCATCTAGCTACTGCCTACGGACCCTTAGGTCTATGGTGGACTACTCACGCATCATCGGAGGGGCACCAATGAGGATGATGAACCCCTCCATGATGGTGTTAGATTGGATCTCATGGTTCTGGAACTTGCGGCGGTTGGAATTGTGTTTCGTCTGCTCCCCTAGGGTTTCTGGAATATTTGGGAATTTATAGGGTGAAGAGGCAGTGCAGGAGACCTCCGTGGGCCCCATGATACATCAGGGCATCCCAGGGGCCTCTGGCACGCCCTGGTGTATCGTGGGCCCCATGGGCCTCCTCCCAGGTGCTTCCTTGGCTCCCAAGTTATCTTCTAGTCCAAAAAAAATCTCCAAAAAGTTTCGCTGCGTTTGGACTCCGTTTGGTATTGATATTCTGCGAAGTAAAAAACAAGCAAAAAACAGCAACTGGCACTAGGCACTATGTCAATAGGTTAGTCCCAAAAAATGATATAAAGTTGCTATAAAATGATTTTAAAACATCCAAGAATGATAATATAATAGCATGGAACAATAAAAAATTATAGATACGTTGGAGACGTATTAGCATCCCCAAGATTAATTCCTGCTCGTCCTCGAGTAGGTGTATGATAAAAACAGAATTTTTGACGTGGAATGTTGCCTAACATGTTCATCACATTTTGTTTTCTTTTGTAGCATGGACATTTGGACTTTTAGATGGTTCAAAGCAATAGTCTATATTTGACATGATAACTTCAATACTCAAGCATATCATTAAGCAACCATGTCTTTCAAAATATCAACACTAAAGAAAGTTATCCCTAGCCCATCATGCTCAATCATTGATACATTCATGAAACACACTAGAATATTAGCTACATCCAATGCACAAGTATGGTCATAGTGCTCCCTAGTTGGCGCTTTATAAGAGAAGATGGAGACTCAAATAAAACTAAAAATTGCATAAAGTAAATAGATAGGCCCTTCGTAGAGGGAAGTAGAGATTTGTAGAGGTGCCAGAGCACAAGGGTTAAATTGAGAGATAGAATATTTTGAGAGGCATGCTTTTCCCGTCAATGAAAACGACCGAGTAATTCCCAACACTTTCCATGCTAGATATATCATAGGCGGTTCCCAAACATAGAATAAAGTTTATTCCTTTTTCCACCATACTTTCACACTCCACGGCTAGCCGTATCCACGGGTACCATCCATACTAACACTTTCCAAGGAATTTATTATTTGACAACATAAAGTAAATTTCTTTTTCATTTCGGACTGGGCATCCCTATTACCGCCATACTCTCGTGCAATGACAAGTGAATAAACACTCATCTTGAGAATAACACATCTAGCATGGAAAATATTGGCCACCCCCTGTCGCTTACTGAGCGGTACGGGCACACAAAAGGAAATTCATTTTGAAAAATTAGAGTTGGCACATACAAATTTACTTAGAACGGCATGGAAATACCACATATCGGTAGGTATGGTGGACTCATATGGCAAAGTGGGTTTAAGGATTTCAGATGCACAAGTAGTATTTCTACTTAGTACAAGTGGAGGCTAGCAAAAAGATTGAGAAGCAACCAACCAAGAAACGAAAATTTACATAAGCGAGCATTGAGCATAACTAACACCGAATAATGCACCACAAGTAGGATGTAATTTCATTGCATAACTATTGACTTTCGTGCTTGCATAGGGAATCACAAACCTTAACACCAATATTCTTACTAAAACATAATTACTCACCAACATGACTCATATATTACTATCATCATATCTCAAAACTATTACAAAGAATCAAGTTTATTTTGTCCAATGATCTTCATGAAAGTTTTTATTATATCCCTCTTGAATATCTATCACTTTGGGACTAATTTCATATATTGCAATTGCTTTTGACAAGCTCAAACAAATTTAAGTGAAGAACATGAGCATAAAAATTTTCATCTCTCAAAATAATATAAGTGAAGCATGAGAGAATTTCTTCAAAATTTTACTAACTCTCAATCAAATCTAAGTGAAGCATGAGAGGATTTCTTCAAAAATTTACTAACTCTCAAATTAATATAAGTGACACATGAGAGTATTTCTTCAAAAATAATAAAGCACACCGTGCTCAAAAAGATATAAGTGAAGCACTAGAGCAATTCCATAGCTCAGAAAATTTAAGTGAAGATATACAACAATTCTAACAAATCATAGCATAATTTTGGCTCTCTCAAATAGGTGTGTCCAGCAAGGATACTTGTGACAAACTAAAAAGCATAACAAGCAAAGACTCATATAATAGAAGACACTCCAAGCAAAACTCATGATATGTGACGAATAAAAATATAGCTCCAAATAAAATTACCGATGGTTGTTAGAAGAAAGAGGGGATGCCTTTCGGGGCATCCCCAAGCTTAGTTGCTTGGTTCTCCATGAATATTAACTTGGGGTGTCATGGGGCATCCCCAATCTTAGGCTCTTGACACTCCTTATTCCTTCATCCATCATGATCTCACCCAAAACTTGAAAACTTCAATCACATAAAACTTAACAAAACCTTCGTGAGATCCGTTAGTATAAGAAAATCAATCTTTAATTTAAGTACTGTTGCAAACCCATTAAAATTTTGTAATTGCATTATATCTACTGTATTCTAAATTTACCATGGCTTATACCCCCCGATACAATCCATAGATTCATCAAAATAAGCACACAATGCAAAGAAAACAGAATCTATCAAAAACAGAACAGTCTGTAAAGATGCGAATTGTTCTCATACTGCTGTAACTCCAAAATGTCTAAAATATTAGGAAAACAGAGGAAATTTGTATATCAATCTCATGTACAAAATTCAGAATTTTTCGTTGCTTCTTTGAATTTAAACAATTCTGTTACAGGACGCAAAAGTTTCTATTTTTCAACAGGATCAAATCAACTATCACCAAAGCTATCCCAAAGGCTTTACATGGCAAAAACAGTAATTAAAACATAAAAAACACAATCATAACAGAGGCATAATTGTGCAAACACTCAAGAACAGAAAGAAAAAAGCAAAAATAAATTTTATTCATTGGGTTGCCTCCCAACAAGCACTATCGTTTTATGCCCCTAGCTAGGCATAATGCATAGATTCAAGTATTGTCATCGTTAGTTTTTGATCCATAGGATGCCTGTTGGGGAAATGACACCTATGGGACCCTTCTATAGTTGGCAGGGAAAGAGGAGTGTACAAAGAGCAGATCTAATGATCAACACGATGAATTTTTACCCAGGTTCGGGCCGCTGAGAAGCGTAAAACCCTAGTCCTGCTTTGAGTGTATATTGAGTGTTCTTGAGCTTCGGCTAGCTACTACGCATGCAAACTAGGTCGGAAAGTCCAAAAGTCCATCCCTGTATCGCCTTGGGCCTTCTTTTATACCAAGGGGCTACCACAGTGGCGTACAGGCATACACGAGGTGTAAAGTAGCTACAGTGTACGTGCTTATCACTAGCGTCTTAGGACAAGTGCATTAAATGCGCTGCTTACGTGCCCTCTAACTTTATCGGGAACGGAAATAGAGCCCGTCCCATCCGTCGCTGCCTCACTCTATCTTGACACGCATCCAAGGTGACGCGACATGCAGCACCAAGCTGACTGGCTAGCCGCTGCGCTGGAGCGGTGGCAGGATCTTCACGAAGATCTGCATGCCACCACGCAGGTGCTTGCCTGGTTGGCTGGCTAATTGCTGTGCCGGGGCGGTGGCAGGGCGGCGGAGCCTTGTCGCGTGTGAGCATTGCCGTGGCCTCACAATCGTCCCCGACAAGAGTCTTGCCGGGGCCTCGCAGTCGTCCCCGGCAAGAACCTTGCTGGGAACTTCGCCTTCTAGTCTTTAAGAAGATCTGCATGCCACCAGTCTTCACAAAGATCTGCATGCTACTACGCATGTGCCCTTGAGTCTTGGTCTTGACATTGTCGATGGTGTCACAGCTCTCAACCTCAAGGGTGGTGGCCTTGTCAGCGCTCGCAAGCCGTCCCGGCAAGGATCTTGCCGGGGCTTCGCAAGCCACAATGGCAAGGATCTTGCCGGGGGACCAGCTTGCCTTCTGCTCTCTGGTTACTGGCTTGGATGCCGCCTTGGTCATCTTGTATTTTGCCTCCAACTGCCCCTGCCAAGCCTCGCCGCAGGTGCGGCTGCAACTGCCCGTGCACAAGTAAGGGGTACCAAAGGGCCCAAACTTTAGTACAGCGACAGGAGCCCCCGGGCCTGGGCCATACACGAGTGCGAAGCGTCGTTGGGCCAGGCCCAAACAGTGCGCGGGCTCGCGTGGCAGGGATTAACTGCTGTAATCATCTCGTCTGTTGCGCTTCCCCATGATCCGCATTGAGTGCGCGACGTGGGGGTCATGCGTGGAACGGTCTCAGCACGCCTGCGAAAACGCCTTCACATCGAACAGTAAAGAGGCAGCCCCGCGCCTTCCCCATAAAAAGAGGAATCCGCAGGGGCGCTGCTCATTTACCCCCTTTCCCTTTCCCAATCTAGGAACCGCCGTCTTCTTCTTCTTCCTTGAGCCGAGACCAGAGCTTCCTCCTCCGTCCGCCGCCGCCGCGCCCTCACCACTCTCGATCCCCCGCCCTCCCTTGGCTGCAATTGCACCCAAAACGAGCAAGGGCAAGGGAGCGTCCAAGGAGAGCGAGGGAGAAGAGGTGCCGGAGAGCGAGCTGGTGAAGATGCGAAGGGAGCACGTCGTCTTCGCCCCGACGCTCGACGCGCGCGCGCTCAGGGACCGGTACCTGTGCATGTGGGGGAGAGAGACGATGGGGCATCCTGCCACCCGCGTCATCCCTGCTTCTTGCGCCGTGCCTGCCCCAGATAAATTCCCTTTCTTCATTGATTACTTCTACTACGGGCTCTGCCCCCCATTTTCGGATTTCTTCATCGACATCATGTACACCTTCGGCCTCCATCTTTTGGATTTCACGCCGAACGCCGTCGCGTGTATGGCCATCTTCGCCCACCTCTGCGAGAACTTCATCGGGGTGGTCCCCAATACGGCGCTCTTCCGCCACTACTTCGTCCCTCGCATCCAGCCAGGAGGGGCTCTTTCTGGCTGCGTCACCTGGATCCCGAGGGCCTTGAGCAAGAATACGTACCCGAAGGGGACCCCTAAGGATAAGTGGGATGAATGGCGGGGCAAGTGGTGCTGGATCGTGGATAAAGACCCGCAGCCGTTCTGTATGCCCGGCAGACGAAATTGGTCCGTGGCGGCAACTGGGGCGACCTCGATCCCCAAGACGGGAAGCTCATAGTTGCAACCACCAGAATTCATCGCCTCAAAGCCGCCTCGCTCACGCTCCAGATGGTTGGGGCCGACTTCCTCCGCCGCCGCATCGCCCCTTTGCATAACAAGGGGAGGCCAGCTTCGGAGTTCCGGAATGCGGCAGACATCATGAGGCTACGCCCCGGCCTGAATCGCAACTTTACAATGATGCAGCACGCGGCTCTTTGCCAAAAGCTGTTCCAGCTCAAGGCCGACAAGACTAGCAAGGCCGACAAGACCGACAAGCCATTCAGGTTGCCGGCGGGGGTGATCCCCTTGTGCAACAACTCCGCCCTGACCTCAATCATCGCCATTATGCTGGTGTTCAATGCCCATGGCCTTGATAAGACCTGGGCCGAGCCAGACGCGGAGCGGGTGCAGGAGTTCTTCGACAACTTGTCGGAGAGGGACGTCCGGGAAGAGACGCAGCTCATCCGCCCCACCACCGACGAAGAGGTGGCGTACATCGCCAGCAGAGCGGAAGAGGTAGCCCTTGTCGAGGAGGCCGGCAGCGTCGGCTTCATGGAGGATGAGGCCAGTGCAGAAGAGGATCTTGTCGAGCGGGAGGATCCCACCAGAGAGCACAGCGGCGCGGGCGCCGGGGTCCTCTTGCTGGAGAGGCGGCCGAGGAGACGGCCGAAGAGACAGCTAAAGAGGAGCCCCCAGCCCAAGGGAAGAAACATGTCCTTCGGTGAGCCATCTCCGGCGAGCCAGTCCACCAGGCCTCTTCGCACAAAGAGGGCCCCGGCAAGGGAGCGGCTGGCAAGTACGTGCAGCGGCAAGAGGCCCAGCCGCAACCTGTGCGCCATACGAGACGCACGGCCGCGACAACAAAGGAAAAAGCGGTCGCTGCCTCCACCACGGCCAAGCGGCCCAGGCCTCCATCCCCCCCCCCTTCGCACGGACACCATACCAGAGGCCGAATTCGACCTCTCTTCTTTCAGCCTAAGGAGGGAGGAGAGGCCAGAAGAAGAAGATGTAGATGAGTAAGCATCTTGCGGCATTCTTCATCCCCTTAGCCTTTCTTTTGATTATCTTATCTCATTTGATCTTGTTTTGGCCTGCCCCCGCAGAGACACGGAGACATTGGCGCAAAGGATGGCAAAGAAGGCCAAGACCTCGACGGGCGATGAGCCCCCGGCAAGCACTTCAAGCGTGCCGGAGACGATCACGATCAGCCAGGATCCCAGCCCACGACGCAGCCCCCGACTCAGCCCCCAGCGTGAGCCCGTTACTCACTTTCCACTTGCGAGTGTCGGGGTGTGTATCTTTACTGCTAACCTTGCCGGGTTCGCAGGAGAGGAACAGCGACAGGAGGAGCCGCTGAGGGCCACCCCCGACATGCCGCCCCCGTCAACCACACCGCCCAGGGGCGGGTCCCTGGCAAGGGCTTCCACCGTCGAGCCCACGCGTGTGGAGGAAGAACCGGTGAGCACAGGCGCCGGCAGCTCCATCCTGGCAATGAGTGTTGTCGGGGAGGGGACCGCCCCTCCACCGCTTGTCACAGGTAAACCGCCTGCTTCCTGGCCTTTGTCACTTTTCTAGTGCGATCTTTTTCTCTTTTTCTTGTTGGCTTTGAGCTTCAATCTGGGTTTCATCTTATTTCTTTTCCTTGGCTTTCAGATCCCCCCACGGTGGATCAAATGGATATCGACACCACCATCGAGGCCGCCAAGGTTGCTGCCGACGAGGCCGCCAAGGGGTCTGCTGGGGAGGCCGGCAAGGAGACCGGCGACCGTACTAACGGCATCCCTGCCGCAGGAGCGCCTGGCGCTACATCGGTCCCGGAGTCCTCTGTGAAGGAAATATGCCCTAGAGGCAATAATAAAGTTGCTATTTATATTTCCTTATATCATGATAAATGTTTATTATTCATGCTAGAATTGTATTAACCGGAAACTTGATACATGTGTGGATACATAGACAAAACACAGTGTCCCTAGTAAGCCTCTACTAGACTAGCTCGTTAATCAAAGATGGTTAAGTTTCCTAACCATAGACATGAGTTGTCATTTGATGAACGGGATCACATCATTAGGAGAATGATGTGATGGACAAGACCCATCCGTTAGCTTAGCATTATGATCGTTAAGTTTTATTGCTATTGCTTTCTTCATGACTTATACATATTCCTTTGACTATGAGATTATGCAACTCTCGAATACCGGAGGAACACCTTGTGTGCTATCAAATGTCACAACGTAACTGGGTGATTATAAAGATGCTCTACAGGTGTCTCCGAAGGTGTTTGTTGGGTTGGCATAGATCGAGATTAGGATTTGTCACTCCGAGTATCGGAGAGGTATCTCTGGGCCCTCTCGGTAATGCACATCGTGATAAGCCTTGCAAGCAATGTGACTAATGAGTTAGTTACGGGATGATGCATTAAGGAACGAGTAAAGAGACTTGCCGGTAATGAGATTGAACTAGGTATGAAGATACCGACGATCGAATCTCGGGCAATTAACATACCGATGACTAAGGGAATGACGTATGTTGTCATTGCGGTTTGACCGATAAAGATCTTCGTAGAATATGTAGGAACCAATATGAGCATCCAGGTTCCGCTATTGGTTATTGACCGGAGATGTGTCTCAGTCATGTCTACATAGTTCTCGAACCCGTAGGGTCCGCACGCTTAACGTTCGATGACGATTTGTATTATGAGTTATGTGTTTTGGTGACCGAAGATTGTTTGGAGTCCCGGATAAGATCACGGACATGACGAGGAGTCTCGAAATGGTCGATAGGTAAAGATTGATATATTGGACGATAGTATTCGGACTCCGGAATGGTTCCGGATCGTTTCGGGTATTTTTCGGAGTACCGGGAGGTTACCGGAATCCCCCGAGGAAAGTAATGGGCCAACATGGGCCATAGGGGAGAGAGAGGGCAGCCCACAAGGGGTGGCGCATGCCCCCCCCCCATGGGCAGTCCGAATTGGACTAGGGGAGGGGGCGCGGCCCCCCTTTCCCTCTCCCTCTCCTTCCCTCTTTCCACCTCCATGAGAAGGAAAAAAAGGGGGGGGGGGCGAATCCTACTAGGTTTGGAGTCCTAGTATGACTCCCCCCCCATGGCACGCCCCCCTTGGCCGGCCTCCTCCCTCTCCTCCTTTATATACGGGGACAGGGGGCACCCCAAAGCACATCAATTGTTCTCTTAGCCGTGTGCGGTGCCCCCCTCCATAGTTTACTCCTCCGGTCATAGCGTCATAGTGCTTAGGCGAAGCCCTGCGTGGATCACATCACCATCACCATCACCACGCCGTCGTGCTGACGAAACTCTCCCTCAACCCTCTGCTGGATCAAGAGTTCGAGGGACGTCATCGAGCTGAACATGTGCTGAACTCAGAGGTGACGTACGTTCGGTCCTTGATCGGTTGGATCGTGAAGACGTTTGACTACATCAACCGCGTTAACGTAACGCTTCCGCTTTCGGTCTACGAGGGTACATGGACACACTCTCCCCCTCTCGTTGCTATGCATCTCCTAGATAGATCTTGCGTGAGCGTAGGAATTTTTTTGAAATTGCATGCTCCGTTCCCCTACAGTGGCATCCCAGCCAGGTCTATGCGTAGATGATTTGCACGAGTAGAACACAAAGAGTTGTGGGCGATGATAGTCATACTGCTTACCACCAATGTCTTATTTTGATTCAGCGGTATTGTTGGATGAAGTGACCCGAACCAAACTTACATGACCACATTCATGAGACCGGTTCCACCGACAGGCATGCAACTTGTTTTGCATAAAGGTGGCTGGCGGGTGTCTGTTTCTCCAACTTTAGTTGAATCGAATTTGACTACGGCCGGTCCTTGTTGAAGGTTAAAACAGCAAACTTGATGAAATATCATTGTGGTTTTGATGCATAGGTAAGAACGGTTCTTACTAGAAGCCCGTAGCAGCCACGTAAAACTTGCAACAACAAAGTAGAGGACGTCTAACTTGTTTTTGCAGGGCATGTTGTGATGTGATATGGTCAAGACATGATGTGATATACGTTATTGTATGAGATGATCATGTTTTGTAAAAGTTATCGGTAACTGGCAGGAGCCTTATGGTTGTCGCTTTATTGTATGAAATGCAATCGCCATGTAATTGCTTTACTTTATCACTATGCGTTAGCGATAGTTGTAGAAGCAATAGTTGGCGAGACAACAACGATGCTACGATGAAGATCAAGGTGTCATGCTGGTGACGATGGAGATCATGACGGTGCTTTGGAGATGGAGATCAAAGGCACAAGATGATGATGGCCATATCATGTCACATATTTTGGTTGCATGTGATGTTTATCTTTTATGCATCTTATTTTGCTTAGTACGGCGGTAGCATTATAAGATGACCCCTAACTAAAATTTCAAGGTATAAGTGTTCTCCCTGAGTATGCACCGTTGCGACAGTTCATCATGCCGAGACACCACGTGATGATCGGGTGTGATAAGCTCTACATTCACATACAACGGGTGCAAGACAGTTTTGCACGTGCAGAATACTCGGGTTAAACTTGACAAGCCTAGCATGTACAGACCTGGCCTCGAAACACTGGAGACCGAAACGTCGAACGTGAATCATAGAGTAGATATGATCAACATAGAGATGTTCACCATTGAAAACTACTCCATCTCACGTGATGATCGGACATGGTTTAGTTGATTTGGATCACGTGATCATTTAGATGACTCGAGGGATATCTATCTAAGTGGGAGTTCTTAAGTAATATGATTAATTGAACTTAATTTATCATGAACTTAGTCCTGATAGTTTTTGCCTATCTATGTTGTAGATCAATGGCCCGTTCTACCGTTCCCTTGAATTTTAATGCGTTCCTAGAGAAAGCTAAGTTGAAAGATGATGGTAGCAACTACACGGACTGGGTCCGTAACTTGAGGATTATCCTCATTGCTGCACAGAAGAATTATGTCCTTGATGCACCGCTGGGTGAAAGGCCTGCTACAGGAGCAGATGCTGACGTTATGAACGTCTGGCAAGCTCGATCTGATGACTACTCGATAGTTCAGTGTGCCATGCTTTACGGCTTAGAATCGGGACTTCAAAGACATTTTGAACGTCATGGACCATATGAGATGTTCCAGGAATTGAAGTTAATATTTCAAGCAAATGCCCAAGTTGAGAGATATGAAGTCTCCAACAAGTTCTATAGCTGCAAGATGGAGGAGAACAGTTCTGTCAGTGAACACATACTCAGAATGTCTGGGTACCATAACCACTTGACTTAGCGGGGAGTTAATCTTCCGGATGATAGTGTTATTGACAGAGTTCTTCAATCACTGCCACCAAGCTATAAAGGCTTCGTGATGAACTATAATATGCAAGGGATGGAGAAGAGTATTCCCGAGCTCTTCGCTATGCTCAAAGCAGCGGAGGTAGAAATCAAGAAGGAGCATCAAGTGTTGATGGCTAACAAGACCACTAGTTTCAAGAAAAAGGGCAAAGGAAAGAAGGGGAACTTCAAGAAGAATGGCAAGCAAGTTGCCACTCCCGGGAAGAAGCCCAAGTCTAGACCTAAGCCTGAAACTGAGTGCTTCTACTGCAAAGGGATTGGTCACTGGAAGCAGAACTGCCCCAAGTATTTGGCGGATAAGAAGGATGGCAAAGTGAACAAAGGTATATTTGATATACATGTTATTGATGTGTACCTTACTAATGCTCGTAGTAGTGCCTGGGTATTTGATACCGGTTCGGTTGCTCATATTTGTAACTCAAAACAGGAGCTACGGATTAAACGAAGATTGGCTAAGGACGAGGTGACGATGCGCGTCGGGAATGGTTCCAAGGTCGATGTGATCGCCTTCGGCACGCTACCTCTACATCTACCTTCGGGATTAGTTTTAGACCTGAATAATTGTTATTTGGTGCCAGGTTGAGCATGAACATTATATCTGGATCTTGTTTAATGCGAGATGGTTATTCATTTAAATAAGAGAATAATGGTTGTTCTATTTATATGAGTAATATCTTTTATGGTCATGCACCCTTGAAGAGTGGTCTATTTTTGTTGAATCTCGATCGTGGTGATACACATATTCATAATATTGATGCCAAAAGATGCAACGTTGATAATGATAGTGCAACATATTTGTGGCACTGCCGTTTAGGTCATATTGGTGTAAAGCGCATGAAGAAACTCCATTCAGATGGACTTTTGGAATCACTTGATTATGAATCATTTGATGCTTGCGAACCATGCCTCATGGGCAAGATGACTAAGACTCCGTTCTCTGAAACAATGGAGTGAGCCAGTGACTTATTGGAAATAATACATACCGATGTATGCGGTCCGATGAGTGTTGAGGCTCGCGGTGAGTATCGTTATTTTCTGACCTTCACAGATGATTTGAGCAGATATGGGTATATCTACTTGATGAAACACAAGTCTGAAACATTTGAAAAGTTCAAAGAATTTCAGACTGAAGTGGAGAATCATCGTAACAAGAAAATAAAGTTTCTACGATCTGATCGCGGAGGCGAATATTTGAGTTACGAGTTTGGCCTTCATTTAAAACAATGTGGAATAGTTTCACAACTCACGCCACCTGGAACACCACAGCGTAATGGTATGTCCGAACGTCTTAACCGTACTTTATTAGATATGGTGCGATCTATGATGTCTCTTACCGATTTACCACTATCGTTTTGGGGTTATGCATTAGAGACAGCTGCATTCATGTTAAATAGGGCACCATCTATATCCGTTGAGACGACATTGTATGAACTGTGGTTTGGCAAGAAACCTAAGTTGTCATTTCTTAAAGTTTGGGGTTGCGATGCTTATGTGAAAAAGCTTCAGCCTGATAAGCTCGAACCCAAATCAGAGAAGTGCATCTTCATAGGATACCCAAAAGAAACTGTTGGGTACACCTTCTATCACATATCCGAAGGCAAGATCTTTGTTGCTAAGAATGGATCCTTTCTAGAGAAGGAGTTTCTCTCGAAAGAAGTGAGTGTGAGGAAAGTAGAACTTGATGAGGTAATTGTACCTTCTCTCGAATTGGAAAATAGCTCATCACATAAAACAGTTCCCGTGATGCCTACACCAATTAGTGAGGAAGCTAATGATGATGATCATGAAACTTCAGATCAAGTTACTACCGAACCTCGTAGGTCAACCAGAGTACGTTCCGCATCAGAGTGGTACGGTAATCCTGTTCTGGAAGTCATGTTACTAGACCATGACGAACGTACGAACTATGAGGAAGCGATGATGAGCCCAGATTCCGCGAAATGGCTTGAGGCCATGAAATCTGAGATGGGATCCATGTATGAGAACAAAGTGTGGACTTTGGTTGACTTGCCCGATGATCGGCAAGCCATAGAGAATAAATGGATCTTCAAGAAGACTGACGCTGATGGTAATGTTACTGTCTACAAAGCTCGACTTGTTGCAAAAGGTTTTTGACAAGTTCAAGGAGTTGACTACGATGAGACCTTCTCACCCGTAGCGATGCTTAAGTCTGTCCGAATCATGTTAGCAATTGCCACATTTTATGATTATGAAATCTGGCAAATGGACATCAAAACTGCATTCCTTAATGGATTTCTTAAAGAAGAGTTGTATATGATGCAACCAGAAGGTTTGGTCGACCCTAAAGGTGCTAACAAAGTGTGCAAGCTCCAGCGATCCATTTATGGACTGGTGCAAGCATCTCGGAGTTGGAATATATGCTTTGATAGTGTGATCAAAGCATATGGTTTTGATACAGACTTTTGGAGAAGCCTGTATTTTCAAGAAAGTGAGTGGGAGCTTTGTAGCATTTCTAATATTATATGTGGATGACATATTGTTGATTGGAAATGACATAGAATTTCTGGATAGCATAAAAGGATACTTGATTAAGAATTTTTCAATGAAAGACCTCGGTGAAGCTGCTTATATATTGGGCATCAAGATCTATAGGGATAGATCGAGACGCTTAATAGGACTTTCACAAAGCACATACCTTGATAAAGTTTTGAAGAAGTTCAAAATGGATCAGTCAAAGAAAGGGTTCTTGCCTGTGTTGCAAGGTGTGAAGTTGAGTAAGACTCAATGCCCGACCACTGCAGAAGATAGAGAGAAAATGAAAGTCATTCCCTATGCTTCAGCCATAGGTTCTATCATGTATGCTATGCTGTGTACCAGACCTGATGTGTGCCTTGCCATAAGTTTGGCAGGGAGGTACCAAAGTAATCCAGGAGTGGATCACTGGACAGCGGTCAAGAACATCCTGAAATACCTGAAAAGGACTAAGGATATGTCGATGCTAGCTTTGACACTGATCCGGATGACTCTAAGTCACAAACCGGATATGTATTTATATTGAATGGTGGAGCTGTTAGTTGGTGCAGTTCCAAGCAAAGCGTCGTGGCGGGATCTACGTGTGAAGCGGAGTACATAGCTGCTTCGGAAGCAGCGAATGAAGGAGTCTGGATGAAGGAGTTCATATCCGATCTAGGTGTAATACCTAGTGCATCGGGTCCAATGAAAATCTTTTGTGACAATACTGGAGCAATTGCCTTGGCGAAGGAATCTAGATTTCACAAAAGAACCAAACACATCAAGAGATGCTTCAACTACATCCATGATCAAATAAATGAGGGAGACATAGAGATTTACAAAATACATACGGATCTGAATGTGGCAGACCCATTGACTAAGCCTCTTCCACGAGCAAAACATGATCAGCACCAAGACTCCATGGGTGTTAGAATCATTACTATGTAATCTAGATTATTGACTCTAGTGCAAGTGGGAGACTGAAGGAAATATGCCCTAGAGGCAATAATAAAGTTGTTATTTATATTTCCTTATATCATGATAAATGTTTATTATTCATGCTAGAATTGTATTAACCGGAAACTTGATACATGTGTGGATACATAGACAAAACACAGTTTCCCTAGTAAGCCTCTACTAGACTAGCTCGTTAATCAAAGATGGTTAAGTTTCCTAACCATATACATGAGTTGTCATTTGATGAACGGGATCACATCATTAGGAGAATGATGTGATGGACAAGATCCATCCGTTAGCTTAGCATTATGATCGTTAAGTTTTATTGCTATTGCTTTCTTCATGACTTATACATATTCCTTTGACTATGAGATTATGCAACTCTCGAATACCAGAGGAATACCTTGTGTGATATCAAACGTCACAACGTAACTGGATTATTGTAAAGATGCTCTACAGGTGTCTCCGAAGGTGTTTGTTGGGTTGGCATAGATCGAGATTAGGATTTGTCACTCCGAGTATCGGAGAGGTATCTCTGGGCCCTCTCGGTAGTGCACATCGTGATAAGCCTTGCAAGCAATGTGACTAATGAGTTAGTTACGGGATGATGCATTAAGGAACGAGTAAAGAGACTTGCCGGTAATGAGATTGAACTAGGTATGAAGATACCGACGATCGAATCTCGGGCAATTAACATACCGATGACAAAGGGAATGACGTATGTTGTCATTGCGGTTTGACCGATAAAGATCTTCGTAGAATATGTAGGAACCAATATGAGCATCCAGGTTCCGCTATTGGTTATTGACCGGAGATGTGTCTCGGTCATGTCTACATAGTTCTTGAACCCGTAGGGTCCGCACGCTTAACGTTCGATGACGATTTGTATTATGAGTTATGTGTTTTGGTGACCGAAGATTGTTTGGAGTCCCGGATAAGATCACGGACATGACGAGGAGTCTCGAAATGGTCGATAGGTAAAGATTGATATATTGGACGATAGTATTCGGACTCCGGAATGGTTCCGGATCATTTCGGGTATTTTTCGGAGTACCGGGAGGTTACCGGAACCCCCCGGGGAAAGTAATGGGCCAACATGGGCCATAGGGGAGAGAGAGGGCAGCCCACAAGGGGTGGTGCGCCCCCCCATGGGCAGTCCAAATTGGACTAGGGGAGGGGGCGCGGCCCCCCTTTCCCTCTCCCTCTCCCTCTCCTTCCCTCTTTCCACCTCCATGAGAAGGAAAAAAGGGGGGGCGAATCCTTCTAGGTTTGGAGTTCTAGTAGGACTCCCCCCCCCATGGCGCGCCCCCCTTGGCCGGCCTCCTCCCTCTCCTCCTTTATATACAGGGTAGGGGGCACCCCAAAGCACATCAATTGTTCTCTTAGCCGTGTGCGGTGCCCCCCTCCATAGTTTACTCCTCCGGTCATGGCGTCGTAGTGCTTAGGCGAAGCCCTGCGCGGATCACATCACCATCACCGTCACCACGCCGTCGTTCTGAAAAAACTCTCCCTCGACCCTCTGCTGGATCAAGAGTTCGAGGGACGTCATCGAGCTGAACATGTGCTGAACTCAGAGGTGCCGTACGTTCGGTACTTGATCGGTTGGATCGTGAAGACGTTCGACTACATCAACCGCATTAACCTAACGCTTCTACTTTCGGTCTACGAGGGTACATGGACACACTCTCCCCCTCTCATTGCTATGCATCTCCTAGATAGATCTTGCGTGAGCGTAGGAATTTTTTTGAAATTGCATGCTCCGTTCCCCAACACTCTAGTGCCGGGGAGACGGTGGTCGAAGACCAACCGTCAACTTCCGAAGCCCCCACCTCAAATAGGTACCTGAAGATAGGCGAGGACCTGTTCGTCAGCATCCCGGGGACGGCAAGCACCGGAGCGCCATCCGAGTGGGAGGTTTTTGACGAAGAAGTCATTGCCACCGCTGGGCTCTAGGTTGTCGATGAGCCGAGCACCAGCAGCAGCAGTCCAAGGAGGACCAGCTCCTCCAAGCTATGAGCAGCAACTTTCAGAAGCTCCAGGCGCTTCACCGTGCCCGCAAGGAGAAACTGGACTCCAGGACGGTGGTTGTTGATGCGGCAGAGGCGGACTTCCAGAAGCGTGTCGAGCAGATGTAGATCTGGTTTGCCAAGGCCCGGCAGGAGCTGAAGAATAGCCAGGAGCAGCTAAGCGAGCGTTGGAACGAGCTTCTCCTGAAGCAGTCCGATGTTGAGAAGGCCCAGGAGGAGGCCGCCGTACAGGCCGCCAAGGACGACGCCAATCTAAGGGAGCGCCGCGTCCTGCTCGACGCCCAAGAAGAGGACCTTGCCGCTTGTGAAGAGGCGCTTGCCGCCAAGCTCCACGGCAAGGATGAAGAAATTGAGAAGCTTGTCGCACAGCGGACCCAGGAGCTAGAGTAGAAGCACAAGGACACACTTGACGCCCAGGTCCTGGATCACGCCGGCAAGTTGAAGGAGGCCGTCGACGCCGCTGAAGCCGCGGAGGCCGCCAAGAACGAGCTGGCTGGGAAGGTGGAGAAGTTGGAGGCGGAGCTGGAGAAGCACCGCAAGGAGGTCTTGACGCTGAAGAGCGACACAGACAAAACTGCCTACACCTTGGCGGAGCTGCAGGTCACCATATCTGACAAGACCAAACTGCTCTCCGAAGCCAACGACTCTATTGCCGATCTGAATCTGTAGCTGACCACGCTGAAGGAGTCCCTTGAGAGTAGCAGGACTCGTGAGAAGACCCTAGCTAAGGACCTCCAAGAGGAGAAGCAACTGCTTGAGAGCGTCGCTGCCACCTATAATGACTATGAGAAAGGCGTGAAGATCTGGACTGAGCGCCTTGTCGATGTCGCAGAGAGGCTCACAGCACAACTGTCCACCATGGGCCTGTCGACTTTTAGGTATTCCCATGAGGAGAGGGTGACTACGAGTGCCAGACTGACCATGTTCTTCGAGGCTATCCTTGATGACCTGAAGCTGCTCCACTCTAGCCGAGCAACCCAGCTGGCCAATGAATCCCGCAAGCTTTGCTGGGGCATCCTTCTCAAGGTGCTCACCAAGGTGGCGTACAGGAACCCTGGCCTCAACCTCACCAACGTGCTTGACAGCCTGCCGGAGGATGCAGACCGCAAGGCACTTGAAGAGCTCGTCATGCCCATCGTCGACATGGTTGACCACGTCAAGAGGGTGGAAGGCCAGCGCCGGGACTAGCCGCTTCGCTTCTCCTTGCCTCTATGAACTCGCGCCCAAGATAATTTATCTTAAGTTAGAACTGCGGCAACCATTGTTGTAATATAACTTGCTGTGTTTTGGATTGAATGCATGCTATCTTTCTCATCTGATCTCTCTTTGTATGGCATACACCCTACGCTTTACTGGGAAAAACTTACCGGTGCACGCACCCTTGCCGCGAGCGCTTTGAGGAACGGATCCTTAGCAGCCTACTGGGGGTGTCGCTGCTGGCAAGATACCTTGCCATTCTTAGCGCAACCACTTGAACTGTTGAGCGGACTCGAAACAGAGCAAAGGCATAACCAATCCTGACAAAGTTCCTTCGCGTGCAGGTTTTCCATACAAGAATCAAAATCGTTCGAGGAAAATAATCTCATATTTTAAAGAAAATCACTCAAGGTTTCACAACTTAGCTTTTTTGCTGTAGTACTCTTTCCCGCAAGATGCCACTTCGAACGTCGCCTGCTGGCGCCCACACTCTCTATCCCCCCCGTCAAACTTGTATGCGAGGGAACCTTTTGTCCTTTGAGAAAAAGAAAGAAGAGAAAATAGGAACATGGAACCTTGGCAGTTCATCAATACTTGCTGGAAACGAACGTAGTGCAATATCTTGGACAGGCATGCATATAAATAAACATGGAAATCAACAAGAACTATACATACTTAAACTTATTCAACTGCGCATAGGGTCTGCGCCTGGCTTTGTACATAGGGTTATATGCCTTGCCGGCAAGGCTAGTACAAAAGGGGGTTGCCGGGGGTCCCAGCAACCACGGCTCATGGGTAAAACTTGCGAAGATGTTCGATATTCCAGGAGTTGCTCACTGGAATGCCATATTCGGTCTCCAGGCGGACTGCGCCGGGCCTGGTGACTCGTATTACCCGATAAGGGCCTTCCCACCTTGGCGTCAACTTGTTGGAATTCTTGGCGGACTGAACGCGCCGAAGAACAAGGTTGCCTTCCTCAAGGCTTCGGGCATGAACCTTGCTGCTGTGGTAGCGGCGCAAGGCTTGCTGGTAGCGCGCGGCTCGCACAGCAGCCCGAAGACGATCTTCCTCAAGAAGCATAGCTTCATCTTGCTGCAACTGCTCTTGCTCAAGCTCATCATAAGCGAGCACTCGAGGTGACCCGTATATGAGTTCTGTGGGGAGAACTGCTTCCGCCCCGTATACCAGGGAGAAAGGTGTCTGGCTAGTGGCTCGACTTGGTGTCGTCCTGATTGACCAAAGAGATGCCGACAACTCATCAATCCAGTGTTTTCCGCACTTGTGTAGCCTGTCAAAAGTTCTTGTTCTGAGGCCCCGCAGCAATTCAGCATTTGCCCTTTCTGCCTGGCCGTTGCTCCTCGGATGAGCAACAGAAGCAAAACAGATTTTGCTGCCGAGGCCTTGGATATACTGCATGAAGGTGCGGCTTGTGAACTGTGTGCCATTGTCGGTGATGACTCTGTTTGGTACACCAAAACGGAAAACTAGTCCTTTGAAGAACTTGACGGCTGACTGTGCCATCACCTTTCTCACTGCTTCCAGTTCCGGCCACTTTGTGAACTTGTCGATTGCGACGTACAAGTACTCAAAGCCCCCGACAGCATGGGGAAAGGGGCCCAGTATATCGAGCCCCTTGACCGAAAATGGACAGGAAAGAGGGATCGTCTGAAGAGCTTGAGCTGGCTGATGGAGCTTCTTTGAATGGAACTGGCACGCTTCACACTTGGTTACTAGTGCAGTTGCATCCTAGAGAGCAGTGGGCCAAAAGAAACCTTGCCGGAATGCTTTGCCGGCAAGAGCTCTTGATCCTATGTGAGAGCCACATATGCCTCCATGTATCTCTGCCAACAGCTCCAGTCCGTCCTCCCGAGGAATGCACTTCAATTTCACGCCGTTCGGTCTTTTCCTGTACAGGACATCATCCACAAACTCGTACATGCTGGACCGACGGGCTACTTTCTCTGCTTCTTCCTGTTCCTCAAGGAGTTCCCCTGTTTGGAGGAACCGAATGGTGTGCTGTGCCCCTGCTGGAGCCTGGGGCTCGACGGCAAGGACTAAAGGCATGTCTTCTGCCGTGGGAGCAGTTGTCTCTACGGCAAGGGCTTGAGGCCCTACCGAAGCCTGTCGCCCCCCGGCAAGCTTGGCGTCGTCCCCGGCAACTTCCTTGCCGGTGGCTCCTGGGAGCTCGGCGGGAAAGTACTTGCCGAGGCTCAACTTCCTTCACTTATTCTGTCCTACCGATGGTTCAACGGATGGCTGATTTAGTTGGAGCACAAAAGTTCCTGGTTCCACAGGTAACTTGAGGGCAGCACATTTTGACAGGTCGTCAGCAATGTTGTTCTCTGCTCGAGGAACATGCTCTGCTTGCAGACCGTCAAAACGCTCCTCCAACTTCCTCACTTCATCTACGTAAGCTTCCATTAACGGGCTCTGATAATCTTTGTTAACCTACTTGACGACAAGCTGCGAATCACCTCTGACTATGAGCTTCGTAATTCCAAGGTCTGCCGCGATCCTGAGACCGGCAAGCAGTCCCTCAGACTCCGCAGTGTTGTTTGTTGATCTCTCCAGGGGAAAGTGCATCTGGACCACATACTTGAGGTGCTCTCCGGTGGGTGCAATAAGTAGCACACCAGCACCGGCGCCTTGCAGCGAGAAAGCCCCATCAAAGTACATAATCCAGTCGCGGCTCGTTTCCTTGCCGGGGAGAGTGGTCTCTTGAATTTCCTTGTCAGGTGTTGAGGTCCATTCTGCAATGAATTCCGCCAAGGCTCTGCTCTGAATCGTTGAAGTGCTTTCAAACCTGAGACCAAATCTTGACAGTTCCAACGCCCGCTCCACAATCCTTCCAGTTGCATCTTGGTTGTGCAAGATCCGTTGCAACGGGAAGCGAGTGATGACGGTGATCTCGTGTGCCTGAAAGTAGTGGCGCAGCTTCCTCGAGGCCATAAGAAGGCCGAAGAGCAACTTCTGTACACTAGAGTATCTTGATCTAGCCCCCTGCAAAGGGAGCTGACAAAATAAACTAGGTGTTGCACCATCTTCTTCTTCTGTGTCACTCCATTTGCTTGCGCAGATCCCGCCTTGCCGGCACCAGACTCTGCCGGGGGCCCTGCCTTGTCGGCACCAGAACCTGCCGGGGGTCCTGCCTTGCCAGCACTAAACCCTGCCGGGGAGAGCTCCGGCTCGTCATCCAATGGTCTTGCCACTGTCGCTGCTTCTTCATCAACTTCTCTCTACGCCACTAGCGCAGCACTGACCACTTGATTCGTTGCTGCTAGATACAGCAACAACAGCTCTTGTGGCTTAGGCGCGACTAGTGTTGGCGTAGAGGAGAGGTACCTCTTCAAATCTTGCAGCGCTGCCTCCGCTTCCGGAGTCCATTTCATTGGACCTGCCCTTTTCAAGATCTTGAAAAAGGGCAGGGCGCGTTCAGCAGATTTGGAGATGAACCTGCTCAGAGCAGCAACACAGCCAGCAAGTCGACGTACATCTTTGACTCGTCTTGGTGCTTCAATCTGCTCAATCGCTTTGATCTTGTCGGGGTTCGCCTCGATCCCACGCTGAGACACAAAGAACCCGAGAAGCTTGCCGGATGGGACGCCAAACACACACTTCTCAGGATTGAGCTTAAGATTGATCTTGCGCAAATTTGCAAATGTTTCTTCTAGATCTTGTATCAGTGTCGCCTTGTCCTTGGTTTTGACCACTATGTCATCCATATAAGCTTCCATATTTCTATGTAGCTGGGGCTCAAAACCGATCTGGACTGCTCTGGCAAACGTTGAACCAACGCTTTTCAACCCAAAAGGCATTCGTATAAAACAATACGTACCACATGGGGTGATAAACGCGGTCTTCTCTTCATCTTCCTTTGTCATGAAGATTTGATGGTACCCTGAGTAGGCGTCAAGGAATGACAGCAAGTCGCACCCGGCAGTGGAGTCCACGATCTGGTCGATGTGTGGCAAGGGGAAAGGATCCTTTGGACAGGCTTTATTGATGTCTGTATAATCAATGCACAGCCTCCACTTCCCATTCGCCTTGCGCACCACAACCGGATTGGCCAACCACGTTGGGTGGATCACCCCTCTAACCAAGCCTGCTGCTTCTAACTTCCTAATTTCTTCAATGATGAACTCTTGCCGCTCCAAAGCTTGCTTCCTGACCTTCTGCTTGACGGGACGCGCATGAGGACAGACAGCAAGGTGGTGCTCAATCACCTCCCTGGGAACGCCGGGGATGTCAGATGCTTGCCATGCAAACGCATCGACATTCGCCCCCAGGAAGGCGATGAGCGCGCCTTCCTATTTGCTGTCAAGGGTGGAGCTTATAGTAAAAGCCCCGCCCGTGCCGTCCTCCTTGACGGGCACCTTCTTAGTTTCTGGTGGTGCTGCCTTAGATTTCTTGCTCTTGCCGGTGGAGCTCTCCGGCACGTCCTCGATGGGAGCACAGCACTCCGAAGAGGCGCGCTTGCCGGAGTGGGTGCAAGAGGTCTTGCCGGAAGAGGTCTTGTCGGGAGAGGTCTTGCCGGTCTTCTTCCCTCCCGGAGCTTCAGCGGCAGGAGCAAGTGCCTTGCCGGCAGTTGCTGCAACTGCCTCTCGGTAGAGTTGGTCAGCGCAGATGGGTGCGTCTTTCTTGTCGGAGTGGACGGTGATGATGCTCATTGGTCCGGGCATCTTCAACGTATTGTAAGCGTAATGTGATGCCGCCATGAACTTGGCCAGCGCTGGGTGGCTGAGGATCCCATTATAGGGCAAGGGGATCTTGGCGACATAAAAAACGATCTTCTCCATCCTATAGTTCAGCTCGCCACCAAACGTAACTGGTAGCATAATCTTGCCCTTTGGCTGACTCCTTCCTGGGTTGACCCCTTGAAACGTGCCCGTCTCTTCGAGATCTCCATCAGGAATTTGCAGCCTCTTGATCACAGTGGGCGAGATCAAGATCAAACCGGCCCCACTGTCAACTAACACTTTTGTCACCTTGAGGTTGTGTATCATTGGTGAAACCAACAATGGCAAACACCCGACCGCCGTTGTGCGATCAGGGTGATCCTCGGCGTCAAAAATGATAGGCGTGTTGGACCATTTCAGCGGCTTCTGGGCATCGAACGATGGCTCTACCGCATTGATCTCACACGCCCACTGTTTCAGTTGGCGGTGAGAGGCATGCAACGAGGTGCCACCGTCGACGCACATGGCCTCTGTAGCTTTCTGGAACTCGTGCTCCCTGGACTCGTCGTCCTCATCATGATCTTCATCTCCCTCTTTCTTGTCGCGGCCCCGAGCGGGCCTCTCTGGTTGCTTATCCTTGCCGCGGCGACCCCCTCGGCCGCCACGCTTCTTGCCAGACCCCTCAGCACCGTCCTGGCCCTTCTCCTTGTCTCGCCTTTCATACTCAGGTTTCTGCTTCTCTACAAGCTGCTCAACTTGCCGGCAGTTTTGGAGGTCATGACCCTTGGTGCGATGGATCTTGCAATACTGCTTGTCAGAGCCCTCTGGCTTGTCGGCAGCCACCAAGGCCTGGCAGGCAGCGCACCCGGCAACCTCCTTGCCGGGGTCGTCAACCTTGGCCTTCTTGGTGGTGCCGGGGTTGCTGGATTCCTCGACGGCAAGCACGGTTTTACCCTTGCGCTTCCTGTTGCACCGTCGGCCCTTCTTTGCCGGGGTGACGACGTCTTCATCTGCGGAGTCACTTTCTGCGCCAGCATCTTCGCCGGGGTACTTCCTTCCTTCTTCAGCCCGAGCACATCTATCGGCCAAAACATAAAGCTTGGCAACATCTCTAACCTTGTTCATTGCCAGCTCTTCACGCATCTTGTGGTTGTGCACATTTTGATGGAATGCGCTGATAACAGCAGCAGGATGAACATCTGGGATGTTGTACTGCACACGGCTGAACCTCTGTATGTATTTGCGCAAGCATTCGCCATCTTTCTGGGGGATGATATGTAAATCACTTGCCTAGCCAGGAGCTTGGTGGCCTCCAGTAAAGGCGCCAACAAACTCATGACACAGATCCGACCAAGAAGAGATGGAATCCTCTGGCAGGTGCATCAACCACGACCTGACGTTGGGCTTGAGTGCCAACGAGAAGTAGTTGGCGAGTACCTTGTCATCTCGAGCCCCGGCAGCCTGCATTGCAATGGTATAGATGCTCAGGAACTCCGACGGGCGGGTCTTGCCGTCGTATTTCTCTCCGACCTCAGGCTTGAACGTGCGGTGAGTGGGCCACTGGAATCGCCGCAGCTCACGGGTAAAAGCTGGACAACCCACCTCATAAGGTAAGTTACCAGAATACCCCGGCGTAGGCCAGTCTACAGTGGGGCCCGCGCGCCTATCAGACTAATGGCGCGCTTCCCGTCGCCGCTCGATAGTGGTTCGAGCGTCTTCCTTGACTCGCTCTCGAAGAACTTGACGTTGATCGCGGCGGGCTCGTGGGTTGGACAACGCCGTGGAACCGTTGTCACAGGCCTCGAACCGACGAGCCGGCGGCTGCTGTTGCTGCCGTGGAGGAGGAGAGTGCACCGTGGTCGCAACACCTCCGGTCCTTCCGCCATCGGCACACGCCGGCTCGACAGAGCACCGGCACAAGGGCCCCACCTGCTGCGGTCCATCTCTATTGGCGAAGCCGACGAGGCTTCGGATGGTAGCTCTCCACTCGTCGAGCTTCTCCGCAGCAGGAGGGAAATCTAGAAGCAACTGCACGCGCGCCAACGCTTCTGTTGGCGTGGGTGGCGGTGACAACTGCGTGGATCGTGAAGCGCTCTGACTTCTAACCACGTTAGAAGGAGCTCTATCACGGTCCCGCGGCCACGCGTTGTTTCCGCCAGCGTCTTGGCGTGCACGCTGGCCTGGAGCATCTCGAGAATGATGCAAAGGGGTCTTTCCATGGGAACGCTCGTGATCACCCACGCCGCGGTGCTGCTCATCGTGCACGACCTGGGAAGGCCGCGGCGCATGCGCCGGCGGGGGCGTCTTGGACGTCGTCTTTCCGCCCTTGGGGTTCGCCGCGCCGCCTGTAGACAGCACGGCTCTGTCCTTGGACCTAGCGATGTGCGGGTCGTCGCCGCTCGCGTGGCTCCGATCGCCGGAGCGTCGTGGAAGCCCGAGGCCTCCACCCACGTCCATCCCATCGTCCATCCACGCTGGTGCGGGCAGATCGACCGGAGATGAACCAATCGCCACGATGCTCTTTCTCTTTGGAGACATGACGATGAAGATGTTGAAGAGGTCGACGCGCTCACGCCTAGATCAGGTTCGTACAACCTCTCGACCCCTGCCTAGCGCGCCAAAGATGTCGGGGAAACGACACCTATGGGATCACGTGGATCCCTTCTACGGTTGGCAGGGAAAGAGGAGTGCACAAAGAACAGATCTAACGATCAACACGATGAATTTTTACCCAGGTTCGGGCCACTGAGAAGCGTAAAACCCTAGTCCTGCTTTGAGTGTATATTGAGTGTTCTTGAGCTTCGGCTAGCTGCTACGCATGCAAACTGGGCCGAAAAGTCCAAAAGTCCCTCCCTGTATCGCCTTGGGCCTCCTTTTATACCAAGGGGCTACCACCGTGGCGTATAGGCATATAGGAGGTGTAAAGTAGCTACAGTGTACGTGCTTATCACTGGCGTCTTAGGACAAGTGCATTAAATGCGCTGCTTACGTGCCCTCTAACTTTATCGGGGACGGAAATAGAGCCCGTCCCATCCGTCGCCGCCTCACTCCATCTTGACACGCATCCAAGGTGACGCGGCATGCAGCGCCAAGCTGACTGGCTAGCCGCTGCACTGGAGCGGTGGCAGGATCTTCACGAAGATCTGCATGCCACCACGCAGGTGCTTGCCTGGTTGGCTGGCTAATTGCTGTGCCAGGGCGGTGGCAGGGCGGCGGAGCCTTGTCGCGCGCGAGCCTTGCCGTGGCCTCGCAATCGTCCCCGGCAAGACTCTTGCCGGGGCCTCGCAGTCATCCTCGGCAAGAACCTTGCTGGGAACTTCGCCTTCTGGTCTTCAAGAAGATCTGCATGCCACCAGTCTTCACAAAGATCTGCATGCTACTATGCATGTGCCCCTGAGTCTTGGTCTTGACGTTGTCGATGGTGTCAGAGCTCTCAACCTCAAGGGTGGTGGCCTTGTCAGCGCTTCATAAGCCGTCCTGGCAAGGATCTTGCCGGGACTTCGCAAGCCACCCTGGCAAGGATCTTGCCGGGGGACCAGCTTGCCTTCTACTCTCTGGTTACTGGCTTGGATGCCGCCTTGGTCATCTTGTATTTTGCCTCCAACTGCCCCCACCAAACCTCGCCGCAGGTGCGGCTGCAACTGCCCATGCACAAGTAAGGGGTACCAAAGGGTCCAAACTTTAGTACACCGACAATGCCCTCATGATTGATTCATATGGTGGATTAATTCTTGTTCTAGGGAAGTGTTCCATACCCTTTCTTAGTGCAAATTGAAATTTAATATTGCCTTCTTTCATATCAATCACGACACCAATAGTACGTAAAAACGGTCTACCAAGTATAATTGGACAAGACGGATTGCAATCAATATCAAGAACAATAAAATCTATGGGCACATAGTTCCTATTTGCAAGAATAAGAACATCATTAATTCTTCCCAAAGGCTTTTTAATAGTAGAATCCGCCAAGTGCAAATTAAGATAACATTCTTCAATATCGGTAAGACCAAGCACATCACATAAAGATTTTGGAACTGTGGAAACACTAGCAACCAAATCACATAAAGCAAAGCACCCATAATTTTTAATCTTGACTTTAATGGTAGGTTCCCATTCATCATGTAATTTTCTAGGAATTGAAATCTTTAACTCCAACTTTTCTTCTAAAGCTTTCATCATGGCATCTACGATATGTTTAGTAAAAGCTTTATTTTGTTCATAAGCATGGACTGAATTTATCATGGATTGCAACAAAGAAATACATTCAATCAAAGAGCAATTATCATAATTAAAGTCTTTGTAATACAAAAGAGTGGGCACATTACAAGTTAAAGTTTTGACCTCTCAAACCCACTTTTATCAATTTTTTCATCAAGATTTTCACCCTCCGAATTATTGGGACGCCCTCTAGCTAAAGTTGACACTTCTTCAGTCCCTTTATCATCAATTTTAATTTTACTAAACAAGGAATCAATAGAAGAAACACCAATCACTTTAAGATCTTCATCATTTTCATGAAAGTAATCACTAGAAAACGCTCTTTCTAAAAATTCTCTTTTAGCTCTAAGCATAGCGGTTCTTTTCTTACTTTCATCCATAGAAATATATAAAGCTTTAATAGATTAATTAATATCAACCTTGGGTGGAAAAATTTTAATCTTGAGATTTTCTACATCATGAGAAATTCTATCAATGCTTCTAGACATATCATCAATCTTATTCAACTTTTCTTCTATCATAGTATAGAAAAGTTTTTGAGCATTGATAAATTCTTTAATATTACTCTCAAGATCATAGGGGTTCCTATTATTATTGTAAGAAGAATTACCATAGGAACTACCATAATTATTAGAGAAATTTCCAGAAAAAGGTCTAGGATTAAAATTACATCTATAAGCATTGTTATTAAAATTGTTTCGTGAGACAAAATTCACATCTACGGGATCACTATTTTGCTAAATCAAAGTAGACAAAGGCACATCATTAATATCAATAGGAGCACTTTTACTAGCAATCAATTCCATAAGAGCATCAACTTTTTCACTCAAAGTACTAATTTCTTCAACCGAATTAATTTTTTTACTAGTAGGTGCTCTTTCGGTATGCCATTGTGAATAATTTGCCGTGATATTATCTGGAAATTTAGTAGCTTCACCCAAAGTAATTTCCATAAAAGTATCACCCATGGCGGAATCTAAAAGATTTCTAGAAACAAAATTCAATCCTGCATAAAAAAATTGTATGATCATCCAAAGATTTAAACCATGAGTAGGACAATTCCTTAGCATCAATTTCATTCTTTCCCAAGATTGTGCAACATGTTCATGCTCAAGTTGCTTAAAATTCATGATTTGAGTTCTAAGGGAAATAATTTTCGTGGGCGGAAAATACTTACTAATAAAAGCATCTTTGCACTTATCCCAAGAATCGATACTATTACGAGGCAAAGAAGAAAACCAAATTTTTGCACGATCCCGCAAGGAGAAAGGAAATAATTTCAACTTCACAATATTATTGTCCACATCTTTTTTCTTTCTTTTGCATATCACACAATTCTACGAATGTGTTTAGATGGGACGCGACATCCTCATTAAGAGTACCGGAAAATTGATCTTTCATAACAAGATTCAACAAAGCGGCATAAATATCACAAGATTCCGCACTAGTGGCGGGAGGAGAAATTGGAGTACTAATAAAATCATTGTTATTAGTATTGGAAAAATCACACAACTTGGTGTTTTCTTAAGACATCGTGACTACGCAAATAAGATTGCAAACAAAAAATAGATCTGATGAGAAAAAGGCGAACGAAAAAGAGAGGGCAAATAAAACGGTAAATTTTGTGAAGTGGGGGAGATGAAAACAAGAGGCAAATTACAAATAATGTAAATTGCAAGGAGATGAGATTTGTGATTAGGAACCTGATAGATGTTGATGATGTCTCCCCTGCAACGGCGCCAGAAATTCCTTTTGATGCAGCTTGAAACTGCGTCGGTATTTCCCCAAAGAGGAAGGGATGATGCAGTATAGCTACGGTAGGTATTTCCCTCAGTTATGAAAACCAAGGTATCAATCCAGTAGGATAACCAAGCAACATTATGTAAACGGTACCTGCACACAAAGAACAAATCCTCGCAACCCAACGCGTAAGAGGGGTTGTCAATCCCTCCTCGGTAAAAAGATATATTGGTTTGTATGTGATTGGAAAAATAGATTTGAATAAAATGCGAAATAAAAGATGCAAATAAAAAGTGCAGCAAAGTATTTTTGGGTTTTTGGAATAATAGATCTGAAAACAAATGTGGTGAAAAATAGATCGGAAAGCAATATGATAAAAGATAGACCCGGGGGTCGTAGATTTCACAAGTGGCTTCTCTCGAGAAAATAGCACACGATGGGTAAACAAATTACTGTTGGGCAATTGATAGAAGATCGAATAATTATGACGATATCCAAGGCAATGATCAATATATAGGCATCACGTCCAAGATTAGTAGACCGACTCCTGCCTGCATCTACTACTATTACTCCACACATCGACCGCTATCCAGCATGCATCTAGTGTATTAACTTCATGGAGAAATGGAGTAATGCAATAAGAACGATGACATGATGTAGATAAGATCTATTCATGTAGGAATAGACCCCATCTTGTTATCCTTAATAGCAACGATACATACGTGCCTCTCTACCCCTTCTGTCACTGGATGAGGACACCGTAAGATCGAACCCATCACAAAGCACCTCTTCCCATGGCAAGAAAAATCGATCTAGTTGGCCTAACTAAACCAAAGATTCAAAGAAGAAATACGAGGCTATAAATAATCATGCATATAAGAGATCAAAGAAAACTCAAATAATATTCATGGATATAGATCTGATCATAAACTCAAAGTTCATCGGATCCCAACAAACACACCGCAAAAAGGTTTACATCAAATAGATCTCCAAGAGACCATTGTATTGAGAATCAAAAGAGAGAAGAAGCCATCTAGCTACTGCCTATGGACCCTTAGGTCTATGGTGGACTACTCACGCATCATCAGAGAGGCACCAATGAGGATGATGAACCCCTCCGTGATGGTGTTAGATTGTGTGACGCCCTCAATTCAATCGTACACTAATCATACACGCAAATGTGTACAGTCAAGATCAGGGACTCACGGAAACATATCACAACACAACTCTAGACACTAATAAAATAATACAAGCTTCATATTACAAGTCAGGGGCCTCGAGGGCTCGAATACAGAAGCTCGAAACACAAGCGTCAGCCGAAGCAACAATATCTGAGTACAGACATAAGGAAACAAGACTGCCTTAAGAAGGCCAGCACAAAAAAAACAACGATCGAAAAGGCAAGGTCTCCTGCCAGGGGCCTTCTAACTACTCCTGGTCGTCGGCGGTCTCCACGTAGTAGTAGGCACCCTCGGGGTAGTAGTAGTAGTAGTAGTAGTAGTAGTCCACGGGGGTGGCATCTGGCTCTTGGGATCCACCATCTGGTTGTAACAACCGGAAAGAAGAAAGAAGGGGGAAAAGGGGTAGCAAAGCGACCGTGAGTACTCATCTAAAGTACTCGCAAGCATTAGATCTATACTAAGTATGCATTGGTATCAAATGGAAGGGTTGTCTCTGTGGACTGTACTACAGAATGCCAGAATAGAGGGAAGGCCTAGCCTATCAAAGACTAGCATCTTCAAGCATCTTGCAGCATTCATAAGAGTATAGAATAGCATTTTATAATTAACAAGCATGTTGTAGCATTAACGCCCAGAGAACCTTGCCCGGCTCCCTACGAGGAAGCAATCCCGGAGCCAACATATCCATCTCATGCCTCAAGTATCCATTTCTAGTTGTAATAGATCAGGATACCATTCCGAGTGTCCGTTACCGTGGACACGGTTATTCGAATAGATAACTTCCTTGCAGGGGTGCACCACATTACCCAACACGCTTGATTACTCTGGCCGGACACACTTTCTTAGGTCCATGCCCGGCCTCGGAAGATCAACACGTTGCAGCCCTACCTAGGCTCAGCAGAGAGGTCCCCGTCGGTCTACATCCTAAGCACTCTGGGGTCTTGGGCCCATCGTCCATTGCACTCCGGGTCGTTGTGAGCAGGGTGGATACCAGCACCACCTGTGTAGTGGATGGCACGATTCGACCGTGCCACAATGCTGAACTGGACGTCTGACAAAGCTTCGGTTGATACCACGACGCCGAGTGCCCATATCTGTTCCCGCGTGGTGGTTAGTGCGTAAAGGCCAATGGCCAACTCAGAACAAATACCCAAACCCTTATTGTATTAGGAGTTCGCGGAGACGAGCAGAGACTCACGATAATGTGACCCCGTCGCCCCGTCTCGAGGAAATACGACAAGAGCCAGACCCAACCCTCTCTCTCTAGGGCGGTCTACCTGCCCGGCCGTGCCTCGTAATTATCTCGCGGGTGCTCTCCGGGCCCGCCCGACTTTCACATCAACTCGCGGGTACCCCTCAGGGCCGACCCGACTAACCAAAGACTATCGGGAACTTAGGTCCACCTCTACCGGGATGGTACCGCCTGTCCCTTCAGTCCCGTAGTAATAGTGCACGGGGGCTACAGGTAAAGGTAACCGTGTGTCTATAACATCAAGGTGGAAACCCGAGGAATCACCCTCGATAGAATCCACTCGATGTAATCATCAAGATGAACTTAGGAGGAATCACCCTCGAGGTTCGCACTTGAGGTGTTGCACGACAGAGTCGTATGAGGAGTGGTGAAGGAGGAATCACCCTCGATGACCATGACCGAATAGCTACACTACAGGGTTATCATCAGGAGTGCGTTATGAGGTATCACCCTCGACACTCGATAGTAGCTCTGCAGAGTCGAGCAACAAAGGGGGGCTGATGTGATGTGTCAGGCTCTGGACGTCGATCACGTTGATCGAGTCATCGGTCATCAAGCCGGGGCAACTGGGACAAGGTGAGGGGTCACTGGTGGATCACAAACCAACCTATACTAAGCAGTTTAGGATAAGCAAGTAAGGTACAATAGCAGGTTACAAAAAACAGGCTATGCATCAGAATATGAGCAATCAATAACAGTAGCAAAATCTAATGCAAGCATGAGAGAGAATGGAATGGGCGATATCGGAATGATCAAGGGGGGTTTGCTTGCCTGGAAGCTCTGCAGAAAAGGAAGAAGGGTCGTCGAAGACGTAGTCGATCACAGCGGCATCGGCATCGGTCTTGGGGTCTACCGGAGAGAAGAGGGGGAAGAAATAGTAAATACAAGCAAACAGATGCATGACAGGACTACAAGTAGAGCTAGGGGTGTTCTAACGCGGTGCTACATGATATCGGCGAAGGGGGAAAACATCTGGGAATGTTTTCCCAGTTTTTGGCATTTTCGGACAGACGAACTGGCGGGGGAAGGTTGCATGTTCGCTATGCTAGGGATGTGTGGCAGACAAACGGTTTGCGTAATCGGATTCGTCATATTTTTCTGAGCAACTTTCATGTACAAAGTATTTTCATCCGAGTTACGGATTATTTTATATTAATTTTCAAAGTTTTAAACATTTTTTTGAAATTACTTTAATTAATAAAATGAATAATAAAAAAATAGGGTAATACTTTTTATACCCACTGTGGGCTAGCCACAGTGGATGACAGGCGGGTCTAGGGGGCTGAGTCAGCAGCCCAGTCAACAGTCAACAGTTGAGTGGTCAAACTGACTAGTGGGGCCCCACTATCAGTGTCTCATATTTTTAACAGAGGGTTTAATTTAAACAAATTAGAGGTGGAGCCCTACTGTCATAGACACTGCCTTGTTTTATTTAACTCTCTCTTTTCTTTAACAGTCAATTAATTAGGCCGGTGGGGCCCGGTGCCAATGAGGGTTCAGGGGGGATTAGTGGCTAACGACAGCCACGTCAGCAGCGTTATCGGCAACGAGGTAGAGCACGCCGGCGTTGCTCGCCCGGCCGTTTCCGGCAACGGCTGGTCACGTGGGACGGCGCGTTGGAGAGCCCTCGACGCGACGCGTCTGGGGCTGGCAGCGAGGCAGTCAGGGATGGAGCATAGCAGCGGTGGCTTCGAGCGGGGCGGCGGCGGCGCTTCTGTCATGCATGGGCGCGCGGGAGGGGGAGCTGGCGCGGACTCGAACAATAGCAGGCGCGCGTGGGGCGTGTGGCTCACGGCCGGGCGTGGGCAGACGCGGCCCAGGGCGCGCACGAGGCAGCCAGGGCGCGCCGCGAGCGCGGGCAGAGGCGAGGCGACCGTGAGCTCGACAGGAGCTCGGGCGCGGTGGTGCGGCCTGGGACGGTGGGGAAGCGGAGGAGTGGCAGACGGGGCCTCACCGGGGCCCTGAAGTCGTGCTAAAGCTGGCTCGGGGAGGGGCTGGGGAGGTGCCGGGGATGCGGGGTTATGGCGACTTCAGTGGCGTCGGGGCGGCGCGGTGTCCTCGGGTGCGGTGACCTGTGAAGCCTGGGACGGCGGCGATGCTCGGGGGAGGGGTCCGTCAGTGGAGGGGTCGGCGATGAGGGCGGCGGCGATGGTGGCGCACGGCGGCGTCGGGAACTGTCAGCGCCCCTACACCAGCAGCATCCAGCGGGCGCGCTGACAGTGAAGACTCAAGCACGGGTGGCTCGACCAGCTAGCCACCAGGCCCACGGCCCACAAGGAACAGGCGGCCCAACCAGCGCGTCGCTGGGCCGGCGTGGACGCGGTGACTCCAGCCCGTCCCACCAACTACTTGAGGCAGCCGCAACAGCGAGTGAGGCATCCAGTGGATCAGGCAGAAACGGCACCGGCGGCTACCTACTCTCGATTCCCCATTCTTGTAACCCTAGTTCTTGTACCAGAGACAATTTCCCTCGATCAATACTTGTAGCCACTTCGATTGTGAGCAATCCATATCAGGCTCCTTACATCTGGTATCAGAGACCATCCCCACCTCCTTCCACACCGCCGATCTGGCCCAGTTCATCGAGACCCGATCCCTACGCCAAGGACGAGCTCAGCTCACGGCCATGGATCCATCCGTCTAGTCCTTCCTGGAGCGGCTGGGAACGACCCTCAAGGAGCACACCGCCGCGATCCATGCCTCCAACTCCAAGATCGACGACCTCGTGGCGTGGCGCCCTGATCTCAAGCGGCACGTCGCCGATCTGTCCGGTGCGGTGGCAGCTCTACAGAGCGCTCCTCCACCACCACGACCGGAGGCCGCGACGAACCAGGCGCTTCCTCCGAACACCTTCCTGCCTGCGACGACCGGTGCCCACACCGGGACCGCGTCCGACGTGGCATCACCGCTCCAAGGGCCCGTTGGCCACGGCGTCTTCAACATCTCACGGGGGCCGCCTGCGGCGTCGCTCCAGACGCCGCCGCCGCTCCCGGCAAACGGTCAATACGACGCCCCCTCGTCACCCCCCGCCCTCTCTCCGTTCGCTCACGCGAGCCAACTGCTCAGCGGCCTGGGTCAGGCGCACCCATCCATCCAATTTCCGCAGTTCACGGGCGACAACCCCAAGCTGTGGAAAACTCTCTGCGAGCAGTACTTTACCATGTTTGGAATTCTTCCTTCGTTCTGGGTACCCATGGCTGCGTTGAATTTTTCGGGTTCCGCATCCATCTGGTTACAGTCCATCCAAAAGCAGCTCATAGAATTCGATTGGGAATCCTTCACCGCTCTGTTGTGTACGCGTTTTGGCCGCGATCGGCACCAAACGTTGATCCGTCAGTTTTACACTGTACGGCAGACAACAACGGTCGCAGATTACATTGAGCAATTTGAGTCCATTATTAACCATCTCATTTCTTATTCTGACACAATTCATCCATTCTATTTTCTTACTCGTTTTGTCGAGGGACTCCGGAAGGACATCCGTGCCGTGGTCTTGGTTCAGAGACCACCTGACCTGGACACAGCATGCGCTCTGGCACTCCTGCAAGAAGAGGTGGCCGATGGTGCGACGTCCACCACACGCCGCTCGCACGATCCCCCTACGCGCGTGGGAGTGGTGCTACCATTACCGCCACCACCGACGCGGGTGGAGGCGGCGCCCTCGTCCTCGACAGCAACAGATCACCGCGGTACTGACGCCGTGCGCGCCGACAACAGCAAGGTCAAGGCGCTGCGCGACTACCGACGCGCCCGCGGGCTATGCTTCAAGTGCAGTGAGCGCTGGGGCCACGACCACGTCTGCCCCGCATCGGTCCAGCTGCACGTCGTCGAGGAGATGCTTGAGCTCTTCGGCATCGACTCTTTGTCACCGTCGAGCGAGGGCACAAGGCCAAGCGACACGGTGATGGCCATATCACGGTCGGCTCTCGACGGCACTGTCTCACCAAAGGCTTTCCAGCTACTGGCATCCATTCAAGGGCGCGAGGTCCTGTTGCTAGTGGATAGCGGGAGCTCCACCTCATTCATCAACCAAGCGTTGGCGCAGCAACTGTCGGGGGTCGTGCCTCTGCAGCAACCCTGCCATGTCTGCGTGGCGGACGGCGGCGAACTCACCTGTTCTGCTGTCCTACCGGCCTGCAAGTGGGCATCTCAAGGGCAAGAAGTCATCACAGACATGAAGATCCTACCACTGGGCACTTATGATGCTATCCTCGGTATGGACTGGCTAGAAATGCATAGTCCGATGACTGTTGATTGGAAGAACAAGGTCATTCAAATCCCAACTCCGCTGGGTTCTGCTCGCCTGTTCGGCCACGAGGCCAACACTACGGATTGTCATCTGATTAACAGCCTCCAGCTCCAGAACATGTATCGTCAAGGCTCTCTGCTCCATATGGTTCTGTTGTACCCAATATCCGAGGACTGCCCCACTACCCCCACCACACCACCAGACTTGCAGTGCATATTGGATGAGTTCAAGGATGTGTTTGGTGAACCTATGGGGCTGCCACCGCGTCGTGCTTGCGACCATAAGATCCCTCTCATGCCAGGCACCCAACCGGTGAACATACGACCGTACAGGCACAAACCAGAACTCAAGTCAGAGATCGAGCGGCAGGTCGAGGAGCTGTTGAATTCGGGAGTGATCCAATGCAGCAACAGCAGTTTCTCCTCTCCTGTCATTTTGGTCAAAAAGAAGGACGGAACCTGGCGTCTATGCGTCGATTACAGGCATCTCAACGCCATGACTTGTGTCAGCAAGTTCCCAGTGCCTATCATCGAAGAGTTGTTGGATGAGCTGCATGGAGCGGCCTGGTTCTCCAAGCTCGATCTCTGGGCTGGGTATCATCAGATTCATCTTGCAGAAGGTGAAGAGTACAAGACAGCCTTCCAAACGCACACTGGGCACTATGAGTTCAAGGTTTTATCCTTCGGGCTCGCGGGGGGGCCACCTACCTTCATAGGGGCCATGACGAACACATTTCATCCACTGTTACGTCACTGTGTGCTCCTGTTCTTTGATGACATCCTTGTCTTCAGCAAAACGTGGGAAGAGCACCTGGATCTTCTCAGGCAAGTATTAGCCCTACTGCGTCGCGATCAATGGAGAGTGAAGCTAGCGAAGTGCGAGTTTGGACAAAGGCAACTCGCCTACCTCGGGCACGTGATCAGCGACAAGGGGGTAGCCACTGACCCGAGCAAGATACAAGTAGTTCAAGCGTGGCCCGTGCCCCAGGATGCCAAGGAGGTGCGTCGTTTCCTGGGCCTCGCGGGTTATTACCGCAGATTTGTTCATGGTTTCGGTGTCATCGCCCGTCCCCTATTCAATCTGTTGAAGAAGGGAACTCCCTTTGTCTGGACCGACAACACTGCGCAAGCGTTCACTTTGTTGAAGCAGCAACTCACTTCGGCGCCAGTTCTTGCCCTACCAAATTTCAGCCGGCCATTTACCTTTGAAACAGATGCGTGCGATAGAGGGATTGGAGCAGTACTTCAACAAGGTGGTCATCCTATTGCATACATGAGCAAGAGCTTAAGCCCCCGCTATCAAGGGCTCTCCACCTATGAGAAAGAGTATCTGGCTATTGTGGTTGCGGTCGACCAATGGCGGCCGTACTTGCAGCACAACGAGTTCATCATCCACACAGATCAGAAGAGTTTGATCCACCTCGAAGAGCAGCGTCTCACTACACCTTGGCAGCAGCGGGCATTTACCAAACTACTCGGCCTTCGTTACATCATCAGATACAAGAAGGGGACCGAGAACACGGCTGCGGACGCCCTGTCGCGCGCCAACTCACCAACAACCCTGTTCACCGTCACTTTGCGCCGCCCCAGTTGGCTCCAGGACGTCGTCAACAGCTACAATTGCAATCCTCAAGCCCAGAAGCTGCTCGCGCAACTGGCCATCCGCGAAGACCCAAAGGGGCATTTCACTATCCAGAATGGCATTTTGAGGTTCAGAGGACGGATTTGGTTGGGAGGTTCCACTTCATTGCAGCAAAAGATCATGGCAGCATTCCACGATAGACCAATGGGTGGCCACTCCGGATTCCCAGCTACATTCCGGCGCATTCGTCGTCTCTTCGCATGGCCAAAGATGAAGATCCATGTGCTGCAATACGTGCGCTGCTGTCCTACCTGTCAGCAAGCCAAGCCGGACCGGTCAGCATCACCGGGTCTACTGGAACCCTTGCCCATCCCACAGCAGCCCTGGGAGATGATTTCTATGGATTTCGTCGACAGTCTTCCTCAATCTGGCAAGTTCAACTGTCTCTGGGTGGTCGTTGATAAACACACCAAGTTTGCCCACTTCCTCCCTCTGGCACACCCCTACACGACATCCAAGGTGGCCCTGCTGTATATGAATATCATCTACCGGATACATGGATTCCCCAGCTCTATTGTCTCTGACCGTGATCCCGTGTTCACTAGTCTATTTTGGCGAGAGCTGTTCAAGTATGCCGGGACCGAACTGCGAATGAGCACCGCCAATCACCCACAGACAGATGGCCAGACGGAACGCGTCAATCAGTGCGTGGAAACATATCTTCGATGCTTCGTACATGCATGCCCTCAACGCTGGAGCCACTGGATACCGCTCGCCCAGTTCTGGTACATCCTCTTTCCACTCCAGCACCGGTATGTCACCTTTCAAAGCTATGTTTGGCCACGAACCATGCCATTGGGGAATCACAGCAGCCAGTGAGTGTACGGTTCCTGCTCTGCAAACATGGCTCAACGAGCGGGCAGTAATTCAAGATCTGCTCCAGTAGCACCTACATCGCGCACAGCAGCACATGAAAGCCCAGGCAGACAAAAAGCGCTCTCCTCGGGCATTCTCGGTGGGGGACTCCGTGTATCTCAAATTGCAGCCGTATATCCAGACTTCGGTGGCCCGCCGCACCAACCACAAGTTGTCATTCAAGTTCTTTGGGCCTTTCAAGATTATTGGCAAGATCAACGAGGTTGCTTACCGGCTGGACCTTCCGGCGCACTCCAAAGTGCACCCCGTGTTCCACGTTTCCCAAATACGCCACTGCCTCACCCCGGGTACGACATCCTCATCTACCCTGCCAGACCATTCTGATATACTTGTGGTGCCTGTTGCAGTCTTACAGCAGCGGTGGCGAAAGAAGAACGGCTCGATGATTGAGCAAGTGCTCATTCGTTGGTCCAATCCGGCCGCTCTCCAAGACACCTGGGAGGACAAGCTGGCTCTCCAAGCCAGGTTCCCGGCTGCAGAGGCTTGGGGGCAAGCCTCCTCGCAAGGAGGGGGGCATGTCAGCGCCCCTACACCAGCAGCATCCAGCGGGCGCGCTGACACTGAAGACCCAAGCACGGGTGGCTCGACCAGCTCGCCACCAGTCCCACGGCCCACGAGGAACAGGCGGCCCAACCAGCACGTCGCTAGGCCAGCGTGGGCACGGTGACTCCAGCCCGTCCCACTAACTACTTGAGGCAGCCGCAACAGCGAGTGAGGCATCTAGTGGATCAGGCAGAAACGGCACCGGCGGCTACCTACTCTCGATTCCCCATTCTTGTAACCCTAGTTCTTGTACCAGAGACAATTTCCCTCGATCAATACTTGTAGCCACTTCGATTGTGAGCAATCCATATCAGGCTCCTTACAGGAACGAGCGTGGCGACGGGGCGAGCGTCGGGGGCAGGCGCCCTGGGTGTCGGCGTTGGCCCGATCTAGATGTGGATCGAGGGGGGAGTGGGGATCATGGGGGGTAGCTAGGGTATGCGGGGTTGGACCGGGGGGTTACGAAATTGCTCTGCGTACGACTTCAAATGTACGAGTCACGTCCGACCCAGTGATCCAACGATTGCTGTTGATGCATAGATTTGATCGGAGGGTGACTGAGCAAAGTCGTACAACATCGTACAAAAATTCATCGTACGCCTAGCACTGGCTCGGGGGGTTATAGGGGTAGGTGGGCCGGGGAGGTAGCTAGGCCGGCCGGGTGGTGCCCTGGTGGGTCGAATGGCCCAGGAGGAGGGGGGTTCTTTTTATTTTGTTTTCAAATTTGTTTTTAGTTAACTTTTTCTTTTAAAGCTTTTCTATTTCTATTTCCCTTTTAAAACAGAATAGCCTTATTAAATACAAAACTTGAACCTAAATTATTATTAGAAATTAGGCTAATGCCATAAATAATTTAGCTCCAAAATAAAATAGTTTAATAATTTAATATTTATAAAAAGGCATTTAATTAATGTTTTAGCTACTGTTTTAATTATTTAAGGGCATTAAACCACTTTGCAAAAATGTTGGTTCACCACCAATATTAACAAATGAATATTTTCCACATGATGAACATTTTATTTCTGACATTTGAATTTTTTTATAGTTTGACTTGATTTTAAAATTTGAATTTGAACGTGGTTTGGATCAACGCGAGTTATCAACAGTAATTGGGGTGACATGGCATCATTAGTAGAGGGTTACTGTAGCTTAATTATTCGGGCGTCACAATTGGATCTCATGGTTCTGGAACTTGCGGCGGTTGGAATTGTGCTTCGTCTGCTTCCCTAGGGTTTCTGGAATATTTGGGAATTTATAGGGCGCAGAGGCGGTGCAGGAGACCTTCATGGGCCCCACGATACATCAGGGCGCGCCAGAGGCCTCTGGCACGCCCTGGTGTATCATGGGCCCCACGGGCCTCTCCCAGGTGCTTCCTTGGCTCCCAAGTTGTCTTCTGGTCCAAAAAAATCTCCAAAAAGTTTCGCTGCGTTTGGACTCCGTTTGGAACTAATATTCTGCAAAGAAAAAAACAAGCAAAAATAGCAACTAGCACTGGGCACTATGTCAATAGGTTAGTCCCAAAAATGATATAAAGTTGTTATTAAATGATGGTAAAACATCCAAGAATGATAATATAACAGCATGGAACAATAAAAAATTATAGATACATTGGAGACATATCAATCCCCTTCTGTCACTGGGATTGAGCACCGCAAGATTGAAGCCATTACAAAGCACCTCTCCCATTGCAAGAAAAATAAATCTAGTTGGCCAAACCAAATCAATAGATCAGAGAGAAATACAAAGCCATCTTAATCATGCATAAAGGAGTTACAGAGAAGACTCAAATAATATTCATAGATAATCTGATCATAAACCACAATTCATCGGATCTGAACAAACGCACCTCAAAATAAGATTACATCGAATAGATCTCCAAGAACATCGAGGAGAACATTGTATTGAAGATAAAAGAGAGAGAAGAAGCCATCTAGCTACTAGCTATGGACCCGTAGGTATGTGGTAAACTACTCACACATCATCGGAAGGGCAGCAAGGTTGATGTAGAGGCCCTCCATAATCGAATCCCCCTCTAGCGGAGTACCGGAACAGGTCTCTAGATGGAATCTCACGAGGACAGAAACTTGCGGCGGCGGAAAAGTATTTTTGGTGTGCCCTCTAGTATACTGGGAATATTTGGGTATTTATGGAGCTGAGATTAGGGTTAAAGAGGCATCAAGGGGTCCACAAGCCTGGGGGAAGCCCCACCTAGGGCGCGCCTCCCGAGCTTGTCGCCAACTGGTGGCCCCTTTGACCCCCTCCCGAAGGTTCCTGGGTGTCTTCTGGTCCAAGAAAAATCCTCAAAAAGTTTCATTCCGTTTGGACTCCGTTTGGTATTGATTTTCTGTAAAAGACAAAAACAAGGAAAAAAACAGCAACTGGCACTGGGCACTATGTTAATAGGTTAGTCCCAAAAAAATGATATAAAATAGCATAATAATGCATATGAAACATCCAAGTTGGATAATATAATCGCATGGAACAATCAAAAATTATAGATACGTAGGAGACGTATCAAGCATCCCCAAGCTTAATTCCTGCTCGTCCTCGAGTAGGTAAATGATAAAAACAGAATTTTTGATGTGGACCTAACATGTTTATCATGTAAACTTTCTTATTGTGGCATGAATATTCAGATCCATAAGATTCAAAACAAAAGTTTAGTATTGACATAAAAACAATAATACTTTAAGCATACTAATAAAGCAATCATGTCTTCTCAAAATATCATGGCTAAAGAAAGTTATCCCTACAAAATCATATAATCTTGTCATGCTCTATCTTCTTAACACAAAGTATTTATCATGCACAACCCCAATGACAAGCCAAGCAATTGGTTCATACTTTTAATGCTCTTAAGCTTTTTCAACTCTCACGCAATACATGAGCATGAGCCATGGATATAGCACTATGGGTGGAATAAAATATGATGGTGGAGGTTGTGTGGAGAAGACAAAAAAATGAGAAAGTCTCACATCGACGAGGCTAATCGATGGGCTATGGAGATGCCCATCAATTGATATCAATGCAACGAGTGGGGATTGCCATGCAACAGATGCACTAGAGCTATAAGTGTATGAAAGCTCAAAAGAAAACTAAGTGGGTGTGCATCCAACTTGCTTGCTCACGAAGACCTAGGGCATTTGAGGAAGCCCATCATTGGAATATACAAGCCAAGTTCTATAATGAAAAATCCCCACTAGTAATATATGAAAGTGACAAAATAGGAGACTCTCTATCATGAAGAACATGGTGCTACTTTGAAGCACAAGTGTGGAAAAGGATAGTAACATTGTCCCTTCTGTCTTTTTCCTCATTTTTTCTTTTTATTTTTTTTCTTTTGGGCTCTTTGGGCCCTTTTTTATTTTTTTATTTTGGGCTCTTTGGCCTCTTTTTATTTATTTAAGTGCGGAGTCTCATCCCGACTTGTGGGGGAATCATAGTCTCCATCATCCTTTCCTCACATGGGACAATGTTCTAATAATGATGATCATCACACTTTTATTTACTTACAACTCAAGAATTACAACTCGATACTAGAATAAAAATATGACTCTATATGAATGCCTCATGCAATGATCTAGCGTGACATGTATATAAAATATGAATGGTGGCCAAGCCACAAATACTATGTCAACTATATAATCATGCAAAGCAATATGACAATGATGGTATGTGTCATAATAACAGAACGGTGGAAGTTGCATGGCAATATATCTCGGAATGGCTATGGAAATGCCATAATAGGTAGGTATGGTGGCTGTTTTGAGGAAGATATAAGGTGGCTTATGTGTGAAAGAGCGTATCATATCACAGGGTTTGGATGCACCAGCGAATTTTGCACCAACTCTCAAGGTGAGAAAGGGCAATGCACGGTATCGAAGAGGCTAGCAATGGTGGAAGGGTGAGAGTGCGTATAATCCATGGACTCAACATTAGTCATAAAGAACTCACATACTTATTGCAAAAGTTTATTAGCCCTCAAAGAAAAGTACTACTACACATGCTCCTAGGGGGATAGATTGGTAGGAAAATACCATCGCTCGTCCCCGACCGCCACTCATAAGGAAGACAATCAAAAATAAATCATGCTCCAATTTCATCGCATAACGAGAGGCCATACGTGCATGCTTCGGGAATCACAAACCTTAACACAAATATTCTTACTAAACCACAATTAATCACTAGCATGACTCTAATATTACCATCTTTATATCTCAAAACAAATGCAAGGAATCAAACTTCTCATATATTCAATGATCTTCATGAAAGTTTTTATTATATCCCTCTTGAATACCCAACATATTAGGACTAAATTCATAACCTAAGCAAATTGCCATACTATTTATAACACTCTAAAAATAATATAAGTGAAGCATGAGACTTCATCAATTTCTTCAAAATAAAACCATCGTCGTGCTCTAAAAGATATAAGTGAAGCACTAGACCAACTACCTAGCTCAAAAGATATAAGTGAAGCACATAGAGTATTCTAATAAATTCATGATTTATGTGTGTACCTATCAAAAGGTGTGTACAGCAAGGATGATTGTGGCAAACTAAAAAGCAAAGACTCATATAATACAAGACGCTCCAAGCAAAACACATATCATGTGGTGAATAAAAATATAGCCTCAAGTAATTTACCGATAGATTGAAGTCAAAAGAGGGGATGCCATCCGGGGAATCCCCAAGCTTAGATGCTTAGTTGTCCTTGAATATTACCTTGGGGAGCCTTGGGACTTCCCAAGCTTAGGCTCTTTCCACTCCTTATTCCATAGTCCATCAAAACTTTACCCAAAACTTGAAAACTTCACAACACAAAACTCAACAGAAAACTCGTGAGATCCATTAGTATAATAAAATAAATCTCCACTTTTAGGTACTGTTGTAAACTCATTCCAATTTTATATTTGCATTATATCTACTGTATTCTAACTTCACCGTGGCACATACCCCCCGATACTACCCATATATCCATCAAAATAAGCGAACAACACAATGAAAACAGAATCTATCAAAAACAGAACAGTCTGTAAAGACCTGAATTAAGATCATAGTTCCGTAACTCCAAAAAATCTGGAACATGAGGACAACATAGGCAATCTGTATATAAATCTTGTGTAAAAAATTTAGAATTTTTCCAATTTCCAGCAAATTTTAATAATTCTGCTACTGGACGCAAAAGTTTCTGTTTTTTCTCATAATCAAATCAACGATCTTCCAAATCATCCCAAAGGTCTTAATTGGCACCAACACTAATTAAAACACTAAAACACAATCATAACAGAAGTATAATTGCATATTTATTGAAAAACAGAAGCAAAAACATAAAATATAAAATAAAATTGGGTTGCCTCCAAACAAGCGCTATTGTTTTACGCCCCTAGCTAGGCATATTGCATAGATCTAGGTATTGTCATCTTTGGTATTCAATTCATAAGTGGCCCTCATTATAGATTCATATGGCAACTTAATTTTCTTTCTTGGAAAGTGTTCCATGCCCTTCCTTAGCGGAAATTGAAATCTAATGTTTCCTTCTTTCATATCAATAATTGCACCAATCGTTCTAAGGAAAGGTCTACCAAGAATAATAGGGCATGTAGGATTGTAATCTATATCAAGCAAAATAAAATCTATGAGCACATAATTCCTATTTGCAACAATAAGAACATCATTAATTCTTCCCATAGGTTTCTTAATAGTGGAATATGCTAAGTGCAAAATTAAGGAACAATCATCAAGTTTATGGAAACCTAGCACATCACATAAAGTTTTCGGAATAGTGGAAACTCTAGCACCCAAATCACACAAAGCATTGCACTCATAATATTTAATCTTAACCTTAATAGTAGTTTCCCATTTGTGACGCCCCCGATTCAATCGTACACTAATCATACACGCAAACATGTACGATCAAGATCAGGGATTCACGGGAAGATATCACAACACAACTCTAGACACAAATTAAAGTCATACAAGCTTCATATTACAAGCCAGGGGCCTCGAGGGCTCGAATACAAATGAGTCAGCGGAAGCAAAAATATATGAGTACGGACATAAATTAAACAAGTTTGCCTTAAGATGGCTAGCATAAAAGTAACAACGATCGAAAAGGAAAGGCCTCCTGCCTGGGAGCCTCCTAACTACTCCTCGTCGTCAGCGGCCTCTGATACGACTCCAACGTATCTATAATTTTTTATTGTTCCATGCTGTTATATTATAATTCTTGGATGTTTTTCAATCATTTTATAGCAACTTTATATCATTTTTTGGGACTAACCTATTGACATAGTGCCCAGTGCCAGTTGTTGTTTTTTGCTTGTTTTTTACTTCGCAGAATATCCCTATCAAACGGAGTCCAAACGTAACGAAACTTTTTGGAGATTTTTTTTGGACCAGAAGACAACTTGGGGGCCAAGGAAGGACCAGAGGGGAGGCCCGTGGGGACCACAAGACACTAGGGCGCGCCCAGGAGCCTAGGCGCGCCCTGGTGGGTTGTGGGGCCCACGGGGGTCTCCTGCACCGCCTCTTCGCCCTATAAATTCCCAAATATTCCAGAAACCCTAGGGGAGCAGATGGAACACAATTCTAGCCGCCGCAAGTTCCAGAACCATGAGATCCAATCTAACACCATCACGAAGGGGTTCATCATCCTCATTGGTGCCTCTCCGATGATGCGTGAGTAGTCGACCATAGACCTAAGGGTCCGTAGACAGTAGCTAGATGGCTTCTTCTCTCTTTTTGCTTCTCAATACAATGGTCTCTCGGAGATCTATTTGACGTAAACCTTTTTGCAGTGTGTTTGTTGGGATCCGATGAACTTTGAGTTTATGATCAGATCTATATCCATGAATATTATTTGAGTTTTCTTTGATCTCTTATATGCATGATTATTTATAGCCTCGTATTTCTTCTTCGAATCTTTGGTTTAGTTAGGCCAACTAGATCGATTTTTCTTGCCATGGGAAGAGGTGCTTTGTGATGGGTTCGATCTTACGGTGTCCTCATCCAGTGACAGAAGGGGTAGCGAGGCACGTATGTATCGTTGCTATTAAGGATAACAAGATGGGGTCTATTCCTACATGAATAGATCTTGTCTACATCATGTCATCGTTCTTATTGCATTACTCCGTTTCTCCATGAACTTAATACACTAGATGCATGCTGGATAGCGGTCGATGTGTGGAGTAATAGTAGTAGATGCAGGCAGGAGTCGCTCTACTAATCTTGGACATGATGCCTATATATTGATCATTGCCTTGGATACTGTCATAATTATTCGATCTTCTATCAATTTCCCAACAGTAATTTGTTTACCCACCGTGTGCTATTTTCTTGAGAGAAGCCACTAGTGAAATCTACGGTCCCCGGGTCTATCTTTTATCATATTGCTTTCAGATCTATTTTCCACTGTATTTGTTTTCAGATCTATTATTCCAAAAACCCAAAAATACTTTGCTGCACTTTTTATTTGCATCTTTTATTTCGCGTTTTATTCAGATCTATTTATCCATCTACATACAAAACAATCTATATTTTTACCGAGGAGGGATTGACAACCCCTCTTACGCGTTGGGTTACGAGGATTTGTTCTTTGTGTGCAGGTACCGTTTACATAGTGTTGCTTGGTTCTCCTACTGGATTGATACCTTGGTTTCATAACTGAGGGAAATACCTACGGTAGCTGTACTGCATCATCCCTTCCTCTTTGGGGAAATACCAACGCAGTTTCAAGCCGCATTAGCCTCCACGTAGTAGTAGGCACCCTCGGGGTAGTAGTAGTCGTCGGTGGTGGCATCTGGCTCTTGGACTCTGCCATCTGATCGCAGCAATCGGGTATAGGGGAAAATGGGAAGCAAAGCAACCGTGACTACTCATCCAAAGTACTCGCAAGACTTACATCAGATCTAAACTAGGTATGCATCAGTATCAAAGGAATGGGCTGTATCTATGGACTGAACTGCAGAAATGCCAGAATAGAGGGAAGGCCTAGCCTATCGAAGACTACCATCTTCAAGCATCTTGCAGCATCAAAAGAGATAACAGTATCATATTATAACAGTAGTAAGTATGTTGTAACAACGCCCAGAGATCACTTTCTCGACTCCCTGCGAGAAAGCAATCCTGGAGCCATCATATCCATTACATGCCTCAACATCCAGTTCTAGTTGTATCGATCGGGATACAACTCCGAGCGTCCGTAACCATGGACCCGGCTATTCGAATAGATATACTTCCCTGCACGGGTGCACCAACTTACCCAACACGCTCGATCAACTCCGGCCGGACACACCATCAGGTCATGACCGGCCTCGGCCGATCAACACGCCGTAGTCCTAACTAGGCTCCACAGAGACGTCCCCGTTGGTCTACATCCTAAGCGCTCCGGGGTCTCGGGCCTATCGCCCTTTGCACTCCGGGTCGTTACGTGCAGGGCGGACCCAGGCACCACCTCTGTCAAGGATGGCGCCAGCCCAGCTGTGCCACAATGCTAAACTGGACGTTTGACAGAGCTTTCGAAAGAAACGTACGACGCTGAGTGCCCATACTTATTCTCGCATGGTGGTCAGTGCGAAAAAGGCCAGAGGCCTACTCAGATCACATATCCAAACCGTTAGTGACTTGGGAGCGCGCGGTAACGAGCAGAGACTCACGATCGATGTGACCCCATTGCCCCATCTCGTGGACTTATGGCAAGGGCCCGGAATGCCCGGTCGTGCCACGTAGAAAACTCGCGGGTACCCTCCAGGTCAACCTGACTTCACATCAACTCGCGGGTACCCTCCGGGTCAACCCGACTCGTAAAAGACTGTCGAGAACTCAAGTCCACCTCTACCGTGGTGGTACCGCCTGTCCCTCCAGTCCTGCAGTAACAGTAACTCTCGCGGGTACTCCTCGGGGCCGACCCATCTTTAACATGGTTCTGGGGGTAAAGTCAAAGTAATCGTGTGTCCAAAACACCAAGGCGGGATCCGAGGAATCACCCTCGATGGAATCCACCTGATGTAATTGTCAAGGCGAACTAGGAGGAATCACCCTCGAGGTTCACGCTTGAGGTGTTGCACGACAGAGTCGTATCGGAAGTGGTGAAGGAGGAATCACCCTAGATGACCACGATCGAATAGCTACACTACAGAGTTGTCATCAGGAGTGTGTTACGAGGTATCACCCCCGACACTCGATAGTAGCTCTGTAGAGTCGTAAAACTAAAGGGGGGGGTGAGGTGATGTGTCGGGCCCTGGACGTCGATCACGTTGATCGAGTCATCGAAGACAAAGCAGGGGCAACTAGGACAAGGTGAGGGGTCACTGATGGATTGCTAACCAACCTATACTAAGCAGTTTAGGATAAGCAGGTAAGGCACAATAGGAGGTTAGAAAAGCAGGCTATGCATCAGAATAGGAGCAATCAAGTACAGTAGCAAAATCTAATGCAAGCATGAGAGAGAATGGAATGGGCGATATCGGAATGATCAAGGGGGGTTTGCTTGCCTGGAAGCTTTGCTGAAAAGGAAGAAGGGGTCGCCGGCGTCGTTGTAGTGGACCCTGGCTCGATCTGCTCCACGCAGACGGCGTGGACGAGGGTGGTGGTGCTCGGCGGGCAGGTTGGAGAGGCGCGAGGGAGGCGGTGGCCGCGGCTACGCGACGGCCATGGCGGTAGCATGGTCGGCAGCTGGTGGATCTGGAGGAGGGGAGCGGTGGTTTGGTGAGGGGAAGAGAGAGCGAGCCAGTGGGGCCGAGTGGGAGAGGGGATCGAGGTGCGGTGGCGACCGCGCCCCGTAGCGACGCGGGACAGGGGAGCAGTGCACGGGTGGGGAAGAAGGAGAAGGTGGGCTGGGCCGGTTCTATGGCCAGGCCAGGGGGCAGGGGGAGTCCCCCCTTTTACTTTTCTGTTGATTTTGCTTTTAAAACTTTTCTGTTTTCTTTTTAGTTCCTTTATTTTTGGTTTTACAAAATATAAAACTTGTACCTAAAATAGCACAATAAATTAGGCCACTGCCACATTAGGTTTAACACCTAAATAAATTAGTTTAGCATTTTTATAATTTATAAAAGGTATTTGTTTAATTGTTTTAGCTGCTATTTTATTTATTTTAGTGCATTTAAATATTTTATAAAAGTGTGGTTTCTTCACCATAATTACCTATGATTTATTTGACACAATTCGAACATTTTAGTTTTGACTTTTGAAAACTTTTATTGTTTAACTTTATTTTAAATTGGTTTGAATCAACGTGGGACTAGCAACAGTAAAAGTGATGACATGGCATCATTAGCAGGTGATTACTGTAGCTTAAGTATCGAGGTGTTACACCATTCATCATAAAGCTTTCTAGGGATTGAAACTTTCAACTCAAGTTTTTCTTCAAAAGATTTCATCATAGCATCAACGATATGTTTAGTAAAAGCTTTATTTTGACTATAAGCATGAGGTGAATTAAGCATAGTTTGTAACAAGGAAATACAATCAATCAAAGAATAATTATCATAATTAAAGTCCTTGAAATCCAAAAGAGTGGGAATATTTGGGTATTTATGGAGCTGAGATTAGGGTTAAAGGGGCATCAGAGGGCCCACAAGCCTAGGGGGCGCCCCCCAGGGCGCGCCTCCCGAGCTTGTCGCCAATTGGTGGCCCCTCTGACCCCCTCCCAAAGGTTCCTGGGTGTCTTCTGATCCAAGAAAAATCCTCAAAAAGTTTCATTCCGTTTGGACTCCGTTTGGTATTGATTTTCTGTAAAAGACAAAAATAAGGAAAAACAGCAACTGGCACTGGGCACTAGGTTAATAGGTTAGTCCCAAAAAAATGATATAAAATAGCATAATAATGCATATAAAACATCCAAGATGGATAATATAATATCATGGAACAATCAAAAATTATAGATACGTTGGAGACGTATCAAACCCAAGTATTCTGCATGTGTAAAACTGGCTTACACCCGTTGTATGCGAATGTAGAGTCTATCACACCCGATCATCACGAGGTGCTTCGAAACGATGAACTTTTGTAACGGTGCATACTTAGGGAGAACACAATTTCTTGAAATTAAGTGAAGGGATCATCTTATAATGCTACCGTTGTTCTAAGCAAAATAAGATGCATAAAAAGATAAACATCACATGCAATCAATATGTGACATGATATGGCCATTATCATCTCGTGCCTTTGATCTCCATCTCCAAAGCACTGGCATGATCTCCATTGTCACCGGCATAACACCATGATCTCCATCATCGTTTCTGATAACCCACAAGTATAGGGGATCAATTGTAGCCTTTCTCAATAAGTAAGAGTGTCGAACCCAACGAGGAGCTAAAGGTAGAATTTATATTCCCTTCAAGTTCTATCTACTACCGATACAACTCTACGCACACTTAACGTTCGCTTTACCTAGAACAAGTATGAAACTAATTTGTAGGTGTGATAAGATAGGTTTGCAAGAATAAAACTAGATGTACTTAGTGAGAATAAAACTACGAGTAATTTGCAAGATAATAAAGTAAGTTCTTTAGTAGAGAGCTTTTTGTAACACAAGAAAGTTATTTGTCCCTAGGCAATCGATAACTAGACCGGTAATCATTATTGCAATTTTATATGAGAGAGAGGCATGAGCTAACATACTTTCTTTACTTGGATCATATGCACTTATGATTGGAACTCTAGCAAGCATCTGCAACTACTAAAGATCATTAAGGTAAAACCCAACCATAGCATTAAGTATCAAGTCCTCTTTACTCCCATATGCAACAACCCCCTTACTTGGGTGTAAGCTTTTTTCACTCTAGCCACCCACTATAAACGAATCATGAACGTATTGCAACACCCTACAGCGGGAATCCCTCACACTTGTGCGACACGGAGGGCACCATAGGACAGCACCAAAATAAAACATACAACTCAAACCAATAACGATCATCAATTAACCCATAGGACAAAACGAATCTACTAAAACATCATAGGATAACCACATATCATTGGATAATAATATATAGTGTTGGGCACCATGTTTAAGTAGAGATTACAGCGGGAAGAAGAGGTGTTACACTGCTGCATAGAGGGGGAGAAAGTTGGTGTTGACGGTAGCGAGGTTGTTGGTGTAGACCGCCGCCATGATGGTTGCCTCGACAGCACTCCGACACCACCAGGAGAGGGGGGGAGAGAGGGAGCCCCCCTCCTTCTTATTCTTCTTCCTTGGCCTCCCCCCTAGATGGGAGGAGAGTTCCCCCTCTGGTCCATGGCCTCCATGGCAGCGAAGGGGCAGGAGCCCCTCCGAGATTTGATCTATCTCTCTGTTTCTCTTCTGTTTCGCGTCCTAATTTTCTGGCCTTTCATCGTTTCTTAAATTCCCGGAGATCCGTAATTCCGATTGGGCTGAAATTTTAACACGATTTTTATCCAGATATAAGCTTCCTTGCGGCCGAAGGACACCTCCAACCAACATACAGGGTGGCCACAAGCTTTGCCAGGCGTGCCCTGGGTAGGGGGGCACATCCCTTGAGCTTGTGGGCCCCTCGGGCATCGTCTCGCGTTGATTCTGCTTCCAAAAATCACATCTATTCCAAAATAATTCTTCGTAAAAATTTATCGCGTTTGGACTTCGTTTGATATGGATATTCTGCAAAACAAAAAACATGCAACAAATAGGAACTGGCACTGGGCACTGGATCAATATGTTAGTCCTAAAAATAATATAAAATGTTGCCAAAAGTATATGAAAGTTGTAGAATATTCGCATGAAACAATCAAAAAATATAGATATGATGGAGACGTATCAGTGTCGTCACATGGTCATCTCACCAACTATTGCTAACGCATAGCGACAAAGTAAAGCAATTACATGACGAATAATAAATTAAAGACAACCCTATGGCTCCTGCCGGTTTCCGTACTCATCGACATGCAAGTCGTGAACATTTTACAAAACATGATCATATCATACATCAACATATATCACATCACGTTTTGGCCATACCACATCACAACATGCCCTGCAAAAACAAGTTAGACGTCCTCTACTTTGTTGTTGCAAATTTTACGTGGCTGCTATGGGCAACTAGCAAGAACCATCCTTACCTACGCAAAGCCACAACGGTGATAATCATGTTGCATTTTAACCTTCTACAAGAATTGCCTTCGTCAAATTAGATTCACCTAAAGTAGGAGAGACAGACACACGCTAGCCACCTTATGCAAAACAAGTTGCATGTCTGTCGGTGGAACCGGTCTCTTGTGCGTGGACAAGTAAGGTTGCTCCGGGCCACTTCATCCCACAATACCGCCGAATCCAAATAAGATAAGAGAGGTAAGCAAATTGAGCATCAACGCCCACAACTCTTTGTGTTCTAGTCATGCATATACATCTATGCATGGACCTAGCTCTGATGCCACTGTTGGGGAACAAAGCATGAAAATCAAAAAATTTCCTACGAACACCCAAGATCTATCTAGGAGAAGCATAGAAACGAGAGGGGAGAGTGTGTCTATGTACCCTCGTAGACCGAAAGCGAAAGCGTATATAACACGGTTGATGTAGTCGTGCTCTTCGCGATCCGATCACGATCCAATCGATCTAGTGCCGAACGGACGACACCTTCGAGATTAGCACACGTGCGGCTTGATGACGTCTCCTCCTCCTTGATCCAGCAAGATAAGGCGGAGAAGTAGATGGGATCACAACCAGCACGACGGCATGGTGGTGATGGTGGTGGTGGAGTCGGAATACCGGCAGGGCTTCGCTAAGCGAAAAACCATGGACGAGAATTATGCCGGGAGGGAGAGACGGGGCAGCAGCCAAGGCCAATGTGTTGGGATGCCTTGCTGCGCCCCTCCCCTATATTTATATGTGTGGGAGGGCTGGGAGTCCGGCCCTACTCCTAATAGGAGTTGGTGCCAAGGGGGAGAGGACTTGGACTCCAAGTCCAATCCTATTCCTACCAGGACTCCCCTTTTTTCCCTTTCCTAGCCACATGGGCTTTTGAGGACTTGGTGCGCCTAGCCTAATAAGGCCAGGGCGCCTCCCCTCAGACCATGCCAGCCCTTGGGACATCATGGACCCACGTGTGGACTTCCGAACCCCTCTGGAATCCTTCGAAACCTTCTGGAAGCTTCCCGATACAATACCGAAAAAACTGCACCTTTTTCTGGAACCCAAAATATGACCTCCCATATATAAATCTTTACCTCTCGACCATTCCGAGACTCCTCGTGATGTCCGGGATCTCATCCAGGACTCCGAACAATATTCGGTTACCAATCATCAAATATCCCAATACTACTCTAGCGTCAACGAACGTTAAGCGTGCGACCCTGCGGGTTCGGGAATCATGTAGTCATGACCGAGACCTCTCTCCAGTCAATAACCAATAGCGGGACCTAGATGCCCATATTGGTCCCAACACATTCCACGAAGATCTTTTATCGGTCGAACCACGACGTCAAGGATTCGGTTAATCCCATATGCAATTCCCTTTGTCCGGCGATATGTTACTTGCCCGAGATTCGATCGTCGGTATCTCCATACCTAGTTCAATCTCGTTACCGGCAAGTCTCTTTACTTGTTCCGTAGTACAAGATCTCGTGACTAACTCATTAGGCACATTGCTTGCAAGCTCTTTATGATGTTGTATTACTGAGAGGGCCCAGATATCTCTCTGTCATACATAGTGACAAATCCCAGTCTCGATCCGTGCCAACTCAACAAACACCTTCGGTGATACCTGTAGAGCACCTTTATGATCACCCAATTATGAAGTGACATTTGGATACACAATAAGTATTCCTCCGATGTCAGGGAGTTGCACGATCTCATGGTCTTAGGAATAGATACTTGACATGAAGAAAGCTATAAAAATAAACTAATACGATCAACTGCTAAGCTTACGGTTGGGTCTTGTCCATCACATTATTCTCCTAATGATGTGATCTCGTTATCAAATGAAAACTCATGTCTATGGTTAGGAAACCTTAACCATCTTTGATCAACGAGCTAGTCTAGTAGAGGTTCACTAGGGACACGGTACTTGTTTATGTATCCACACATGTATTTAAGTTTCTGGTCAATACAATTCTAGCATGAATAATAAACCTTTATCATGAATAAGGAAATATGATAATAACCAATTTATTGTTGCATCTAGGATATATTTCCAACATGTCAAGTTCAGAACTTGAACTCTGGTGGGCTGGGGATACCACCGCCCTCTTTGTTCACAAAAATGTGGTACCTTGATAGTTGATAGTATCATCGTTCACATCATTAGAAAAGAAATCCGGTTTTGCTAATCGGTAGATGCCTAATTTTCTCCCCATGTTAGTCAATTTTTGCTTTTCACGAGGCCGAAGGTGGGGATGACGTGAGGAACGATAGCGACGAGCGTCGGCCACGCCAGGACCTCGCTGAAGCCAGGGACGATGTAGCGAGCAGCAGCGTCCCAAGTGGAGGCCAGGAAGAAACTTAAGGGGGAGGGGTGCAGGGGTCGCCGGGTGTAACACCCCCTGTAATTAAGCTACAGTAAGCTCCCACTATTTGTGCCAAGTCATCTTGATTTGCAATGCTTGATCATCATTGGTTTCATATCTCATTTCAAATTCCACTTCAAAATGGAATTCAAATTGCAAGAGAAAATAAAAGTTGATCAAATCTAAAAACTAAATAGTTTAGTAATTATGTTATGGAAAACAACATCACCTGAATTATCAAAATGCCCCTAGGAATTTAAACAGTGGACCAACAACCATTTCAATTTCTAAAAATGTTTAAACGGTTCCAAATGCTCTGACACTTTTTGTACATCACCTAAATATCGCAATGGAATTATGTGACAAGTTTCAACCCTGGAAAAATTCATTTAGTACTCAAACTAAATGCAAAACTGAGGTAAAATGCAAAATAGAAAATAGAAAAGGCATAAACAAAAGAAGCTAAACATACATGTTCACCTGGGCTGCCAGTGCACAGTGTAGGTCCAGCCCACCTAACCCCCTCATCCCCTACCTCTGTTCACCATGCCCCCATGGACGCAGGGAGCACGTCCATGGCTGGGGATCGCCACACGGTGCGCATCTAGCTCCCCCGGGTGCCCTACAAGACCTCGGTGCCCCGTCGTCACCCCAAGCCCCCTCACACTTCCCCCCTTACCTTGCTCCCCTCGATTTCTTCGATGCCCGAGCGTAGCCGTCGCCACGCCGTCGCCGTGCATGTGGCCAGCGGACAGCGTTCGCTGTCTGCTCGTGTCTGGGAGGATCGCCGTCGACCTCTACTTCGCCCACGCCCACCACCCCGAGCTCGGTGGCACTGCATCACCGGATCGGCGTCGTCTTCTTCCTCGGACACCGTCGGCGTTCTTTGACGATTCCGGTGACCCCATTGCTCCTAAGCAACGAACGGGCCTCTATGTGCCTTCTCGGGGAGCATGCGGTCATTTCCCCCCTCCTCGCACCTTGATTCCGTCCTCGTAGCTCGCCTCGCCACCGCGACCACAACACGCACAAATCGCGCCGAGCCGTGCATCGGGCTCCTGGCATCCTGAGAAAGCCGACAAGCCCCCCAGCTCACCTCGCCGTGCCCCCTAGCCTAACTAGTCAGAGGACCCGAGAGCTCCTCTCCGCCGGCCATGGCGCCGCCACGGGTAGTGCCCTTGCCTGGCACGTCCGAGCATGTTGTCGTGTTCCTGGGCTCCCCAGGAACCTAAGGCGCCCAACCACTAGTCATGCCATGCCCCTAGCCCGGGATCCCTCCTTGCCCGACTCCGGCAGCCGCGGACCTCGTCGCCGGCACCACTACAGACAGCTCCTGCACGAACTATTAGCACCGTTCAACGTACGGTGTTGCGCGCCTTCAAACGAGCCGCTCTGCTGCTCGTTTGGTCCCCTGTGGATGATTCCCGCATCCCATCGCCTGATGGGGAATGTTGCATGAAAATCAAAAAAAATTCCTATGAATCACCCAAGATCTAATCTAGGAGATGCATAGCAACGATAGGTGAGTGTGTCTACATACCATTGTAGACCGAAAGCGTTAGCATCGCAACACGGTTGATGTAGTCATACTCGTCGTGATCCAATCACGATCCAATCTGATCTAGTGCCGAACGGATGGCACCTCCGAGTTTAGGACACATACGGCTTGGCGACGTCCTCTCCTTCTTGATCCAGCAAGCGAGGGAGAGGGGGTAGATGAGATCTGAACCAACATGACGGCGCGGTGGTGGTAATGGCAACGGAACACCGACAGGGCTCCGCCAAGCGCTGACGGATCGAGGTGAAGGCTTATCGGGAGAGAGAGGAGGCTTGGGTTTGGTGTGTTGATACGTCTCCAACGTATCTATAATTTTTTATTGTTCCATGCTATTATATTATCTGTTTTGGATGTTTTATATGCATTAATATGCTATTTTATATTATTTTTGGGACTAACCTATTAACCTAGAGCCCAGTGCCAGTTTCTGTTTTATCCTTGTTTTTGACTTTTATAGAAAAGGAATATCAAACAGAGTCCAAACGGAATAAAACTTTACGATGATTTTTCTTGGACCAGAAGACACCTACGTGAATTGGAGAGAGGGCCAGAAGAGTCCTGAGGAGGCACAAGCCCTCAGGGCATGCCCCAGGGGGGTCCTGGCTTGTGGGCCCCTCGGGAGTCCCCTAACCCTAGTTCCACCTCTATAAATTCTCAAATATTCCACAAACATCAGAAGCATCCACCAAAATACTTTTCCGCCGCCACAAGCCTCTGTTCCCATGAGATCCCATCTTGGGGCCTTTTTCGGCACCCTACCAGAGGGGGATTCGATCACGAAGGGCCTCTACATCAAACTTGCTGCCCTTTCGATGAAGTGTGAGTAGTTTACCACAAACCTATGGGTCGATAGCTAGTAGCTAGATGGCTTCTTCTCTCTCTTTGATCTTCAATACCATGTTCTCCTCGATGTTCTTGGAGTTCTATCCGATGTAATCTTATTTTGCGGTGTGTTTGTTGAGATCCGATGAATTGTGGATTTATGATCAGATTATCTATGAATATTATTTGAGTCTTCTCTGATCTCTTTTATGCATGATTAAGATATCTTTGTATTTCTCTTCGAACTATCGGTTTGGTTTGGCCAACTAGATTGGTTTTTCTTGCAATGGGAGAGGTGCTTAGTTTTGGGTTCAATCTTGCGGTGTCCTCACCCAGTGATAGAAGGGGTAGCGAGGCACGTATTGTATTGTTGCCATTAAGGATAAAAAGATGGGGTTTATGTCATATTGCTTGAGTTTATCCCTCTATATCATGTCATCTTACTTAAAGCATTGCTCTGTTCTTATGAACTTAATACTCTAGATGCAGGCAGGAGTCGGTCGATGTGTGGAGTAATAGCATTAGGTGCAGAATTGTTTTGGTCTACTTGTCACGGACGTGATGCCTATATTCATGATCATTGCCTTAGATATCGTCATAACTATGCGTTTTTCTATCAATTGCTCAACAGTAATTTGTTTACCCACTGTATGTTTTTCTTTCAAGAGAGAAGCCTCTAGTGAAACCTATGGCCCCCGGGTCTATTTTCCATCCTATATTTTCAGATCTATAAACCAAAAAACCCAAAAATACCTTGCTGCAATTTATTTATATTTACTTTAGTTTGCTCTTTTATTTATCTTTTATACCTATCTCTATTAGATCTCACTCTTGTTCGTGACCATGAAGGGATTGACAACCCCTTTTCCGCATTGTGTGCAAGTGTTTGTTAGTTTGTGCAGGTGCATAGATTGGAGACTTGCTTGTGCCTCCTACTGGATTGATATCTTGGTTCTTAACTGAGGGAAATACTTATCTCTACTTTGCTGCATCACCCTTTCCTCTTCAAGGGAAAAATCAACACAAGCTCAAGAAGTAACATGTGTCCAGCCCTTGTGCCCCCTCCCCACTATATATAGGGGTGTGGGAGGGCTGGGGGCGCAGCCCTAGCCCCTCCTCCAAGGAAGGGAGACGTCCAAGGGAGGAAACTTGCCTCCCAAGGCAAGTGGACTCCCTCCCACTTAGGGTTTCTCCTTCCCAGGCGCATGGGCCTTGTAGGGCTGGTTCCCTTGGCCCATTAAGGCCAGAGCGCCGCCCATACAACCCATTCTACTGTATGGGACATGGTGGAACCCTCCGAGGACTTCCAGACCCCTTCGAAACCATCTGGAACCTTCCGATGACCTCCCGGTACAATACCAAAAAAATGGACTTTTTCCGGAACCCCGACAACAACTTTCCATATGCAATTTTTTACCTTCGGACCATTTCGGAGCTCCTCGTGACGTCCCGGACCCCATTCGGGACTCCGAACAACCTTCGGATTTTCCACTATTAATATCTCAATACTACCCTAGCGCTACCGAACGTTAAGCGTGCGACCCTACGGGTTCGAGAATCATGTAGACATGACCGAGACTCCTCTCCGGTCAATAACCAATAGCGGGACATGGATGCCCATATTGGTTCCACATATTCCATGAAGACCTTTATCGGTTGAACCATGATGTCAAGGATTCAGTTAATCCCGTATACAAATTCCTTTGTCTGGCGATATGTTACTTGCCCGAGATTTGATCATCGGTATCTCCATACCTAGTTCAATTTCGTTACCGAAAAGTCTCTTTACTCATTCCGTAATACAAGATCCCGTGACTAAACTCATTAGTCACATGCTTGCAAGCTTCTTGTGATGTTGTATTACCAAGAGGGCCCAGAGATATCTCTCCGTCACACGGAGCGACAAATCCTAGTCTCTATTCATGCCAACCCAAATCCCAGTCTCAATATATAAAAAGTTTAGCGCAACATAAATTCCCATCTACTTCTCCCTAAAAAAACTCCCATCTACTTCAGGATTCTTTTTCCTACGACAAACCTCATGAATATTAAATTATATATAGTGTTGAATTTGTTTTTTTTTCATCCAGAATATGTTGGAAGGCATTCCTTCGCGAAACTTTTTATACAAGTACAACTTTTGGTCATGTATATTTCCAGAAAATTTCAGGATTTAATTTTTTTCTTATCACTACATTTTTTGCAGTTTGGGTGCACCAGCACCCGAGAACCACATGTTCTTTTTTTTAAATGGTCACCGGGGGGGGAGACTCCCCACCTGAATATATCTCAAAGTGGCCTTAATGCCATGAGATTGATCCAGTTTATAAAGAAAACCAGATCAAAAACCTAAACAAGTTGGCCCCATTTATAAGGAAAACCGAGCCGAAAACCGTACAAGAGAGGGAAAAAGAGGAGAAACCACAACAAAGGACGCCCACACTAGTAGAAAACAGGGCTTTGGTTCAGGCCTGCCCAGCCCATTAGTCCCGATTCTGTCACGAACCGGGACCCATGGGGGCATACGTCCCGGTTCGTGCGCCCAGGGGGCCGGCCGGGCCTCGTGGGGCATTGGTCCCGATTCGTCTGGACCCTTTGTTCCCGGTTCCAGACACGAACCGGGACCAATGGGCCTCGCTCCTGGTCCACATCCATTGGTCCCGGTTCGTGGCTGGAACCGGGACCAAAGGGTGGCCTTTAGTCCCGGTTCCAACCACGAACCGGGACCAATGTTGTGCCTATATATACCCCTCGCCCGTGAGCAGAGCACTCCATTGCTCTGTTTTTTTCTGGCCGGCGAGGGGAGGGCTTTGTGGTGCTCTAGCTCACCTCCTATGCACATGAGGTGTTCGATGAAATGCCCGAGCCACACTACTTAAGCTTTCTCCTCTCCAAACTCGACCTCCAAGCTCCATTTTCCTCAAGATTTGTCTAGATTTAGCGGTCTGTCACGTCCCGTCCCCGTCTTCACCGCCGTCGATCGCCCGCGCCGATCTCGTAGTCGGCACCACCGTGGTGAGCCTCTTGTTCTTATCTTCTTTCTAAAAGAAAAAAAATCTTACTTGTATGATTTAGATAGATACTTGTATAATTTTCTTACTTTTATTATTGTTTGTTATTATATAGTGCGATGGTTTTGGTATCTGCCCCCGTCGGCCCTCGTCCTGTCTATGATTCGGATGTGGTATATATTATATTTTATAACTATTTGGTTCATTTATTGTTTATGACAATTATGCCGACCAACATGACATAGATTTTTTTATCTAGGAGGTATGTGAACCGGAAATTCCAACCGACCCTATTGTCGAGAGGTTAAATTTAGTTGAAGAAGAAAACAATTACTTGAAGGAAAAATTGAAAAAAAATGAGGAGGAGAAGATGATATTGGAGTTGCATGTTGCGGATGTCGTCGATGATCACAAGATCAAGATGGATGCAATGCGCTTCAAGATTAGAAAGTATAGAAAATATGCCATTCATACCAAGGCTTGGTATCATTATGCCGTTGGATCAATTGTTACCTTGGTTGCGATTATGATCGCATTTGTTGTTGCATTGAAATGTTTTACATAGTTTCAATAATGGATGGTTTAATTAGATGCTCTGGAGAGCTATATGTTGTTCAATGAGAACTATGTATGTACTTTGGTTTTAATGTGATGATGAACTTCTATTAATTTGGTCACTTATCTATTCATGATGTTTTGTAATGGTTTTTGACACACTTAATTATATATAATGCACGCAGATGAACCGGCAATGGATGTACGGTGACAGACGCACCTCCGAGCACATTAAGGGCGTGCATAATTTTCTCGAAGTGGCTGAGGCAAACAAGCAGAATGGTTTTATGTGTTGTCTATGCCCTATATGTGGGAATACGAAGTCTTACTCTGACCATAAAATCCTTCACACCCACCTGCTTTATAAGGGTTTCATGCCACACTATAATGTTTGGACCAGGCACAGAGAAATAGGGGTTATGATGGAAGACAGCGAAGAAGAAGAGGACGATGACAACTATGTGCCCCCTGAATACGGTGATGCTGCAACGGGGGAAGCTGAAGATCAAGAGGAACCAGATGATGTGCCCGATGATGATCTCCGCCGGGTCATTGTTGATGCAAGGAGACAGTGCGAAAGTGAAAAGGAGAAGCTGAAGTTCGATCGCATGTTAGAGGATCACCAAAAAGGGTTGTACCCCAATTGCGAAGATGGCAACACAAAGCTCGGTACCGTACTGGAATTGCTGCAGTGGAAGGCAGAGAATGCTGTGCCTGACAAAGGATTTGAGAAGCTACTGAAAATATTGAAGAAGAAGCTTCCAAAGGATAACGAATTGCCCGACAGAACGTACGCAACAAAGAAGGTCGTATGCCCTCTAGGATTGGAGGTGCAGAAGATACATGCATGCCCTAATGAGTGTATCCTATACCGCGGTGCGTACGAGGATTTGAACGCATGCCCGGTATGCGGTGCATTGCGGTATAAGATCAGACGAGATGACCCTGGTGATGTTGACGGCGAACCCCCCAGGAAGAGGGTTCCTGCCAAGGTGATGTGGTATGCTCCTATAATACCACGGTTGAAACGTCTGTTCAGAAACAAAGAGCATGCCAAGTTGATGCGATGGCACAGAGAGGACCGTAAGAAAGACGGGAAGTTGAGAGCACCCGCTGACGGGTCGCAGTGGAGAAAAATCTAGAGAAAGTACCGGGCTGAGTTTGCAGGTGACCCAAGGAACATATGGTTTGGTTTAAGCGCGGATGGCATTAATCCTTTAGGGGAGCAGAGCAGCAATCACAGCACCTGGCCCATGACTCTATGTATCTATAACCTTCCTCCTTGGCTGTGCATGAAGCGGAAGTTCATTATGATGCCAGTACTCATCCAAGGCCCTAAGCAACCCGGCAACGACATTGATGTGTACCTAAGGCCATTAGTTGAAGAACTTTTACAGCTGTGGAATGGAAACGGTGTACGTGTGTGGGATGAGCACAGACAGGAGGAATTTGACCTGCATGCGTTGCTGTTTGTAACCATCAATGATTGGCCTGCTCTCAGTAACCTTTCAGGACAGACAAACAAGGGATACCACGCATGCACGCACTGTTTAGCTGACACCAAAAGTATATACCTGGAAAAATGCAGGAAGAATGTGTACCTGGGGCATCGTCGATTTCTTCCGACCAACCATCAATGTCGAAAGAAAGGCAAGCATTTCACAGGCGAGGCAGATCACCGGAAGAAGCCCGCCATGCATACCGATGATCACGTACTTGCTGTAGTCAATGATTTACACGTAATCATTGGAAAGGGTCCCGGCGGACTATCAGTTCCGAATGACGCTGAGGGACGCGCTTCCATGTGGAAGAAGAAATCTATATTTGGGGCCTACCCTACTGGAAAGACCTAGAGGTCCGCTCTTCAATCGACGTGATGCACATGACAAAGAACGTTTGCGTGAACCTGCTAGGCTTCTTGGGCGTGTATGGAAAGACAAAAGATACACCGGAGGCACGGGAGGACCTGCAATGTTGGTACGAAAAAGACGGCATGCCTCCAAAGTAGTATGAAGGTCCTACCAGCTACGCTCTTACCAAAGAAGAGAAGGAAATCTTCTTTGAATGCCTGCTCAGTATGAAGGTCCCGTCTGGCTTCTCATCGAATATAAAGGGAATAATAAATATGGCAGAGAAAAAGTTCCAGAACCTAAAGTCTCATGACTGCCACGTGATTATGATGCAACTTCTTCCGGTTGCATTGAGGGGGCTTCTACCAGAAAACGTTCGATTAGCCATTGTGAAGCTATGTGCATTCCTCAATGCAATCTCTTAGAAGGTGATCGATCCAGAAATCATACCAAGGCTAAGGAGTGATGTGGCGCAATGTCTTGTCAGTTTCGAGCTGGTGTTCCCACCATCCTTCTTCAATATCATGACGCACGTCCTAGTTCATCTAGTCGACGAGATTGTCGTTCTGGGCCCCGTATTTCTACACAATATGTTCCCCTTTGAGAGGTTCATGGGAGTCCTAAAGAAATATGTCCGTAACCGCGCTAGGCCAGAAGGAAGCATCTCCATGGGCCATCAAACAGAGGATGTCATTAGGTTTTGTGTTGGCTTCATTCCTGACCTTAAGAAGATTGGTCTCCCTCAATCGCGGTATGAGGGGAGACTGACTGGAAAAGGCACGCTAGGAGGGGACTCAATAATATGCAGGGACGGGCATTCTTGGTCTCAAGCACACTACACAGTTCTACGGAACTCTACCTTGGTGACCCCGTATGTCGATGAACACAAGAACATTCTGCGCTCCAAACACCCGGAGCAGTGTCACGACTGGATTACATGTGAACACATCAGGACTTTCGGCAGTTGGTTGGAAACACGTCTCAAAGGTGACAACACTGTTTCTGATGAGCTGTACTCGTTGTCCAGGGGACCATCTTCGACTGTATTGACTTACAAAGGATACGAGATAAATGGGAATACATTTTACATGATCGCCCAAGATCAAAAGAGCACCAACCAAAACAGCGGTGTCCGCTTTGATGCAGCAACCAAGAGGGGAAAGGACACATATTATGGTTACATAGTGGACATATGGGAACTTGACTACAGACATGATTTTAAGGTCCCTTTGTTTAAGTGCAAATGGGTCAATCTGTTAGGAGGCGGGGTACAGGTAGAGCCACATTACGGAATGACAGCAGTGGATCTGAACAATCTTGGGTACACAGACGAACCATTCGTCCTAGCCAATGATGTGGCGCAGGTTTTCTATGTGAAGGACATGTCTACCAAACCGAGAAAAAGAAAAGATAAGGAAGCGAATACATCATACAATGAGCCAAAGCGCCACATAGTTCTTTCAGGGAAAAGAGACATCGTGGGAGTGGAGGGTAAGACAGACATGTCTGAAGATTATGAAAAGTTTCATTAAATTCCTCCCTTCAAAGTCAAGGCTGGCCCAAGCACCCTGTTAAGCGATGAAGAATATCCATGGTTACGGCGCAATAAGCAAAGGACACAAGCGAAGAAAAAGTGAAGACAGATGAAGTCAGAAAGGGTTGAAAATTGATGATATGGCTTTGAATGGTTCATTTTGAGCACACAAAAAGTCTGGAGTTCAAATAAGAAAAATGAAATCCCTTTGTAACAAATGAGTTTTTGTCCGAAACCCTAATACTTCGAAAGAGATTGTCCATTTTGTACACGCAGTGCATCCAATTTTTGCCGTAACCCTCTCAACTTTTTAGCACATGCTATGTGGGTGAAATGATGATATCATGCCAATTTTCAACCTCTTCAGAGTTCATGTGAAGTGCTTTTCAATTTCAGGGTCATTTAGCTCAAAAAAAAATCAGTAAATGCATGAAAAATAACAGATGAAGTCAGAAAGGGTTGAAAATTGATCATGTGGCTTTGAATGGTTCATTTTGAACAAACAAAAAGCTCCCCAGACCTTCCATGTGGGGCTGCCATTGTGGTGTGGCGAGTTCGTGTTCTTGGCGTTGTTCGGTTCATCTTTGTCAATGATGCCACAAGATGACTCCCCAACTTGCTAATCATTCCCGAATTTCCATGACGGAGTTCCGGTCAAGGTTCGTGGCTAGTCACTCGTTGATGTGGATGCTCCTTGCTGCGCCGTGGTACTCGGTACGCACGCCGGTGTGGTGCGTTAGGCTGTGTCAAGTCTTGGTATTGTGATCCCTTGACGACTCCCCTCATCTACTGTGCCTCTCGTGGTGATGCTTCAGTTTACTAGCTAGGCGTGCGTCGGGACTAAAGCCCAACACCTTTCGTCCCGGTTCGCTTACGAACCGGGACAGATGTGGCTCTACGTGGCCACTGCGGCGAGCCCAGGCAGGAGGGCCTTTAGTCCCGGTTGGTAACACCAACCGGGACCAAAGAGCATCCACGGTCAGCAGCTCAGGAGCTGGGGTTTTTTGTTTTTTTTTTTTGAAAGGGGGGGAGGGGGTTTGGGGTTTTGTAGGGTTAATTTAGGGGTTTCATATATTGGTTAGCTAGCTAATAGAGAGAATTGTCCTCTCTTATCTCCATGCTTGGTCGACGCTACGTACTATACGTATAGAGAGGACTCGACACGCTAGCTAGTAAGCAAATGAAGGAAACCATTAAGTACACAAGATCGTCATGAACATATACAGAGAGAAGTGATCGACCTTCTCTTCTCCGAGAGATTGGTCGAACAAACAAGTTTTCGTATATCTATCCGACGCTACTAGCTACATATATACAATATAAGATCTCTTACAATCCTAACATCTGATGTCAAGTTTCACATGGTATTCTCCGGCTGGATTGATGACGTGGTCAAGAAAGAATCCGCCAATTCCTCTTGAATTGTTTATGCGATCTTGTGGTAGGAGTTCATCCCGCATCTGCCAAATCTAATTTGAAGAAGGGGGTCAATACATATATATGAATGAAACTCAACACAAATGATGGTAATAAAATAAAAATTGTGAATATTATTGCTTACGCACTTCATATTGTTTTGTTTAGAGTAGCCCCGCCTTAGAGGTCGTCGCGTTTGTTAGATGTACTCGCAAACGTAGTATTCACAAAAATTATTCCCGCCTTCCTGCCACAACCACTTATGAGAAATAGAGGTCAATTCAAACTGATAATCAAGCATTATAAATGGTATTGATGAAACTAGCTAGAATCAATGGGAGATGCGCGGGAACTAGCTAGTAGTACTACTTTCGGTGTGTAAATCGCAGCTCCCCCGGCAGTCCCGAAGCTTCTGCGGTGAACACTTTTCAAACCTGCGAGACAAAGAAGAAAATAATTATTTGATATCAGGAAATGAACAAAGTTGCGATATGGTGCGATAATGATCGATTGAACTTACTTCTGGAGCATTTCAGTCATGGCCGCATAACTCCTTGGGATATTTTCGTCTTGAGTCTAAGACGGTTACTAGTCCCTGCTCAAGCTTAATCTCTAGGAGATAAAGTGAAAGCTGCGCACGCATGCATAACTCATCAATTACATTACTATAACCTCGAGAGTAATAATAGAAACCGAATATGCAGAAGACAGTAGTAACACTCACTTGAAGTTGTAAGGAAAGAGTATTTTATTTGTTTTGATTTTTAAGCAACGATTTGTAGCAAGTTGGCCTCGGTTTCTTTCGCATTATATTTAACCGTCCATTCATCTATGAGATTTGTGTTAATGAACCCAATATCATAGATTTGTGCATTTCTGCATTCGTAATCTTCATCTGCATAATATAGTGAGGTGTAATTATATTAAATGCAATGAAAGAGCGAGCTATATATAGAGACTTAATTACAGAAGTATAGTGCTTACAGACAGTAGCAAGTGATGATTATTTATCGAGGTTCCTTTTGATTGAAAAAACTGGAAGAACTCCTCAAATGGAACAGACAATAGATCAATTCCAACGAGGTCGTGCTCCTCTTAACTCTCAGCGTCAAAATATCCTTCCCAGACTTGCAGGTGTCCATGTACCACTTATGGAATCTTCGCATCATCGTGGTTAGAGGAGGATCACCAGGTCTGACGAGAGGCTTCCGTAACCGGTATTTGTGTGTCGCACCTCCATTGTATGAAAATGTGCATCGTTCGGGTAGGTAATCACCAGGATTGGTACCGGGCAGCATCCCCGGCAGATTTGCGATGATATCGCTAGACACCTTGAGCAGGGGGCACGATTGGTTTGCCTGTTCGCGAGTGGGGAATTTGTTCCCACTTCTTCGTTCTGTAACCTTTTGTCACTTGAAGTAGTTCCCGACCGGCGCGCTCCTTCCACTGCCTTTTTAAGAGCGAGGACATGGTGTCATCCGGCGGAGGCGGTGGTGGTCGTCTTCAGGTCTTCAAAGTGCGCTTCAATTTACCGGATCCATCTTCTCCTCCGGAGGTGGGATTTTTCTTTGCAAAAAAGTCCTTACTTGGGCTTGATAGATCTCCGCGTTTCCTCCTCGGTCATTCATTGGTAACTTCTCTAGAGGCTTGAGAGAGGACCAAATATGTATTGCCTCCCGCCTCTGGCTGTACTGCTAGACGCCGGAGCAGCCGGAGCGGCTGCGGCTGTCTTCCTTCGTTGTTACGAGGCGAGAGAAGGAGGCGGAGTGCTACGACGCACCGGAGCAGCCGAAGCGCGGCGGCTGTCTTCCGCTGTTGTTGACGAGGCGGAGAAGGAGGCGGGGTGCTCGGACGTGCCGGCGTAGGCGGAGAGGAGGCGGAGTGCCGCCACGCGCCGGAGCAGCCGGAGAAGGAGGCGGAGTGCCCTGATCATCGCCGGAGGAGGAGGAGGCGCATTGCCTTGACTCGCCGGAGGAGGAGGAGGAGGCGTCAGTTCGGAAGGTTGATGAGCTCCTTCCGCCATAGACATGGAGTCTTCAGAGCAAGACCCAGCTGAGCCTCCCTTCACCGGTAGGGTGGTCAAGCTCGAGCTCCTCAAATCCCTCCGTTATTCATCGCCCATCACAACAGCATAGCCTTGTGAATCGGAAGGCAGTGAAAAGTTGTGCTGGGTTGAGAAGGTGCAACAGAGCCGACAGCCGCCTTGACTTTGAGGTGCTGTCATTGCGTCATAAGGTGGCAATCTGAGCCTCCGTGATAGCATCCACGGGGTAGCTGGGAGCCGTGAAGTCAGACTGCTGAAGGAGCTCGGTGGAAGCCACGCTGCTTCTCCGGTGAGATGGTGGGGTAGCTTCTGGGGTAGCTCCGGCAGGTCGCGGCTGCTGAACTAGTAGTGCTTGTTCCTCTAGCGCTCGTACCCTTGCATTCAGCTCTGCAGTTCGGTCTGCTCCAATTTTCTCCTCCTCTCCCGGGTTTTGTAACCGCCTGCGCCGGGAAACGCAACCTTCCACACAACGGAGCTGGCGTGCCACGTGTTCGTCCAGGGTGCTCAGGATTCGAGGGCCTGTGTGAGCTCGTCGTTCTCTCTGTCGGGAACGAACGTCCTTGCTGCGCTGCGGCGATTATACTTCTGAAGGTTCTTGACGGGTATTTCAAGTTGCTCCTTCGTCCAACGGCACTTCCCTGTTTCAGGGTCCAAGGTTCCCCCAACCCCAAAGAACCAAGTCCTTGAACGGTCTGGCCAGTTCAATGTCTCTGGTCGACCCCTTATCAAGCAGGTCCTCTCAGCCTTGTCCCACAACGACCGGGCTTTGAGGGTAGCCACCTAACCCCGTGCGATGGTGATGCTCCTTCTTTGCAGCATTTTTCTTGTTGTCGCTAACATCTTCTTACTCTTCTCGATGTCTTGTGGCCACAAATGCGGGCCAGTGATACTCTTATATTCTCAAATCGGCCGTGTGAATTCTGGAGTCTTCCCTTTGTCGACAAACGTTGATTTCAACTCATTCTTCCACCTCCGAATAGATCTACCATCTCTTAAGAGCATGAGCCTTGACCAATGGCTCTATAACTGGCTTATCCGGATCCTCCTCTGGCGGTAGGGTGAAATTTGCCTTCAGCGCGGTCCAAAGATCATCTTTCTATCTATCGTTGACCAAAAGACACTTGAGGGTATTCGCTCTTAGGTTTTTCCATTGGTGGATGCTGATCGGATCATGTCCCTAATAAGAACCCCGCATGAGCAGAAAATGCTTCCTTGGTCCGGCTGGGTTCAATCGGTGGGCCATCGCCCTTGATTCTGTGATCGTGAACCTTTCATCCTGGCGCAACCTTTCTTCGGCGCTCGTCTCGTTACCGAAGTTTGGCTCGATCCAGAGGGCTAGAAAAGAAGAAAGAAGAGAGTTAATATGTGTACATACCAAATTGGATCAAATGTGCACATCCCTAATGGGGCATTCTTGATAAATTGGACCTCGACCCCGGACGACCTCGACCCCTCGCGACCCTCGACCTCTACCCTAGTTCACGACCCTCGACCGCTCGTGATCACGACCCTCTACCCTAGTTCACGACCCTCGACCGCTCGGCGATCCAGACCCTCTACCCTAGTTCCCGACCCTCGACCCCCTCATGTCACGTTGTCTAGTGTCAAAGGATTCAACAAAACCATGCTTCATCATTAGGCGAAAGTAACAGGCAACCTCGAACTTCCGCCCGCCCGACCCTCGACCGCTCGGCGTTCCTCGACCCTCGACCCTCGACGACCCTCGCACTCGAACCTTCGGCGACCTCGACCCCTCGGTGACCCTCGACCTCTACCCAGTTCCCGACCCTCGACCGCTCGGCGATCCTCGACACCCTCGTTCCCAATAAAATTAAGAAGAGGAAGAAGAAGAAAAACAAAAGAGGAGAAGAAGAAAAAAAAAGGAGAAGAAGAAGGAATAGAGGAGAAGAAGAAAAAATAGATTAATATTTTTAATCATTTTTTCTTCTTCTCCTCTATTCCTTCTTCTTCTCCTCTTTTTTTCTTCTTCTTCCCGTTCAATACTTTGACACAAGGCAACCTCGAACCTTCCGCCGCCCCGACCCTCGACCGCTCGGCGTTCCTCGACCTCGACCCCTCGACGACCCTCGACCCTCGAACCTTCGGCGACCCTCGACCCCTCGGTGACCCTCGACCCTCTACCCTAGTTCCGACCTCGACCGCTCGGCATCCTTGACACCCTCATTCCCAATTAAAAATTAAGAATAGGAAGAAGAAGAAAAAACAAAAGAGGAGAAGAAGAAAAAAAAAGGAGAAGAAGAAGGAATAGAGGAGAAGAAGAAAAAAATAGTAATATTTTAATCTATTTTTTCTTCTTCTCCTCTATTCCTTCTTCTTCTCCTCTTTTCTTTTCTTCTCTTCCGTTCAATACTTGACACAAGGCAACCTCGAACCTTCCGCCGCCCCGCTCGACCGCTCGGCGTTCCTCGACCCTCGACCCCTCGACGACCTCGACCCTCGAACCTTCGGCGACCCTCGACCCCTCGGTGACCCTCGAACCTCTACCCTAGTTCCCGACATCTGACCGCTCGGCGATCCACGACACCCTCGTTCCCGATAAAAATTAAGAAGAGGAGGAAGAAGAAAAAAACAAAAGAGGAGAAGAAGAAAAAAAAAAGAAGGAGAAGAAGAAAAAAAAGAAGGAGAAGAAGAAAAAAAAGGAGAAGAAGAAATTGAATAGTTTACATTTGAATTTTTGAAATTTGTGTGAATCACTAGTTGTTGATTAACTTTACGATATAAAATAGATTTTGGAGTGATTCTTTTTCCTGCTATTTAATATTACTGTGTTTTATCATTATATTCAAAAACAGTTATTTTAGTTTCTAACAAAAAAAAATCTTTATTCTTTTGCTATTAAAGTTTCTAACAAAAAAAGTTCTTATGAAAATTCTTTTGCTTTTAATGTTTGAACAGAAAATACTGTGATAATTTTAGTTGCATTAAATTTTAGTTGATTCCTTTTGCTATTAGAGTTTCATTAAAGTTTCTAGTTCATTCTTTTTTCTATTAGAGTTTCATTAAAGTTTTCTAGTTCATTCTTTTAGTTTATTATTTTGCTATTAGAGTTTCATAAAGTTGAGAGGGTTACGGCAAAAACTGGATGCACGTCGTGTACAAAATGGACAATCTCTTCGAAGTATCAGGTTTCAGACGAAAACTCATCGTTACAAAGGGATTTCATTTTTTTGAACTTATTTGAACTCCAGACTTTTTGTGTGTTCAAAATGAACCATTCAAAGCCACATCATCAATATTTCAACCCTTTCTGACTTCATCTGGTTTTTCATTCATTTACTGTTTTTTTGAGCTAAATGACCCTGAAACTGAAAAGCACTTCACATGAACTCTGAAGAGGTTGAAAATTGGCATGATATCATCATTTCACCCACATAGCATGTGCTAAAAGTTGAGAGGGTTACGGCAAAAAACTGGATGCACTTCTGTACAAAATGGACAATCTCTTTCGAAGTATCAGGGTTTCGGACAAAACTCATCTGTTACAAAGGGATTTCATTTTTTTGAACTTATTGAACTCCAGACTTTGTGTGTTCAAATGAACCATTCAAAGCCACATCATCAATTTTCAACCTTTCTGACTTCATCTGTTATTTTCATGCATTACTGAATTTTTTTGAGCTAAATGACCCATGAAAATGAAAGCACTTCACATGAACTCTGAAGAGGTTGAAAATGGCATGATATCATCATTTCACCCACATAGCATGTGCTAAAAAGTGTGAGAGGGTACGGCAAAAACTGGATGCACTT